>JAHWGI010000311.1:0-497519 GCA_029379305.1 Frankliniella fusca | reverse complement strand
GGGCAGCAGATAAGACGCAGGGTTGGGGAGAAAGCGGGAAGCCGGGCTTATAGGCGCGGGGCAGCCGGGGCAGAGCGTCTTCGCCAGGAGCCATAAGGGGGAGGGCTGGCGATCAGAAGGAGAGACAGGTCCGCGGGAGGACGCGGGCACAAAAGCCAAGCAGTGACACCCTTCCGCCCTTCAAGCGTGGCGCGGCCACAGGCGAAGCGGGGTTGGCGCACCACTAGCTGCCCCACCGCGGACTTCATGCCACACCAGGGGCGTCGGAATAAGCGCCGACGTGAAGTATTTTATACTTTTTGTGTATCACTCTCGACGACGGCTGAGGAACACCACACCATTTCGATTAAGCTAACCGAAGGCCCATAGGGACCCTTACACACTACCACAGCGGGGCGTGGAAGGCCGGGGACACGGGGGAACACCTGCGGAGGGAGTGGCCGTGGCGTATTCGTGGCATAGACTTTGAGCGGGGTGGCGTGGCGAAGCGCGCGCGAGGAGCATGGGGCCAGGAGCTAAGACGCCGGCCGCACAGAAGGACGGAGGACGGTGTGCGGGAACGGGAAAACAGCCGCGGAAGGAGCGTACATAACCCTCAAAAATAAACACGGCACGGGGCGTCCCTCCAAAAGCGCAATGAAGGGAGGGCCGACACCGACAACACAACTGTCAGGGGGGGTCATAGATGAATGAGAAGCGGCCGTGGTGCACGCAACGGGACGTGGGATCTCAGGCGTGGACTGACCGGGGAGAGCGGCAGGCCCTTGGCGGTCCGCCGGTTATGTAGTGACCGATCTAGACGCTCGACCGCGTGACGTGAGTCACGACCCTGGTAGGGGCCGGGGTGGGGAGCTACAGGGGAACGGCGGGACCTGCAGGCGGAGGGCTAAACGACGTGGGGGCTGCGCGCGGGCCGGTCACGCCGCGGCTCTAGCCTACCACGAATGTGTGGTCAGGGGCAGGACAGGGCACCCACAATAGACTTCTGACCCTGAAACCTACCCTCCATTACCATCGATGTGGGACCATCTATAATAGGCCGGAAGAGTCGACAGCCCGAGGCCCAATGATGGAAGTGGTCGAGGCGGCCGGCACAGGCGAAGGACGGGAAGGAGCGTCTCTAGAGCAGCGGACATCCAGTTGAGGCGCAGCCGTGCCCACGTACCCACGCACGCTTCCTGGCGGCAACCGTGCCTGGAGCGCATAGATGGATGAGAGCCGGCCCATCCGAGTCCGTTTTGGGCGTGTTAGGGGACAAATTAGGAGGGCGGTGATGAAACGCAGTCATGTCCGAGAAACAGAGACATCATGCGTAACGCGACGAGAACGCCGAGAGGAGGACTAATGGAGTAAAACCCAGGAAGAGGCTCTATGGGGGGATAGAAGGGAGGGGCCTAGAACAGACAGACCAGCATGCACCAACCCGTAGACCGAGGACCAGCATAGGGACGAAACCTGGGATACAGCCACAAAATCCTAGACGGTAAACTCGAACAAAAACATTGATGCAATAGTGAAGGACGTCGCTAGCAGCAAACAGCGACACGGCCGTCGCCGAATAGAACATCCGGTCGGGTGAGGAGTGAGTAGAGGAAAGGGACCACACAAGACAGCGCCTGCAACTACGAAAGCCCCAACCGCGAACACACTCGGGCACGAACACACGGGACGGACAGACAAGACGCTGAGACCCGAGCAGCGCGACATCATTGGGGACACAACGAGGCAAGTAACGGGACGTAAATACATTCCGGAACACCAGCGTGGGTTAGGGTTCACGGATCTGGAAGACGCCCAAGAGTCTCTAGCTCACAGCATTCCGCCGCGGCCGCATCACACCCCGCGTGGTAGCCCCCGGAGCTTCCACAGCCTGGCGGAATATGATCTGCAGCACCCGGCGGGGGAGGCGACGTAGAGCCGGCATAGACCACCGGGAAGGCAAGAGGGGGTGACTGCGGCAGGTCCGGCAGTTTTTGAAAAGGACACGGGCTAAACTCGGTGACAGAGCGTGGAAAGGCTGCCAAGAAGGAAAGATTAGCGCTACAGAAGGCGAGGACAGAGGCCGAACCGAGGAGCACGAAGCAGAGGAGGGGGAGGAAAGGCGGCAGCTGGACCCCCATGCAGAGCCTCAACTGCGCTCCGGGCGCGAGCCGAGGCGCTGGACGAAGGAGACATCAAGGCGAGCATGAGAGCGGCCCTCCACGAAACCCTATTGAACTTTGAGTCATCGAGCAGAACGAGAAACGCGCGAACCGGTGGCCTCGAACCTCGGGGCCCTCCGCCAATGTGGCGCGCGCTAGTGGTGGCAATGGACGACCACCCCCTAGGGACTGGAAAAGACATACCAAGAAGCAGAGACGCAGCACCCCACGTCGCCCCTACACGCTCCGTACAAGGCGGCGGGGGAGATGCGTAGCAGACCTTCGAGCCACCACATCCCACGGGGGCGGTACGACACACAGATCCTGACAGGAGGAAGACCCGCCAGACACCAAATCAGGAGTGTCCCAGGAGAGTCGGCGCGCCGGAAGAAAAGCATTAAGAACTGGATAGTGCAAACTAGACAGTAGGGCGTAAAGGGAATAGAGAGCTAACAAAATGAAGAATAGATCGACAAAGGAAGTTCAGCGATTTAGAGAACAGAACTAGACGGACGGAAGGGGAAAGTGATTAGGAGGGTACAGCAAAGTAGAGAGAGCAGGGGAAAAGCAAGCGCGGGACCAGCGAGAAGAAGGACCAGTGGAGAAAGAAACCGAAAGCGGACAGCGGAAAAGACGTAGGGGGTAAAAAAGGGGAGGAGAACGAGCCCAGCAAAGAAAGGTCAAGGATAAAGCGAGGTAAACCCACAGGCAAAAACAGGAACAGGGAAGCAAGAGAAGAAGGGAGGAAGAAATGACGCACGCAAGGGCAAGTGTAGAGAAAGCGGTGGAGAGCAAAGCGCAAGCGAAAACTAAGGGGAGCGCGAGAAGAGAAAAGAGAAAAATAAGCGTGTGAAGAAACGAGGAAGATAGAAAAGGTGAGGAAAAGTGAGGCGCCAGAGCGAGAGGAGAAGAAGGGAACACCAAGACAACGGAAGAAGAAAAAGGAGAGGACCGCCCCCAGCAGGGAAGCACGAGGCCGCGCGGGCTCGCTAAAGGAGGGCAGGGGACCGGCGAGAAGGGGGGGGGGGGGAGGAGAGACAAAAATCAAAGTGGGGGCACCGGGGGGAAAAGTGCGCTAGCGAGCGCCATGGAGCCCGTGGATCGACGAGGAGAGAGCGACGACGGTACGGGATTATCGCAAAGTAAAGAGACGGCGAAAGAGTGCAGAAGGTAGAATAACTGAAAGTAACAAAGGGAGCAACACCAGACGGTACTAACCTCAGATGAAGTGTGTAGTCAAGGGCTTGCAGAAATGGAAAATAAAAGAAAGGCGCACGGAAATAGTAGTGCTGACCAAGACTGTAAACGTCGGCTTTGCCGGCTAATTAACAAAAGGTGGTGGTGCCTACAAAAGACGGTAGAATCCGCAAATACAGCATGAGTGTCACGAGGATTAAAGGAGTCCGCAAACCCGGCGAGTGACAGGAGGCGCTGAGGATGCAAGGACAAGAGTTCGTGAGTACGCGAGAGGGGGGAGGAGAAGGCGCGCACCGAGCCGCACGCAGCGGGCCCAGCGCCGTCTCGTCCCGGTAACGGACCGTGCCGTCAGTAACGTGAAAAACCGCGTTGCCCATTAGAAGGGGCGACGGAGGGAAACGGTGAGATGGAGAAGGAGACAAGTGAGATGAGAAGGAAAAAAAGCAGGCAGAAACACAGAGAGAGGCAGGAGGGCCGTGACAATAGACATGGAGGATAGGCGACGCGCGAAGGAAGGGTACGCAGAGCCAAAAAAGACGGGTGGGGGACATCCTGATCACGCCAGAGCCGGGGCGGAAGAAGACAAGCCACTCATTAGGAACCACCAATGACACGGGAACCCAGTGTAGCGCTCCGGCACACAGCCGAACCATTACACTATGACCAGGGCCTCGAAGCACAGAAGGACGAAGGAAATGGCCAGCGGAACAAAGAGACGATACAAGAGAGCGGAGCTGAGGAATGATAGTGAGCGAGGATGGACAAGCGGAACACGCATGCGAGCCGTAGATAGGCAAACACTAGGGTCGGAACACACAATACATACTAGTGTGGATCCCGGACACTCTTGCCGCTCATTAGTACGGCTGGATGATGCACATGGCGAGGTCCCAGCTACGACCCCCCTTCTCTAGGTGATACACCGCACCGGCAGAGCCCCCTCGCCAAACATGGACATGCGAGCGGCGGAGCCGGGGATGGGCCCCCGGACGGGACTGGGCCTACGCACCTTGGGAGCCTAGGGCTGGGTGAGGGCGGGGGCCAGCTTCCTCTATCTTCCAGGCTGACGCCCGAACCCAACCCCGGCAAAAGGGGCGCCCACGGGGCGAAGGAGGAAAGGCGTCGCGGTACCAGGGGACGAGGAGGACGGCGACCCTAGCGCAGAATCGCCCGACAGGAGTGCTTGCACCCGAAAAGGACACTATCGCTTAGAATAATTGAAGCAGGAAGTCTTGCTCGAACATGGCAAAAAGATGGCACAACACTACGGCCGAACGTAACCTTGGCCCAACGGCTGGGAGTACACACCCCGCCCTGTCCCTGCGACCCCGAATGGCCGAACGGGTGGACCGCACTATGAGCCTTTGCCCAGTTCCCGACCTGTGCCCGGAGGGGGGAAGCCCCCGCTCACGCGTCCGTGCCCTTTGACCCCAGAGGCAGGGCAGCGCCTCCAATCGTTGGGGAGGCGGCTCCGGGGACTCCCTCCCGGCATGCGAGGACCTCTACCACCAGGCCAGGCGCGTGCAGGCCCAATTCTTAACCGCGATAGGACGCTTCCTTAGCGGGAGGCTTCATTTGTGCCCCGCGGCGCGGGGTGAGCCCGCGTGCGACCCGTGGCCCCGAAGACACATCGCACCGCTGCAGGCAGGCTGTCGGACCCCCTACGCGACGCGACGCCGGAGGGCTTGAGCGAGTGGGGTACGCCACACGCCTTGCGAACGGGGGACTAGTAGGCGCGGCACACTACCGTGACCGCGTGGCCGGGCGAGCGCGGGACACCCGACTGAGACAGTCGGGCCCCTAAGCCCCCCACGGTAATCATAATTTGGGGCACGTACAGGCGCAGACTCACAACTAGAGCCTCCGTGGGGCCCAGAACCAACCCGCACCGCAGCTTCCAGGGCTTTAGCTGCCTGCACTGCTTTGGGACTGAATGGGGCGGGTACGTTGCGCCCCCGGGCCTGCCGGCGCACGATGGACCTCGAGACGCTGCGGCAACCTGCGGGCCCCTTCCCGAGTGCGTGAGACGGAGGGGACATGCGCCGCAAGACCCTCGCAGCCGACGCCGAACACGGGGGCCTAGGCTTCGCGCGACGTGGGCCTCGGCAAGAAGGGGCTGCAAGACCCCGTGCCGACGCCCCTGGCCCGGGCACGAGTAGGCCTCCACTGGTGGAGGGGGGCGCCGGGCGAATTTCCCTGTTACCGCCTGCTCACAACCCAAGACTCCCTGGAAGGGCTTCCGCGATCAGGACGGTGCAGGCCATGAAATGCACCCCACCTAAGAGCAAAAGCGAGCAAAAACCAAAGGGGCCAAGGAGGCTTTTTCCTCCCTCACACCACCAAGCGTGGCCCCAAACGCCCCTCTACGAACCCACAATAACAAGCGTCCTAACCTAACACAAAACCGGGATCGTAGGGGTGACGGGGGGGGAGCCCATTGGCCTCGGTGACTGCCCGGGGGGGGGGAGCCAGAGAGGCAGCGCCGAGCGGAGCCTTTGGCAGTCAGGATCGGAATATCCCCTGGCCACACCAAAGTGTCCCCACCCCGAGCCGATCGCGTGCCGCGATACGATAGGCAGCGTACGAGGCCGGCACAGCGCGACACAGGGACAGCAAGATGGGTTGCCGGGGTAGCCTATGCGCCCCCAGCACGTCGCTAGCTTAGCCATCGGGACCTTCTAACCCGAAGCGACCGGCGTCGCCATCACCATCGAGCATTGCCGCCCTCGCAGCTGCCGGCCGGGCGCTTTATAAGGAGACAGGGGGCACACGTGGCCTCCAGGCCCTGTGGGATCTACAAAGGCGAGTATTCAGGCCCATGCGTCCGGCCCTTCGCCCCGCAGCGCGACCGGCCCATGGAGACTCCCAGGCTTTGCTATCGTGGGGCGGCCGCGTCGGCCTTCTTCGTGTACCGCCTCGTGGGTGGCGCTGCACGGCGCGGCGCTGCAGCCGCGCAGCAGGCTTTTCACTACCGAAATCACACATTGGATACCTCTCCGACGGGCGGGCGGCGGCGGTGCAGCCCCGGGACCCGCGCAGCGCCGCAGTCCGCCAGCGTACGCCCCTCTAATTGCTTTACAGCGCCGCTGGGCGCAATACCGCTTTTTAGCCCTCCCGATCGCGGAGCAAAGCCCGCCGCGCGCGCAGTTTCACAACGCACCGACCCGCCGCGCCCCGAACCACCTCGCCCCACCCCACCCCACCCCGCCCCGCCCCGCCCCGCCCCGCCCCGCCCCGCCCCGCCCCGCCCCGCCCCGCCCCGCCCCGCCCCGCCCCGCCCCGCCCCGCCGCGCTCCGAACCGCCGGTCACAGCACTGGCCATTAGGCTAATTTCACTCAACCATACCAACGCACTGCCACCGTCGTCGTCGTCGTAAAAATTCTTGCACTGCGCAGGAAACAGTGCGACAAGGCTGGTTGTAAAATTTTCTATTCCCACCTCCTAATAGCAAAAACATTTAAAAAAAAATAATAATAATAATAATTAAAAAAAACGCTAGCAGAAACTCTTTATTACATGAATCTTTCTTTTGAATCGTTTGGCAAGAAACAAGGCGGCAACGACACACTCTGGCGATTAAGACGGTGATCCCAGGAGGGGACGGGCGCAAAGCGGGCCGTCAGGCTGTCCAGCAGCACAGCCCGCTCGCTCGTCATCATTTCTACAAGACACCTCGCCCCGCCGGCCCCGCCCCTCACCGTCGCGACGCATCTCCCAGGGCGTCGTTGCCGGCGCCACGCCCGGCCCGGACCCTCCTGTGCCCTGCAAGTCATCAATCTTCATTTGTTTTTGCGCGCGCGGCACTTAGCGTCCGCCCCGCCCCTCCCCGGCCCGCCCCGGCCCACGCACTGCCCCGCGCGCGCCGTTTTGTAAAGTGTTTTGAGGAGGAAGCGCGGTGGCGGGCGGGTTTGCAATCATCGCACTGGTGCAACTGTGTAGGCGTCTGCGCCCCACCACCCGACCCGTCACAGTCCGTGATTTTGACTAGAGAAGGACGTGTAAATTACGACATTTCATTCACATTTTATCTCTTAATCGAAATGGGGTAATTCCTATATCGAACGTCGCGCGGGAGAACGAGTGGGGGAACCACTTCTGAATTTTGGTGTACACTTTTTGTAAATTTTCTTGAATTTTGTAAATTTTAAAAGAATTTTTGTTAATTTTCAGATGAATTTTACCTATTTTTTTAAAGTGAATTTTCCTAAAATTTTGCTGAATTTTGAGGGGTACAAAAAATTCATAGTTGTTTTCTCCTCGGGGGAGAGCGCTTACTGCAATCAGCTTTTAAAAGGAAGAATAAACAAAAGGGAACAAAATGTTCAAATAGAGGATAAATACTCCGAAGCTCTCTGCGAACACGATAAAAACGATGTCTGATTTTCCGAGGAAAGAGGTAAATCTTTGAGAACCTTGTATACTTTGAGGAAAACTCCTTAGATTTTGAGGAAGTCTCCTCAAAATTCGTGGAGATTTCCCTGAGTTTTTGAGGAGTCTTCCTTAAAATCTGAGGGGTTTACCTCAGGTGACGGAAGTTCCTGCTTAAAGTTTTTCCTTTCTCCACAAAAGATCAGACATTGTTTTTACCATGAACTGTCAGTGCCCCTGGTCAGTTCGGTCAGTTGCCTTTCCAAAGTCACGACCCACCTCCGCACAAGGGCGCCTCCAGCGGCTCCAGCGGCCTGCCCTGCCCCGCCCCGCCCACCGCCGTGCAACAGGTGCTCCACCTGCTCGACTCATCGGCGCGTCGGGCCGAACGCGCGAACGCAGCCGCTACCAGGACCAGGACCCCGCCCCGCCCTGCCCCACCCCGGTGCCACGGGCGCGATAGAGGCGTTCCGCACGCAGCCGAGAGCAGTGCGGAGCGGCGTACCGGTGTAACACAGTTATGTCATGAGGACGAGCGCGCCCATCGGAACCAGTTCCTCCCCCCTCCCCTCCCCTTGATCCCCGCGCCCGTGTCCCTCTTGCCCCGCCCCGCCCCGCCCCTCCTTCCCCTTTTGGCAAGCTGCCGCCGCCCCGCCTCCTTTCAGGGATTGGGTCACACACAAATCTCAAGACGGTTCGCGTTGAGAGATCCAGCAGCAGCAGGAGCAAGGGAAGTCCCCGCCCCGCCCCGCCCCGCCCCGCCCCGCCCCGCCCCGCCCCGCCCCGCCCCGCCCCGCCCCGCCCCCCGCCCCGCCCCACCCCGCCACCCGCCTAAATCACGACGGCTACTTTTGTCTGCTGACATTTGTTTTCTCGTTCCTCGCACGTTGCGGTCCCTGCCGTTTTCCTGACCCCTGGCCGCGCAGTAATTCTGTGAAACAAGGCGAACATGAAAAGGGGCCCGGTGCCTCCCACCCCGCCCCGCCCCGCCCCGCCCCGCGCCGCGCCCTAGCACGCGGCCTACGGCCCCGGCCTTATGACCCAGCCCAGCACAGCCCGTCCCGCATGCCTAATGGTGGTCCAGCTCATTGACTCCGCCTCCGCAGACCTGCAGACCCAGTCCCGTCAGAACGCTGCGCGGCGTTATTTGTTTAGAGAACGTCCCAAACAGGCGCGTTCCTGAGCCCTCCTGGACCGGGCCGGGCAGGGCCGGGCCATCAACATGCAAACGGTTCATCCCGCGCGATGTTCTCGTTGGCACAGCTCAGCGGGCCACTATACTGCGCCGTCCAGCTGAGCTGCCGGCCGAGGCCCGGCCGTGATGAATACATTACATTTGCAAGTTTTCGTGATGAAACGGACAGAGAGTCCTCCTGCGCTGCGCTCCTCACCTTAACCCGCGGGCAGCCTATCATTATCCCGTCTCGTCCCGATCTGTCTACGGCCGGCGGCCGCGCGGCCGCGAGGTGCCGGCTGACCCCGTGAGTATTGGGGGACCAGGCCAACGCCAGGCCGATGAGTGCTCAGCCCTGCCCTGCCCTGCCCTGCCCAGCCCTGCCCTGCCCTGCCCTGCCCTGCCCTGCCCTGCCCTGCCCTACCCTGCCCTGCCCTGCCCTGCCCTGCCCTGCCCTGCCCTGCCCTGCCCAGCCCTGCCCTGCCCTGCCCTGCCCTGCCCTGCCCTGCCCTGCCCTGCCCTGCCATGCCATGCCCTGCCCTGCCCACCCCGCGCTTGAGAACAACCGAGGGCAGCTGTGCTTGACGCTCTTGTAGTGCAAGTCTGGATATACAGTCCTCGGGGGAGGAATACACAGGAAGGTGTGTGCATAATCTCTAAACGCTCATGTTGTATTTTTTCTCTCCTGCTTATGGACGCTGTGTCAGGCAGACTTTCAAATAGTAACATTTTCCTTATTTTCTTGTGGAAACCTCCTGGGCTCATAGACCAGGGGTCCTTAACTCCAAAAAAAATCAGTGTACACCCTAAAACAAAATCATTGAAAAGTCATAAAAAATCAGAAAAAAATCAGCAAAAATAAAGTAAAAATCTGAGAAAAATAAATAAATAAAACTCAGGAAAGAATCAGGAAAAGTCAAAGAAAATTACACCACCACCACCACCCCCCACCACCCGCAAAAAAAAAGAAAAAAGAAAAAAAAATAGGTGTACGCTTGAATTTATAGAGAAGGACCCCTCGCGACAATGCGAGAGGCAGCAGGGACGCTGCAGCAGGCCGCAGGCACCGCAGGCGGGCGCGACGCGCGAGGCGAGACGAGGCGTTGTGGGAAACATTCATGTAATTACAACTTTCCCGCCTCTTTTGAAACGTCTCGCCCCGCGCGAACCGGTCATCTCTCATGTCAAGAGTATCTCTAGCGGCAGTAGCAGCGGCGGCGGCGAGAGGTGCGACAACTCGGTCCCGCCGGGCCCGGCCGGGCGTCACTGACCCGGAGGACAAACGGGGAGAGAGAGACAGACAGAGACACAGAGAGAGAGGAGAGAGGCAAAGAGAGAGACAGGGACGAGAGACGAAGAGAGAGAGAGAGAGAGAGAGAGAGAGAGAGAGAGAGAGAGAGAGAGAGAGAGAGAACACTTGCCGGATTGTAATGAAGTGTTCTCTCACTGTAAAAAATATATTTGTAGATTTACGATATATTTTGAAAATTCCGACTTACGAAAAATGTTGTAAATTTACGAGAAACCATTCTTGCTCGTAATTAAATTTCAACTCGAAAGGTTGTGCTTTTGATTTTAAGTTTTGTAATTGAAATTCTATCACTCTACATGATCATGGACTTTTATTGTTACCAGCCCCTGGAATTTTTTGAGCATGTCTAAGCCGGATACAATAATGTGTGTAGTTAGTTAAATTTTGTAACTAGCTAGTAACAAAATTTTCATAAATGTAACTAACTATACACAATAATGTCTCCGGCTTCGGCATGCTCAAAGAAGTCCAGGGGCTGGTAACAATAAAAAGTCCATGGTCATTTAGAGTGACAACTTCGCCTCGTGTAAAATTTTCCCGCGTAAACCTACGACTATTTTCTCACAGCACTCTCTCTCTCTCTCTCTCTCTCTCTCTCTCTCTCTCTCTCTCTCTCTCTCTCTCTCTCTCTCTCTCTCTCTCTCTCTCTCTCTCCGCGGGGCGGGGCGCTGCTGGCCTTGAGCTTGAGGCCGGTCTGGCCCTGCCCTACGCTTCCCTTCCTTTCCCTTCCTGCCGCCGCCACGGCTGCACTGGCCGGCCTGGCCTGCGTGACCGTCCGATGGCGTGCCGTTAAAACGGGAGAGGTGTCCAAATCGTTGGTCAGCAGCCCCCACCCCGTTCCTCCTCACACTGTGCCTCACCCGAATTATGTTTCCAGCCGCTCCTCGCTCCTCCTCCCGGCCGGCGGGCCTGGTCTGCAGCAGCCTGCAGCTCCGGCACCGGCACTCCGAGGGTCAGCCACTGCTGCCTGCTGCCTCTCTAAACCGTCGAGGACCAACCGCTAACACGTTTACACTGTGCGCTCGCTCGCACGATCCTTCAAAACGTTTTTCCTCGGTTTACGCGCGACGCTTAACACCTCCGTTAGCAATATCTTACAACGGCACCTTTGACCGGCGAGCGCTGTCGACTGTCGAGGAGGTGTGTTTAAAAGACGGGCGGAGGACGGGGCCGTGTGACAGGGAGCACGGCACAACTGCAAATAAGCGTTCGGGCGGCGCATGACACCGCCCCGCCCAGCCCCGCTAGAGGGTAGTGGCCGATACAGGTCAGGGTGGACTGGCCGGGCCGGGTCGGGCCGGGCCGGGCGCACCAGCCTCTCGGTAATTAAACTCGACGCTCTTTTTATTATTATTTCGACTGGGGTGCTCTGGTCGCTGCTGCTGCTGCTGCTACTGCTGCTACTGCGGAGGAAACACTCCGATACGAACTCGTCATTATACACGAGCTGGTCATATTGTACATTAACACCTTTCTTAGTTTCGGAGAAGTTTTTACGCAAAGCGCCGCGACTGGGAGAAGGGGATTGCTCCCGACACGCTGACACATATTGGCGAACTTGGTAGGGTGTAAGAATGGCATTTTCATTATGGCTGCACGATATCATTGGGATTTCAATATGGTATTGTACGATATGAAGACGCCACTCCATACTATCCTGATATCAAAAAATCGAGGTTACTCGTTAATACGATACGATTGTTGCGATATATCGAGCATTTTCAGGCATATCTTACCTCGGTACAATCTTGTTTCGACATGCTTCGACATTGCGATATCTCTCTATATCATCGAGATCGAGACTGGATGTTCAAAGCTGGATCGCTATCGTGCGGCGATATCATAATACGAATATCGCACAGCTCTACTTTTCTCTCGCTGTTACCACCCTGGTGGCCAGAGGTCGGTAGCGTAGCAGCAACATCTGCCTCAGTGTGGTTGGCCGCCCAGCTGCCCGCCCCCCCCCCCCTCCCTCGCACCTGTATGCCAATGTGTGTGAGTGTGTGCGCGCGTGTGCGTGTGTACGTGTGATTTGCAAGATTGTCCGCGAGGTGGCGGCCGGAGTGGCGACATGGCCGGGCGCACAGCGGGGGACCGGGTGGCGCGGGCAATGGGCTCTGAGCCGGTCCAAATAGCGATGCGGACAGCTGTGCGAATGCCAGTCCGGATAGCAATGCGTAATCCAGCGAAGACCCAACACAGACCCCGTGGCGAGCACCCCACCCGCCAGGCAGGCGCGAGGCAAAGGTCAGCAGAGCAATGAGGTTACTCTAATTTTTGTTGTTGTTGTTGCGGCTGCTGCTGTTGTGTGCGTCTGTGTACGACGTGAAGAAAGATTTGGAAGCGGGTCATAAGTGTGTGTGTGTGTGTGTGTGTGTGTGTGTGTGTGTGTGTGTGTGTGTGCGCGCGCGCGCGCGTGTGTGTGTGTGTGTGTGTGTCTGAGTCTGTGGCTGTCTGAGTGTCAGCGTGTGGTGCGCGGTGGATTGCAATGAGCATAATGACTCATTTCGGCCGCTACCGCTGCGATCTGTTTCGACGTTGCGCAAATGCCACGACTCGCGCGCCCGCCCCTCATACACGTGTTTCTGTCAGCGTTTTTTTTTTTTTAATTTATTTTTTTTAATTTATTTAGATGATGAAACAGTATAAAAGTACACACACCCGAAGAGCGCGCGCGGATCCCCACATTTCTAACTTTCGCGCGAGAAGTCGTCGCGCGGCGCGCCGCATGGACACTGCGCGTCTGCGTGGCGCGCAGCGTACCGTAAACGCAACGCGCCATGCGCGCTGACCCTATCGAGGCAGGCGCACGTCTGCGCAAGATCTGCTCGTATAGCAGATCAGCTCAAATAACCAGGGGACGAAAATGAATCGCGCGCGATCCGCACACCGCACACCCAGAAAAATGAATTCTTGATATTGAAGCCAAATTTCGCTTTGCTTTCGCTATTCTCGGTTTTTGGAAGCCAATTTTCTTGAACCAAGAAAAAAATTATTCAAATTAAGAAATCGGCTTGAAAAAACCAAGCTGAGAATACTGTTTTCTGGCCAGAACAATGTCGCGCGCACCCAGAAAAATGAATTCTTGATTGAACCCAGATTTCACCATGCTGTTATTCCTGTTTTTTGAAGCCAATTTTTTCTAATTCATGAAAAAGTTTCTTCGAATTAAGAAAGAAAAATTGAATAAAGAAAATCGGCTTGAAAAAACCAAGCGAAGAATACTATTTTCTGGGTGCGTAACTTAGTGGAGAACAAGGTATCAAACCTCAAACACTTGAGATTATCCACAGCAGTAGAAAGATATGCATATATATTTTTTTAGGTAATAAATAAATAAATACCGTGGTGTGTAGTGAAAGGCGCTACCGTCCACCAAACACGAGGTGGCTATCTTGGCCACAGTCCAGACGGACGAGGGCGGGGCGGGGCGGAGCGGGGTGGAGCGGGGCGGGGCGTACAAAGGACACCCATGTCCACCGCAGTCCTTACAGGGAGCGTGACCCCTGGGGTGGGCGGCTGGGCGGCTGCTGGCCGTAGGGCCGCCCTGGCTGGGGACAGGACGGCCGAGAAAGGCACAGCAGGCCCAGACCTTACGTATTTACTCACGATGAGACTCCCCACAACTCCTCCTCCCTATTTAAATATACTCTCTCTTTCTCTCATCTCAAAGATAAGACATCATTAGGCTGCTTGTTGACGACGTCATATACTAGAGACCTGCAGAGAGCGAGCTATTAGAGCAATGCTCCGCCGGCCGGGGTACGAGAGCAAACTTGCTCTCAGCGCCGAGACGCTCGACAGCGGACGCAGCCGCTACTATCCGGATGCCATGCGTATTGTCGAGAGGCGAGCTCCTTCTGCTCGAGAGCTATTGGTTAGCTCTCAGAGTCTGGAGCTGCTCGCAGTGCTCGGTGCAGAGCTGGCTGCCGCGGTCGCCAGAGCTTGCTTGCTCTGCTCGCAGTCTGCCAGGCCGGCGCAACGCGCCGCCACAGCCCGACCAGGCGAGAGCTACTGAGAGCAAGATTGCTCGCGCTGCTCGCGCCGCTGGTTCCAGAGCAGAGCAGAGCAGAGCAAGAAATCTGAGAGCAATGAGAGCTATTCGGTGCGCGCGGCAACAGTAGCGGGCGCTTGCTCTCATAGCTCGCTCTCTGCAGGTCTCTATCATATACCCCGAGAATCCAAAGAGGCCAACACGAACCCCTGCCAACTCGTGAGTAGGCCAGCCCGCCTAACTGCGGAGTGCTCCACTACAAGATTGCCTAACCCGCCATCACCTCAACTCCGGTAAATTTCGCATTTCTCTGGTCCAAACTTCTCCGGATCTCACTAAATCCTAGTTAAATCCAAACTCTCTTAATCCCTTCTTCTTTCTCTTTTGAGCGTCCGTAATCCCCAGGCCGCAACCGACCGCAACACCAACACGCTGTCCACACTCTTATAAATCTCTAGAAAGATTCACAATCCTTTGTAGGCTACAAAGCATTTTCTTTGTAATTGCAAAGCCCTGCTTTGTAATTGCGAAGCACTCTTTGCAATTGCAAAGTAACGGCTTCGCAATTTGCAAAGATTCAAAATACTTTGCAATTTGTAAAGCACTTCACTGGAAAAACAAAGGTGCTATATAGCACCCTTTTTGGGGTGCTATTGAATTTTTTGGGGTGTTACTGCACTAATGCCTTTTTAAAGGCACGATTAGGGCCAAAAACATAGCACCTTTGGGAGGCGATAGCGCCTTTCTAAAGGCACTATTTCACTAACGCCTTTAAAAGCCATTAGATAGCACCTTTGTTTTTCCAGTGTTGCGAAGCATTTCTTTTTAAGGATTTGACAGTGCACGGTCGCAGACAGGCGAGGCAATAGCGGCGGCAGAGTCCGCAGAAACAAGCCCAGGACCTCCCTCACCTCCCACCGCTCCACCGTGTGTTCTGTCTCAAATACCAATACAAATAAAGGGCCTGCGGTTGTACCAACAAAATAACACGCTCGCCACACTGATGGGAACATAATTGTGACAACACGCCGGCGAGTAAAAAGGCGGGCGGCACACGGCATATTGAGAGCAATATAAAAGACATAAAGAAAGGCTCGGATCTCATTCAGGTTGAGCCTCACAAGAGCAGCAGCAGCAGCAGCAGCAGCAGCAGCAGCAGCAGCAGCAGCAGCAGCAGCAGCAGCAGCAGCAGCAGCAGCAGCCCCGCCCCGCGGGCATCGGCCGGCAGGCAAGGCCATCAGTCGGGATATGAGACTTGCCTGCCCGACCAGGCCGGGACCTGCCAGGACGCGAGCCACATTTTCGGCTGCGCTTTCTTCGCCTTTGCAAAAGCGCACGCGTGGGAGGGGAAATGATAATAATAAAACGTAAAAAAACAAAAAAGAATGAGAGAGAAAGGAAAATAAAAAAAGAGAAGCGCGTTCAGCCAACACGACGACTGAATTAATGAAGACGAGCGGCCCGGCCCAGCCCGGCCCGCCGTTATGTGGTTACCACCACGGCGTGGCTGCCAGTCATACGCGCCACAACGAGACTCCAGGGACGCTCGAAAAAAAGGCGGGCTGCTCAAAAACGTACGTCCATATGCCGCAGGTATTGTACAATGTCAGGGTTGCCTTGAATTTGCGATTTTTTCCCCCATTTTGCTGAAAATACCCTGACAAAACTGGATGTTTCTCCTGACGCAACTCTCGAAGGGTGATCAAGGCTAGCAAGGCACCGATTGGCCAGAAAGCTAATTTTAATTTTCCTCAACACTCTTCATTCAATATCCTGACTTAATGATTCTACTGATAATAATAAATGTAAAAATTCTGACACTATCCTGATTTTCTTTGACACGAGGCAATAACCCTGCCCTGCATGTAGATAGTACGGATGAGAAAGGTGAGTCGATGAGAGAGACCGGGGAGAAGGCGGGCGGGGGAATAATCAGAGATCGAGGGACAAAAGTTTACTCATAAAAGGAGATGAGAAAAAAAAATTGCGCTGATAAAATGGGTTTGGGGCGAGGCACATACTTTAAAAATAGTTTTGTGGAACTTGAACTTTACTGTTCTGCTTCACGGTTCACTGTATAGCTTCCTAGAGTGAAAATCATTGTAAGCTTTTCTTTGGTGCATAGGGGAGAGAGAGAGAGAGAGAGAGAGAGAGAGAGAGAGAGAGAGAGAGAGAGAGAGAGAGAGAGAGAGAGAGAGAGAGAGAGAGAGACAGACAGAGAGAGAGAGACAGAGAGAGAGAGAGAGAGCTGCTCCTTGATGCGGCCGGACCGGACTGGCCCTCGGCCCGCCACCCCCGTGTCTCGTGCTGCTCCACTGCAATATGCCTGCGGCCGGAGCGGACCTGACCCGCGACGAGCCGCCGGGGTGCGCGGCGGGGAAGAGAGGGGTAGTGGTGGGGTAGTGGTGGGGTAGTGGTGGAGTAGTGGTGGGGTAGTGGTGGGGTAGTGGTGGGGTGGGGTGCAGCGGGGTCCGCACAATGCGCGGGCCGTCGCGGACGTAAGTACAATGGCCGCACACGCCGAGACGAATCGGTCGTGCGGGAGAGCGACGCGACGCGACAGTTCGGCGCGGTCGTGCCGATATGTACCTCTCTCCTCCCCTCAGTGGGACAGGCGTCAAAGTAAAGCGACGAAGTATACCTGAGTATACCTCTGCGGCAGAAAACTTGCGCGGCCAGCCTCGGGTTGCGAGAGCACGTGCGTGCCGCTGGGGTTCAGCGGGTACAAATCGAGGGGGAATCAACTCTGAATTTTGATGTATACACATTTTGTGAATTGTTGTGAAATTTCGTGATTTTTTGCTTGAAATTCACCTACATTTTTGAGAAGTTATGAAAATTTTCCTGATTTTTTTCCCATAATTTCTCCGATTTTTGCTGAATTTCTCTTAATTTTCGAATTTCCTGAATTTTTATTTTTCTCTTAATTTCTCTGAACTTTTCTTAAATTATGAGGTGTTTTCCCCTCGGCAACAAACACACACACACACATATATAGCGGACTCGGACTGCATCAAAGAGCGCTGGCGGCTTGGGGCGGGGCGGGGCAGCAGGTCGAGTGGCGACCCGTCCGCGCAACACGGGTCGAGCGGGCGGGGCAAGGCGGGGCAGGGCGGGGCGTGGCGGAGTGCAGACGTGCCCTCACCTCACCTCGCCTTGCCGTGCCGCGCCCTGCCGCCGGACCTTACTCTTACACAAAATAAATGTCCAGCGCCGCCGCACGCGGCCGCGCGGCTCCCTTCGCCCTACTTTCGGTTTAATGAGTTCAGCTACGCCCACCTAGTTTGAGGAGCAGCAGCCCCGAAATCCCGATTAAATTATGTAAGCCATTCATCAAGTCGTCACGCGGTGGAGGAGGAGAAGGCTAAGGAGGTGGTGGAGGGGGGGGGGGAGAAGGACGAGGAGGATAGGAGCTCCTAGACGTCACCGAGAAAGGCCCGCGGCCCGCGCTCTGGCACAGCACGGCACCACTCTGGCCGGACGTGCGCATTCAATCAAGAGAAATAAAATAATCCGTCGTGTCTCAAGCCTTTCAGACCCATCCAACCCAACCCCAAACAAGGACGGGAGGAGTATTCGGATGTGACTGACGAGGGCGAGTCCGATCGGGCTGAGCTGGGCGGCCTCGTGGCTGAAACCTTTCCCCCTTTCCCTTTTAGGAGCAGGGCAGCTCTAAGTCCTGCTGCACCTGCGCGCCCCTCGTCCCTGGTGCACCTCACCGCACGGGGCGGGGCGGGGGGCCACTGCCACTACAGACAACTGGAGACATGACGTCACGTGGCCGAGTCTTCCACCCGTAAAACCAATAAGGCGCCACGGCTCTTAGGCTCTGAGGCCAAAGCTTCCCACGCGGGATAAGGGATCTTACTTTACGCGCGGGTTTAAATAAAACGCTTCTTCTTAGCGCGGGCGGTAGCACTAGGAGGCGTAATCAGGAGGAAAGTGGGGAGCGCAGGGTCCAGCAGCGGCCCTATCGAGCAGGGCACGCTCAGGGCAGGGCACGCCCGGCCAGCCAGGCGCGCTTGCATGCATGTATGTCTCCAGGTTTACGTAATGCCACCCCGGGGTGAACCGCACACTACCGCACCGCGTACCTAGCACCGAGGTCCACTTCTGCCCCCCGCGGTCCCGCGGTCCGGCCAGGGAGGCTGACATGCGAAACTTTAAAAGGTCCTGCTGCTGCAAGGAAGAACGGAAATGCACAAGTTTCGATGTCCATGTTTGACATTACAAAACAAGCTTATCACAAAACAAAAATAAATCTTCTATGATCTACGACTACGGCTCGGCTCGCGCGGGTCGGCTGCGCAGCCTTGTCATACTCTGTCACAGACTTCATGCGTGACGGACAACAACAACAACAACAACAACAACAACAACAACAACAACAACAACAACAACAACAACAACAACAACAACAACAACAACAACAACAACAACAACAACAACATTCTGGCCCGCGGCTCTCATCGGCCGCCCGCATTTACAAACGGATTACGTTCTCAAACCGGCGCGATAGACAAGTACAGGGCGCAGCACCTCGCGACTAGATCGCAGCCCGAGGCCAGGCACGACTCTCTCTCTCTCTCTCTCTCTCTCTCTCTCTCTCTCTCTCTCTCTCTCTCTCTCTCTCTCTCTCTCTCTCTATCTATCTATCTTTCGCGCGCTGCGGCGGCGACGCAGTAAGCGGTGGGAGCGAGGGGGCGACAAAGTTCGGAATCATGTGTACACAATAAGCCTGGGAATCATCATCATGAAAATTAAGGGAAACCAATGAAAACCACAACAGCAAAGCAAGAAACACCTGAAATCAGTTATAATTAGCCGAAATCAGCGTTGCATACACTGTGAGAAAAAACTACAATTTAACTACACTTTTTTACCGTTGTTTCGAAGTACAATAAAACATTGTACTAAAGTTGTACCCGGTATAGGGTAAATTAGTGATGTACGGCAACGAGAACCGTAAACCGTTAATTCAAAACCGTTGTTTAGTTGTATGAGGTACGATTTTTCTCACAGTGTATCGCTAGAAACAGTTACAAATTAAAAGATATGGATGGGAATGATCGGGAATCAATCATTCCAGGAATCATGTGTACACATTAAAGGGGAGTGGTCGCCCCCCCCCCCCCCAGTGGCGGTTTTAAGTCCGTTTGAAAGGGGGGGAGGGGGGAAGCACTTCAGGTTGCCTACATACAGGAGTTTTGTCGTGCAATTTGCCTACTTTCCAGGCGGCTATAGCCATCATCGTGCCATCATCGTGTTCAGGGCACCAGGACACATGGTGTCTGTGATTTTGAAGGTTTTACCCAGCATAGAGAGTGCGCCGATGGGCCCTAAAACCGCCACTGTCGCCCCCTCGGGTGGGAGTGAGGGAGAGGAGAGCGAGGGGTCCTTCACTCAAAAGAATCAGTGTTCACCCTCAAACGAAATCAGCATAAAATCCGAAAAATCAAGAAAAAAAATCAACAAAAGTCAAAGAAAAACAACGAAAACCCAGAAAAATCGGGGTCAGCTGGAATCTATAGTGAAGGACCCCTCAGAGGATAGTGCATTACGCGCTTTTGCAGCTGCCGCAGATAGACTCAAAAGCGTCCGGGATACTCCTCTTTGGTCTGTCGGCTGCTGCTACAAGTGCGCGGGAGGAGGAGTCCATAGCGTAGCAGGCAGCACAGTCCGCGCCGGGGCGGGCGCCCCCACACCTCCTGCTGTAACCGGACACTGAACTGTCGTTGCACAAGTGTAACGCAAGCAGCCAGCGGCTGTCAAAGTCACTCCGCTTGACCGTGTACCTTTCCCAGGGCGTCCTCATCCTCTCTCCCCCCTCTCGCGCCAATAACGCCCGCCCGTCCACGTCCAGCGTGGAGCCGCCGCGGAGGGGGAAGTCACTTTAGAAAAGATCATTGTGCGCAACATTTATAAAATACAGATGAAAAAAAAAAGCAAGATGAAAGATAGATGAAAATTCAAAAAAATCGTTAAAAAATAAACCAAAAACACAAATAAAAATTAATAAATTTAGAACCTGGGGTAAAATATCAAAATTTATCAAAAAGTAACAGAAATTTTCCTTGAAAAATCAAATACAGAAATAAATACAAAAAATCAACAGTAAAAAAAAAAAATCACTGTCCAAATTTTGTATGAGTGATGCCCACCCTTGGCCGCTGCTGCTGGAGCCACGTAACTCCGGCCGGCCGGCCGACAGGTGTTTATTGTGCGGCGCGCGGCCTTGGGCTGGGCGTGGCTGGCACTCATATCCTATTCTTATCCTGTTCGGGCAAACGCTGTGTATACGTATCGGCCCCGCAAAAGCGCCATGAGAGCGCAGTTCGTGGTGATAGTCAGAGCGAATGCAACATAGCAGCAGAGGTCACAGCAACAGCAGGTCGAAGAGTTTGCATGTACACTCGCCCAAAAAAGCCTGCTCTTGGTACGAGAAATTTTCATGCCATGCACGACGATTTCAACTATGACACCCTGGACGCAGTTGTATTTCAGCCTCATGTTTCTCATAGGGCACTTGTATGTTTAGAGTTTCGCGGCATTGTATTGTATTATCAATGTAAATGTCGTGCAATTGAGATAAAGCGCCCACTGAAAAAAAAAACTGCAAATTTGCTGTTAAGTTCTTAAATGACTATTGTTGTTGTACAACAACATTGACATGCAATTAACAATAACATTTGTCGCAAGTACGCAAGTTGTACGGTAACAGTAAAATTTGTAGAAGAACAGCAAAAAAGCTGTGCAGAAACAGCTCAAGTTGTACACGAACAGCACAAATTGTGCGAACAGCAAAAATCTGTCCAGAAACAATTAATTTCCTGTTTTAAATGGAAAACAAACATGCCTGTTCCTTGACAACTTATGTTGTTTTCGAACAGCATCACCGTGTGTCAACAACACGGTTGTCATGGAAAGGGTTGTTTTCCAACAGTTTCACAGTGCACGTTCCTTATACCAACGTTGGTTTTTTGGTTCTAGAGTTTCTGTGACGGTTTATTCGTTAGGTTTATCGCTCGAACCCATACCGTCCCTAAAGTCGGTCATAAGGAGCGACACGCATTGCGGCACGGCCTGGCCGGCCCGGGCCGCGTGTGCGTGTGACTCGACCGGCAAACAAGCCGCACAATACTTAACGCAGCGTGCACAGTGTTACATCGACGACGGTTCGGCTCGAAACAAAAAGGCCACGGGGCGTAACACGGAATGTAATGGAGACGGCACGCTATTCCCGGTAGGGGCGTGGCGTGAAATAAGCCGCCCGCCGCGCTGTCTGTCCTTACACCAGTCGCCTTTGTTTCCCACAGAATCGAGCATTTTGAAAATAAAAAGAGAGGCCCATTTTTGTTTTTTTCACGCACATCTGACTTGAATCAGATGATCATCTGCTTCCGCGACGTTCTGTTTTCCTTAAAACGGGTGGATATATTTCTTTTTTTCTTCCTTCTTCTAAATCTGAGGGAACTCTTAGCCCCATACCTAGTACGAATTTTGACAGGCGGGCGCCACCGCAAGTGATGGAGATGTTGTAATTAGAACCAGGATACAGCCGAGCCGGTGACGACGGTACCCCAAGACACAGACTACCGTATCGAGATCTCTCATGATAGATAAAGCGGTGGTAGACAGCTAAATTATTGATCGGTCGAGTGGCACGTTCAATAGCAAAACTGTGGTGCGTGCGCGCCGACCGCTTTGTGGGCGGAACCAACTGCTCGAATTGCTATCTCTTTGATTGTGATATCTCACACACCCCTGGAAAACGCTTTCTTAATCGAAGCCAACTTGAATTAAATCTTGTGATTCTGGAGCTTGCCGCTGCACCTATAGTTGCAGCCTTCTTCAGCGCGCGAGGCTTCCGTATTCTTTCCCCCTGTCCCCCACACACCGAGCTGGCTAGAAGACACATGGTAAAAATAATGATTTTTTGAGGAAAACGGGAGAACTTTGAGGAACTTCCGTAATTTGAGGGAAACCTCTCAGATTTTGAGGAAGGCTCCTAAAAAAATAAGGGAAATCTCCACAAATTTTGAGGAGACTTCCTAAAAATCTAAGAAGTTTTCCTCAAAGTGTCCAAGGTCCTCAAAGTTTTTCCCTTTTTACACAACAAGTCAGACATTGTTTTTACCGTGCAGCGGCAAAAAAAAAGTAATGAAAACGAGAGAAAAAGAAAACGATGTCTGCCACACGGCCGTTTTGAAGGAGGCGCAGCATGCTTGACGAATGCTAATTCTACGTCAGAGACACTGGAAAAACTAATGTAACATGAGTCACATCAATTGATGTGACCAGTTTATGTCACATTACGTAATGTGACCATATTCTTGGTCACGTTTGTCGTGAGGCATCCGGAGCCGGAGCCATCCTCTATGTTTTGCACATAAAAATTAAATTAAGTATGTCACATTACAAACGTGACCAATGTGACACATGTAACATTAGTTTTTCCAGTGGAATCGCGCCGCTGGTCCAGCCCGAGCCGGCCCGGGACACGCACAGCACACAGGGGATGCTGCTGACCAGGGCGCATGGCGCCCCTCCCCCTCCCCTCGCGGGACTTCCCCCTCCTTCCTGTGGCCGGCAGTTAGTCACGAGCGCTGCTCATTAGCGCTCGGCGGCAGGCATGCAGTGCACTGCGGTCGCATCGCATAGGTGGCTGAAACGCGAGCCGCGCGCATGCTAATCGCACCAGGGCCAGGGACTCGAGGGAAGAGCGGGGTCAAAGTCCAAAATGGGTAGAGGTCGAAATCAATAAACGCAGCTTTTAAAAAAAAAATCAGGTATACCTTGTGGCTACAACAACACCACATAATAACACACGGAAAAGAAGCTTCGTCCTAGTTTTCAAGGGTCCAGGATTTTCTAATAAAAAAAAATACATGGTAGGATCGTAGTTTTTCCAAAACTTCTTAGAATCCTGAACGTCGTTTTTACCTAGATAGATAGATAGATAGATAGATAGATAGATAGATAGATAGATAGATAGATAGATAGATAGATAGATAGATAGATAGAACAATTGCCTCAGAAGAACCCTGGGCACGCCCGCCCGGGGTCCTTAATTGTTCCAGGAAGGGGCGGCAGTGGTGCCTGGTGGCGCGGCCGGCGCGTTACCTGCACTGAGCCTGGCCCGCCCGCCTGCTTCCAGGTCCAGGTTGTCGGTCAAGGGTGCGCGTTCAAGTACCTGGAACAGAAAGAAAAGTAGGGCTGTAAAACTCCCGCCGTTGGAATGAACGCAGCGGTCAACAGCGCCGGGCGGTCGAAACGGTAAGGGGTGGCCCCTCGAAGAGTCGTCCAGCAGCAACATCAATTTTCCGAGCAGTTAGTGCTGCTAAGTTAGTGCTCGCGCGGCCGCAGCGGTTTACTTGAAACAAGCCAGCGCAGCGGTTCGCCAGACCAGGTCCCGGTCCCGGTACGGGCGCCGTAATGGCACTGAAGCTCGGACACTGTCGCGTGGCGCGGCTTTTTACCCGCTCGATCAAGGTTATCATTGCGCTGCTCACAGGGGCTGGTAACCATGATATATATATATATACTCCTCCGTACTCAGCGTGATGTGACACTAGCCTTCCAAATCCATAAAAGGCTCCTCCGAGAGTTCAAATTATTTTTTTTCCCTCCGTAATCCTGTGCGCGGCGGCACCCTATATTTCTCCGGCGCATTACACCGTACAATGACCCCAATCCCTCCCCCTCTCTGTACTTTGAATCCATACAGCCATGGCGCTCGCGCCGCCGCCGCCGACAAAGTAGCGGCGTGCGTGACGCGGCTCATAAATCCTGCGCATTTATTGAGATTTAGAAAGTAGTAGTAGTAGTAGTAGTAGTAGTAGTAGTAGTAGTAGTAGTAGTAGTAGTAGTAGTAGTAGTGGGACGCGCGCTGCTGCGAGGAGGGGCTCAGCAGCAGTGGTGGTGGTTGCGCGAGTAGTTGGCCCCGCAGTGCACACACGCGCACGAGCAGGCCCCATCCATCAGCGCCAGCAGCAGCAGCAGCAGCAGCAGGCTCAGCCGGATTAAAGCGCTTCCGGACACTCCAAATTGGATGCAAATGATGTAAGGAAGCACGCGACGCGCGGTAAGAAAACGGAATGCGCTTGGTGGCGGGGTGGGGGTGGGGTGGGTTGGGTTACGGTGTGCATAGAAACAAGGGTCTACCACTTCGAAAAATCGCGTACGAGGATTATACTCAGTCACGATTATGGTGATTATCAATGATTATTTTAGTTCATCTTTAACATATCTACTGAATATTGCTGGCCAGTAACGACGCAACTTTTGGTCAGATTTGATCATATTTCTTCATATTTGCTGATATTTGTAAAAATTTCCCAATATTTTGGAAATTTTACCTGATTATGATCATGTGATTATCAATAATCATCTCAGGGGTGTACGAGGATTATGGAAGTGGTAGACCCTTGCCCAGAAAAGAGTGTTCTTAATTTATCTATGGGCTTAGTTTTTTTTTTTAAAGAAAATTTGTTTTTGATGTAAGCCAAAAAATACTTGTTATGAGAACAAATTTATCCCAATATTTAGTATTTTTGCTACCAACAAGAACAACTGTACTCAAAACTTTAAGTCCACACAGAAAACCAGAACACTCTTTTCTGGGCGTGGGCCGCAGGGCAGGGCAGCGCTCTGCCGGCAAACACTTGAGCCCAATAAATCAGAGTGCGGTGTAATTATGCGGGAGTGCAGGCGGGTCGGGTCGGGTGCGGGGGGTCCCGTACTGCGCATGTGCATCGCGAAATGACTTTCATCACGGTGCGGGGGGGGGGGGGGGGCTTATTGAAGCCACTCAATCAACCAATCAATCACTTAACCAGCCGCAGGTTGATTTACTTTCGAGAACGCCGGTCTGCTGCCGCCGCTGGTGGGTGCACGCGGGCATGGGTACGGGCAGGTGCGCGCCGCGACAGGTGCGAAACGGGTCGGGTGCCAAAGAGGAGAAAAATGCATCTCAAAAAAAAAAGGGGGGAGAGGTAGAAGTCAGAGCCCGAGGGAAAAAGTAAATACCGTCTACTTGACTCATTGAATCGACGAGTAGAAAAAAAGGGACAGTGGCAAGTCTTGTGTGCGCAACTGCTTTCAAGCTGTTCCGCTGCTTTAGACCGAAAATCGGAGCGTTTGCTCTGGAACACATGGATCATGATTTATTTCAACCTCCCGCAGACCCGCTGCTCAGTACGCACCTTATCAGCTTTACATAACAGGACAATTAGACGGCGATTTGAGCCTGATCGATCGGGATGGGTGCGATGTCCGATCGGGCCAATGCCGGGCACACAATGCCGAGACAAAGATCTGGCCGGACACTGCGGCGGGGGAAAATGTAACAGCAGAGATCAATCTGACGAATGGAAGGCGTGTGCACAACAAAAGGAAAGCACCCAATGCAAAAGACGTCCAATAAATAATACGCGGACCGCCCCCCTGAGCCCTGCGCGCCTGACGCGGGCTCGCCTCCGACCCACCTCAGCGGCAGTGAGCACTCGCGCCACGCCCGCGTTTAGGTCTCCTGGGTAGACGCGGAACTGACATGACCTGCAGGAGGCGAACTAGCGGCGATTAGGCCTGTTCGGTGGTGAGATTTCAGAACCGGTTTTAGGTGTTGGCAAACATCGGTTTTTGATTCGGTGCACCGGTTTTTTGAATTAACCGGTTTTTTCTATCAACACCGGTTTAAAAATTGAAACCGGTTTTTTATTTACAACCGGTTTTTACGGTAAAACCGGTTTTTACATTAAAACCGTTTTTATACATTAAAACCGGTAAGAAATCTTCAAATTTCGTCAATATCGGTGTTTTCATCAAAAATTGTGCACGTATACAGAGAAAGATAGGAAGAGGTAGATTAGTTTCTCTGTTTAATAACTCAAAGATTTCTTTAATTAAGTTTGATTTGAACATAATCATTGTATGTGGATGGAGACATAGTAGCATAAACTATAAAAAAAATAATCTTATTTATGGATAGGCACCAGGTCCTGACTCATTCCCAAAAATATTTGGATCTCGAAACGAAACCGGAGTTCGTGACATAACCGGTGTTACCGGAAAAACCGGTTTTCAGGAGAAAACCGGTAGTTGGAGGAAACCGGTACACCGGGTACCTTGTTTTTCACAACCGGTTCCAATTCAGCACCGGTTTTAAACCGGTGTACCGGTTTTTGGAACAGGCCTAGCGGCGATACGCTCACCGAAGTGCGTTCGAAAAAAAAAAAAAGGTAGGTTGCCTGGGAAGACACTCTTACTCTTTAATTTCGCGTATAAACTCGTACCTGAGCGATAGCGGCCGAGACAAGGGAAAAATAATGCTTAACACAAAAGTAAAGAGCCTAGTAGTAGAAATCAAATCAGACGTGAACAGAAACGACGCGGTAGCGTGGGAGAAAGCCGCCCGATAGTTTAAATTTGCGCGCCCAACCTAGCAGGGAGAGTGCGGCAGCTGCAGCGGCGTCGTCGATATATCGATCTCGCGGCGACATGTCTAGCGTGTGCGATTGCAGCGTCGTCGGTCCAAACCGCAGCTGGCAGGGGGCGAGGGCGGGGCGGCTGTTCGCCCACGCGCCGCTCCAAGTAGGGCGCGCGCCCGATGGACACCACCACAATGAATGACCATCACTACTACAACTATTATGACCGCTACTATTATTACTCGAATTATTTGTCGTCGACATCGCTGTGGGGCCGCCGCGGCGGGCAGGCAGGCTCGCTGCCACTCACTCCGCGGCCGACGATTAGTTATTGACAGGTCAGTGCGGCGCGCGCATGCGCGCATGCTGTGCAATCGCGGCGGAGCAGAAATGTTGGCGCACGGCGTCGGGGCGGGGTGGTGGGTTGGGGCGGGGCAGAGTGGCACTTCATCATATCGAGAGGGGCTGGATCATGCGGGCTGAGAGTTGATAATTCACCCCGCGGAACGCGTCTCCTCCTCGCCCCGCACCACCGGGAGCAGGCAGATGAAAGTTATCCGTTCCCTCAGTGTGTGTGGGTCGGCCCCGCCCCGCCCTGCCCCGCCCCGCCCCGCCCGGCTCCCTGTGGGTCGGGTCGTTACGACCACCCACATCACATCAGGTGCGTGGCGCCCAGGATTAGCGAGAGGCACCCCTTCCACCACAGCCTTATTCACCACCCCGCCCCGCCCCGCCCCACCCCGCCCCACCCCGCCCCGCCCCGCCCCGCCCCGCCCCGCTCTGCCGCGCCACGCCCCACCGCGCTACCTGTCGATCGCACAGGAACTGAGGCGGTCTAATAAACTCGAAGCGATCGTGGCGCCCCACCCTGGTCTTTGCGCGACCTTGCAGGCCTTGGACTGCCGCGGCCCGGCCTGGCTCGGCCCGGCCTGCCCCGCCTGCCCCGCGCGCGGCATGCCCGCAACACTGCTGACCCGCAACCTGTCGCTTGAAACTGACGAGAGAGACCTTGCAAGCAGTGTTGTTAAATGGATGGTTTTTGTTTTTCATGCACTTGTGCGATACATTATTTACACACTTGCAGCAGGCGAGATGGAATGCCCATTCGCTAAGGCTTGCAGATACTCTGTTATAGAGTTGTTCTCTGACTAACTTCCTCCTTAAGAGCCACCCGGTTTTACCGCTGCACGAAGTACTTTTTTGAGTTAGAATCTTACTATAATCCGAATTATTTTAACTGCAGTGCAGCATTCATGAAGAGCGGTAAACTTGTCTCCATTACAGGCATCTTTAAAAAAGTAGTTTGGCAGTTTCAACAACAAGGATATTTGTTTGGAAAGAAATCAATCGAAATGTTCCAAAAGGGAAAAGAAGGAAATTCCATGACGGTGCAGAAAAGAAACAATTTCGAGGGAAAAAATATTTTTCGACATTTTTATTAACGTTTTTTGACACTTTTCCTGTCAAAAAAGCTGGATTTGTTAATGTTAATTGCCCTTTCTTTCCGGTTAATATACAAAAACAGCATTTTTAAATGTAGATGGCAACGGCTTGCTTGCAAGAGTACGATTTGCCTTACCTCGTGTGAATAGTGAGCGTGGGCTCCTACGCTTTCAGGCGGACACAGTCGTCTTCTACTTACTTTTTAAACACTTTTAGTTTCCGCTCTTGATGAGGGGTCCACATTTACTTCGCGCCACTCTCTGAGAACCGCAAAGGCCCCCCCCCCCCCCTTCCCCGTGGCCCCCCGCGGCCCGGCCGCACGCTCTCGTCACTCTGTCATTAATTAAGCCGTGCGGCGGGTACAGTACACACTGCTGTGAATCACCCCGCAAATGAAGCTCATCCCAATGCGAAATGCGCGAAAGCGTTATCCTTGAACGTCCGCGCGCGCGTCAAAAGAAAGAAGAAAGCTCTTATAATTCTGCAGCGGCGCGCGGGCGCGCATTAATCTCCATGCGTGGGAACACACAGCAGCCGCCG
Organism: Frankliniella fusca; assembly: GCA_029379305.1. Taxonomy (NCBI): domain Eukaryota; kingdom Metazoa; phylum Arthropoda; class Insecta; order Thysanoptera; family Thripidae; genus Frankliniella; species Frankliniella fusca. The sequence goes on along the minus strand of JAHWGI010000311.1, from coordinate 468,921 downwards.
CCTAGGAAAGTTTTGAGTTTAGCATTTTTTTTAAAGTCAAACAAAAGCAGCAGGGGGTCCTGTCAGGCCAGTGACTTCAACTCTCTCGCTCGTGTCGAGTGAACCGTATTAGTGCCTTTTTTTTTTTTTTTTGAGCTGTAGTGCTCTTTATTCAAAGCGTCCCGTCCGTCCGCCTGGATCCGTCATGCCGCTCTGGCCTGCTACCCCATGAGCAGCCTCATTTATTTGTTTAAAAAAATTAAAACAAAAAAAAAACTTAACTACCGCGAAGATGGCCTTGTCCCACCGCCAAATTTATGTTATAAAGAAACCAATGACCGAAATGCAGAAAACCGCGCGCGCGATTCGCGCGATCACATCCTGTTTCTGCGGCTGTGGTGGCTCGCGGGCAAAGTCCAACGCGACCGGACCACAACAAACAAGACGGCCAACTAAAGCGATACACCACCGCGCAGGCCCAGCCAGTGCTGCCAAATAAGCAGTCAAAATTTCCCTCGAATAAGACATAACTGTGTGAGGCAGACGCATTTCTCTGCCTGCCTATAATAGGCTAAACTCACCAGTCGTGAGACTTATTTGCCTACTATAGGCAGGTGGAGATAACCGTTTGCCACACACAGGGGCAGTCCTAAGCTCCTTTGTTTTTCCTTTGGCCTGCTTCTTGCCGCGGACATAGCCAGCGAAAATAAAAATTTCGTGATTCTGCGTGTGTGTGAGCGCGGAGCCGCGTTGCGGCGCTCCTATGATGGACGCGGTTGATGTCGTAGTAAAAGCCGGCCGTTAAAGGCCTGCGCCGTCAAAGCGTGATCAATGAGCGCAGCTCGGCGCGGCGCGCCACGTCCGATTGGGCGCGCTCATCACACGGCGACAAAGCTCGCGAAGTGCGCCAACAAACACCAACAACAATAAGAACAGCTGTAATGAAACGTAATGACAGCGGAGACGTAATATACACTGGAAATACAAAGGTGTGAATGTCACTGCAAATGCAAGAGTGAGATATCTCACCAAAAAGGAGTGAGATTTTTACTCTTGCTCCATTTTAGTGAGAGTTTAGTATCCTCGCTCTTTTTGAGAAAGGATTTACATCGCTCAAATTAAGTGAGGTACAGGATAAAAATCCTCAATCAAAAAGGGCGAGTTTTCCCAATCCTCGCTCGAATTGGGCGAGATTTTTGAGACTATTTCTCTAATTGAGCGAGAAAAACAAACCTAGCTCTCAAAGAGTGAGAGAAAATTTCTCGCTCTGGTATTTACAGTGGAAACGTAATGACATTGGAGACGTAATATACACTGGAAATACAAAGGTGTGAATGTCGCTTACTTGCAGGGGAAGTTTTTAGCAGATGATACCTTATACCTTACACTAATACTATACAGAAGTAGAATATAATGTAAGGTGTCAGCTAGCTTTTACTCTCGAGACGGAAAGAGAACCAAGCGCTAGGCTAGCAAGCTCGTATATTATTGCTCTAGGCGGGGATAGTGGCTGGCTGTCGTCCTCCGCCGTCGCCGGTCGCGTCAAGCCGAGAGCCGAGTCCCGAGCCGAATCCCGAGTCAGCCGCGCGGTACAACAATGGGCCCGGGCAGGGGGTCGCAACGCGGCACGTTCGGCTGACCCCATGCGGTAGCGAGGCCCGGCCCCCCACCACCGACCCGAGCCGCCGCGGCCGGGGCCGGGTCGAGCCGAGCCGCGGCCCCGCACTTCACGAAACTCAACCATATTCTATCAGTTTGTCTTTAAAACTCGACAGCCAGTGATAAATTCAAAGGAGAAGAATCAATATATTTGCTAGTGTGCCTGAGAAGCCGCTTCGCAAGTCTGAAGTAAGTAAAAACATAAGTGCAAGCTCGACGTATCGCAGCCGGCCCGTGCACGTATTTAGTATTATTAAATTTTCTTCGCGATTTTGTCACGTATCAAGATGCTCGTGTGCTCTTATGAAAGAAGACTAAATTTACGATGGAACTGACTACAAGTGAGGCTGGTCGGCCACCAAAGAAGGTTTGAAAACAAAGTTTGGTTTTTAGGTTAGGTTTGTTGCTCTCACCACCACAACAACAAAATATTGTTTTCTAACCTACATCGGTAGCCGACCAGCCTCACTTGTAGTCAGTTCCATCGTAAATTTAGTCTTCTTTCATAAGAGCACACGAGCATCTTGATACGTGACGAAATCGCGAAGAAAATTTAATAATACTAAATTCGTGCACGGGCCGGCTGCGATACGTCGAGCTTGCACTTATGTTTTTACTTACTTCAGACTTGCGAAGCGGCTTCTCAGGCACACTAGCAAATATATTGATTCTTCTCCTTTGAATTTATCACTGGCTGTCGAGTTTTAAAGACAAACTGATAGAATATGGTTGAGTTTCGTGAAGTGCGGGGCCGCGGCTCGGCTCGACCCGGCTCCGGCCGCGGCGGCTCGGGTCGGTGGTGGGGGGCCGGGCCTCGCTACCGCATGGGGTCAGCCGAACGTGCCGCGTTGCGACCCCCTGGCCCGGGCCGGCCCAGTGCGAGTGCGGTAGTGCTAGGGTAGTGGCTAGGATTCGCAGTGCACCTGCACCTCCCTCTAGACTATCTCCTTGGCAATTCGAATTTTAGCAGATGACACATTTCAGAAAAACTGCAACTAAATAAGAAATAACATGGCAAAATGTGTCAGATTTTTGTTTACTGCATGAGGGGTGTAACGTGGGCCAGGCCCGTCAGGCCAGGCAGGACCGCCAGGACGCCGTCAGTCCCATAGCAGCGTCCTCCGAGGCACTACGCGCTTTAGTTGTATTTCTTCTAAAACAATTACAATGCAAGGCAACGAGAGTTAAATGCATACCTTCAAAAATGAGCAGGATCTAAAAACTGAACAAAATAATTTGAAATACAATCATAGAAAATTTCGACACGATACTAGTCTGAAGTGGTATCATCTGCTTTCATTATCAATTCAGAATTGAGATTTTTTTTAAAAAAAAAAAATACTTTTTTCCTTGCTCTTCTTTCCTAGTGTGTCGTCACAAAGTATTCACACACGCTAGGTGAGAGAATGCCTTGGGGAAAAGGAAATCCTCACTCGCTCACCACTCTGCGAATGATATCCCACTTAAATTTCTAGAATGATGTAAAAACTATAAGAAAAAAAAATCATTCAATAACTAAAGAATGAGCTAACTACACGCCATTGCTGTTGCTTTGAATGAGGAGCGATTCGAACCGGCAGACATAATGGGATGGTGTCAATGCCAACGCCGTGGCGCGGCGGGGCGGGGCGGGGCGGGGCGGGGCGGGGCGGGGCGGCGCGCTGGTCGGCTGCAACACGCACCTGTCCGAGCGGGGCCGGACCTGTCTGCGGGGCGGGGCGTGGAGGGGCGTGGCGGGGCTCCTTTACCTGTGCCCGGGGTCAGGGCGCGCGCAGGCGCAGGGCCTACCGCTGCAAGGCGCTGCATGGTCCCGTACGTCCCGTGTCCCGTCCGCGCCGCGCTATGGCCTGCCCGCCCCGCCCCGCCTCATTCCACCCCACCCCGCCCCGCCCCGCCCCGCCCCGCCCCGCCCCGCCCCTCCCCTCCCCGACGCGATAGCCGTTCGAACGTGCGAGCAATCGATCTCCAGCGTGGATATATCGCCAAGGATCTGTCAGCCCCTCGCTTCGCCTCGCGGCCTGAGCTGCTGGCGCTGCTGGCCTGCATATAACGCGAGAGCCGAGGAGCCGAGCCGAGCCGAGCCGAGCCGAGCCGAGCCGAGCGCCTCGCCACGCAGTCACCCTGCCGTACGCAAACAGGGAGTATAGCCAACCGAGCCGCTCCCACAGCGCGCTGCAGCGGCCGAGCCCGGGGCGAAGCGAAGGACTCGAGGGGCGTCCAGGACTTTCCCCCACCCCACTCTACTAAAACAACTCGCTGTACACGAGGAACAATACTCAAGCAAATGCTCACAAAAAATCACAAAAACTCGCAATAAAACCTGGACGATATTTACGAATACGCGGTAATACGAATGAAAGAACTCTCGCTTAAGGCAACGCTCGTTTACGTCACGTCGCGACACGAACAAATTTGATCAATACTGTGGTGCTGTAAAATGTGTCGAAGCTCGATTAAATTTGATTGACAAATAATGGTCAACGCGAGCTTCAAGGGAATTTTGTAGTATTTTGAAAATACTAAAATAACCTCCCACATTTTCTGATTGCATGCGCGGCCTCTGCGCCGGCTTGAAAGCATTCCGGCCGAGCGAGCCGTAGAGCTTCTAAGATACTTTGCGCGCCGCGCCCCACCTTGTGGCACAGGGCCGATCTGCTCCCAGAGCCTCGCTACGCCACTCCACGCCACGCCACCGCTGCACGCTGCGAGGCGCGTGCCACGGCAGTGCAAGTGCAGGCAAACACACACACACACACACACACACACACACACACAAAAAACAGACACTATACGGAGCATAGGGGACAAACGCAGGCAGCAAATCACCCGCAGCAGCAGCAGTCCATTTGACACGCGGCTGCACCGCTGCGATCAGCGACTCTTTTATGTTTTTTTTTTCTTTCTTTTGTTTTTTCTCTCGTACAGCAGGGGCACTTAAGACCACCACGGAGCGGAGCAGAGGTCGCAACGCAGAAGCTTACAGCAGCAGCAGCAGCCATCTGATTCCGAAGATCGCTCTCGCGCCGCCGCTTGGTCCTTGTCGCACTGATGTAGGACCCTACCACCATCCACCGTATAGTGCAACGCCGTAGGTGTGACAAATATAGAGGCACGAGGAGAGTCATCTTTTGAATCAGACGGCAGCAGCCCATTCGAATATCGCGGATCCGTGCCGAAGGCGAAATCGTTTGTGACACACGAGAGAAAGTGTGTGAGTGTGCGTGCGTGAATGCATCGACACGCCCGAGGGGGAAACAGCTCTGAAATTTTTGTGCACCTCGTAATTTCGGAAAATTTAGAAATAAATAGATTAAGTAGAAAAAAGATCACAAAAATTCAGGAAAACTTTGGAAATATTCAGGAAAATACACCAAAAAAATGAAAAATTCAAGTGATTAACAAAATGTGTACACTAAAATGCAGAGTTGTTTCCCCCTCGGCAACGCCGCACCGGGTGCCTTCCTTAACTGACCCTGAGAGAGAGAGAGAGAGAGAGAGAGAGAGAGAGAGAGAGAGAGAGAGAGAGAGAGCGAGAGAGAGAGAGAGAGAGAGAGGGGGGGGGGAGGGGGCTGGCCGGGCAGCGGGCAGCGTGCGCAGTGCGAGCCGGACGGGTCAACACCCGTGTCCCAGTGCATAAAAACAACCTGCTGAGGCAACATCCCGACTGCTCCAGATACAAATGAATGCGCCGCGGGCCGGGCGGAGCCGGGGCCGGCGCGCCCCAAAGGCTGGGCACGAGCGGCATCGCGGGGCAGGGCAGAGCACGGCAGGGCAGGGCAGGGCAGGGCAGGGCAGGGCAGGGCAGGGCAGGGCAGGGCAGGGCAGGGCAGGGCAGGGCAGGGCTAGCAGGAGGGCGGCACAACCAGAACGGGCCCAGCCCAGCCCAGCAGCGAGCGCAGCGCGTCGCAAAGTGGCCAATCAGGAAACCATGTCATTTAGAGCCAACCGAGTGTTTTCTTTCGCGTTCGCACCTCGTAAATATAACGCTCTCCGCCGAGGGCGAAGGGAGCTCCGCGGTAAAATGGAGACGCATATGTCAACCGCATTGCAAACCTAATCTTCGTTTCATCTTCTTTTTTCCCCTAGTTTTAACTTTAATTAAAGCTGAGATGACGCGCCACATCCTCCCTCACCAAACATGTAATCATCCAGCGGGTAACATTCACCAGACCGCAGCGCTAACGCCCAGCCATGTGATAAGGGCTTAAGTATTCAGCGGGCGCCGGCTGGGGGCCGCTGGTAAGAGCCCGCGCGTGAGGCGAGCAGGCGCGGCGAGGCGCGGCCGACACGGAAGCACGCCGTGGTAGCGCTGTCGCCACCGTGGCGGTCCCCCCGGGACTTGCCCGGGACTTGCCCGGGACCCGCTTCACGACAATTAAAAGCCGCAGGCACGCTCCCCAGAGCCCCCTAAAAATTTAGCCTCGAATGAGGTATTCTCCGCATTAGAAGAACAGGAGGAATATCGTCTGCTCCCGGACCATCACAAGGCCTTGGCCAGAGGAGTCAACCAGTTAGATATTCCATGTACACACTGAAAAATATTCCAAAAATATTCCAGATATTCCAAAATATTCCAGATATTCCAAAATATTCCAGATATTCCACAAAAAAATTAGCCAAATATTCCACAAATATTCCAGAAATTCCAAAATATTCCAGATATTCCAAAATATTCCAGATAATCCAAAAATATTCCTGATATTCCCAACATATTCCAGATATTCCCAACATATTCCAGATATCCTTTAAATATTCCAGATATTCCATGTAAACCAAAATTCTGAGTGGTCGACCCCTCGCCTTGGCCAATCAGAGAAGGGCTCTGTGGACCGGGCCACGAGAGAAGCCCTCTCTGATTGGTCGAGGCTTTGTGATGGTCCGGGGAGCAGACGATATTCCTCCTGTTCTTCTAATTTGGAAAATACCTCATTCAGTTCTCGATTTTAAATCCAGCAGAGGACCCTTTCTATGCTTTACTACGTTGAAAAAAAATCCTGGGGGAAAACGCAAAATGTGCATAAAATGGGTACAGCGACTTTTTTTTTAACTCTTGATTTTTTTGTTTTGATTTTTCAAGGAAAATGTTTGTCACTTTATGATAAATTTTGATCATTTGCCACCATTTTTTATTTCGGTTTTCTGTAGACTTTTTTTCTCAATTGTTCGGATTTTTCTATTCTTTTCTTGTTGATTTTAATTTTGGTTTTCTGTGGTTTTTTTTTATTTATTTGTTAAATAATATTCTTGGGGCCGTAGAATGATTTTTCGTAGTGATCCCTCTCCTCTCGAATTTTCCTATATGAAGGGTGGAATAAGGTGCTATTACTTTTTCTCCCTGAAAAGATACATAACTAGCCGTAAGTTCTCAATCAATAGTCCAAGTATTCTAGAGGCGCCAGCCTGCTCCACCCGCACCTGCTCACGCCGGCCCGGCCCCGGCCCGGCGCGGCGCGGCGGGGCGCACGACGAGTTTAAGCCACGCGCGAGGAGCACACTGCAGGGCAAAGGGTCGTCAACTCTGATATTCCTCTGTACACGAGATGATACTACCTCAAATATCACTTTGATGTTACCCATATGACAAGTAATATAACGTTGATATTACCCATTTTCCCAGGATTATGACCTCAGTCCTGTAAAATTCGTGTAATATTACTAACAATACCAATAATATTCCATATTTCTCCGCACACGGTCAAGCGGAGTTGACGACCCTTTGCTGCAGGGGCGGAGAGGTTTCCCCTTGGTGGTCCGGCCGGCCGAGAGAGAGCCATCCAGCAGCCTCGTTATCTCGAGCCATTGGCCCGTGCGCGTTGTTCCGTCCCCCTGCTCCTCATCGAGGCGCGCGCATTATTAAGAAATCCACGGGGGAAATGAAGAAACGAAACGGCGCTGTCAGCGACACGAGCGATGAACTCACTGCAAGGCGCTGCACGGCCAGGTCTAGAGAAGCCCAGCCGGGCCCGAAAGCGTGCATAAAATTTGAGCCAAGGTCTTTCGCGGTAAAAGCGAGGCCTGCGCCCGGGGACCCGGGCCCGGGCCGGTCTGCTGGTGGCTGCCACCCTGCCCGGCCCGGCCCGGGCCTGTTTGTGTCGGCCGGCGCACGGACGACACGAAACTCACCGTCGAGCGCACACAAACACACACGCGCGGACGCACGAACGCACGCATGAGATGAAAACTACTATTCACCAGCGGAGATCGAACGAGAAAGCAAGGTCTTTCACTATAAATTGAAGCGTACACCGATTTTTCTAATTTTCCGGTTATTTCGTGATCCCTTATGATTTTTACTGATTTTTTTTTCTTATTTTTCCTTGATTTTCACTGATTTTTTTTTGTTGTTATTTTTTCTTATTTTTTTCTTATTTTATTTTAGGGTGTGCCCTTCTTTTTTGAGTGAAGGGCACCTTGGAAAGCAGCCCTCATTGTCAAAGACGTTATGCAACGCTGAGGTCAAAGAAAGAGCAGCGCAGCAAAAGTACCATCTTCTACACAAGGCACTCTAGAAACGCAAGTGTGTACTTGAATGCAGTATTTCCTGCATACCTACACGTATTCAGGAAATACTATGTAGTTAGTCAAGTATGCAGGAAATAGTGTGTACTTGGACAAGTATGTAGGAGATCCTGTGTACTTGACCAGGCACACACTTAAACCTCCAAACATTTATGGGGGAGATTTAGTGTGTACCTGGTCAAGCACACAGGATTTCCTGCATACTTGTCCAAGTACACAATATTTCCTGCATACTTGACTAGGTACACAGTATTTCCTGAACACATGTAGGTACGTAGGTATGCAGGAAATACTGCATTCAAGTACACACTTGCGTTTCCAGAGCACGCGTATGCGCACACATGTGTAAACCGAATACAATAACAGAAAAATTGCCTATCCACATCAGTAATTAAAAAAAAATGGCCACTGTCAATTCACGGGCCGTCTAAATTGAATAAAAATTGGCCGTCGGTAAAATGGTGGACGACAGGCCCATCGAGAAAGATGAACGCGGAGAGTTAAACATCGCGCGGTGGCAATCGCCACGAGTAGAAAATAATAGAGACGGATCCAGCCTCGTCCATCTCTCTTGATCCCCTGGCCCGAACGGGCCGATCCGGCCGGCTCACGCGCCGACCTAATCTGCTGCTATCACACCTTGGGCGGGGCCGGGTGGGGCGGGGTGGGGCGGGGTGGGGTGGGGCGGGGTGGGGCGGGGTGGGGTAGGTTGGGGTGGGGCGGGGCAGGGCCGAGCTCCACCAGAACAGGCCACCGTATGGGTCACCACCGGTCAAAGAGGAGGACGAAACCAAGGATTGGGAGACTCGACTCGGCTCGAACGAGTTGTGGAGCCGGCTGGGCTGGGCTGGGCTGGGCTGGGCTGGGCTGTCACAGTCAGTCCCCTGCTGCGGCAGGGCGGGCCGGCCCGGGCGAGTGCAGTGGAAGGCTCGCCCACTGGGCGATTCGAACGAGGCACATTTCAAATACTGCGCTTGCCAAACACGCTCGGGGAAAAAAAAATATTACTGTCAGAATAGTTGGCGCGGCTGCACTTCACCCGTGCTACGTTTATTTCATTTCTAAATCGGTGAATCGCAGATTATTTCTTCACAGTCCACAATTTCGAGAGAAATTACTGTACAGACCACTGTAGTTCTGTGTGGAGGGAATTGATAGGTGTTGTCGATATTAATTTCGAGAAATCCACTGTCCACTTTCCACTTCGGTAAGAAAACAGGACACAGAGTTTACAGTGGTGTCGTTGCGTTCGAGGTGTCGAAGGGCATGTCATCGCACGGCATACCGCACTCTCTGTGCGCTCCTTGGACACTCGTGGTGTACAGAGGAGGTTGGGGGTGTAACTCGACCTGTGACTCCCCTCCAACCCCCTTCTCTCCCAGCCCAACGCGGATTGAGTTACCAATGTTCTGTGACGGGCGGCGCGGCGGCGCACCGCACTCGCCCTCATTGCATGGAGGTTGACACCTAGCTGCCCACTTTCACTACGATGCGCGCACGCACGCACGCACACACACACACACACACACACACACACACACACACACGCACGCACCACTACACGCTAACTGGCAATGTACTTTTTCGTACATGTGAAATGTACGCATATAAACGTGCGGATTTATGTAAAAAATCGTGCAGAATTATGTAGAATATTGTACATGAATCTGTTTATTATTGTGCATTTTTTCGACATGTAATAAATTCTGCAGATCTATGCACAATATTTTACATAATTCTGCACGATTTTTTACATAAATCCGCACGTTTATATGCGTACATTTCACATGTACGAAAAAGTACATTGCCAGTTAGTGTGTACACACCTTCGCGCACGCAAGCTCGTGGCGGCGGCAGAGTTGCGGGATGGTTTATCGGGATGTAGAACATGACGACGTCGACGTCGAGACCTGTCACCCGCGCGCCGCTAACACGGTTGTTCTCTCATTCGGCGCGACGCGCGCAACTGCACACGACAACCTTAACTCGCCGCCCCGTTCGGCGACCGTAATGAACGCGAATAAGTTCAGCAGCAATCAGGTCTCTCCCCCCCCCGTAATTAGCAGGCTTGTTTCACATTCATTTACTTAGCACCGCGCTGCTGTACCGTGGCCGCGGTAACGCCGCGCGGTCGTGTCTCGTACAGCATAAAGTTCGCGTTGGCGTTATAAAAATGAGCCGCGCGACGTTAAAAGTCCCTCGCCGGGCTATAGTGGCCCGCAGCGGCAGCAGCGGCCGCTGCATGGCCCCGCCCTGGACCACTATACCATACTGCCCCACCCGGAAGACACACTAGTTGCGCTTGTCCCAGCAGCAGCAGCATGGTGTGCTTGACCCGCAGGAGGGCTGCTCGGGCGCTCGAGACCTGAACTAGGGCGTGAACCATAGCAGAGGCGGAGGGGTTAACGCTCACGCCGCTCGCTCGGGCCAAACTACCACGCCCCACGCCCCGCCGCGCCCCGCCGCGCCCCGCCCCGCTCCGCCCCGCCCCGCCCGCAGTAGGGGGCTTGTCCGGTCCGGCCGCGACCAGCACACTATGCCGTGCGGGTCAGGCAGGCATAGGCTGAGCGGGAGATTGGCATATCTTTCGTGCTGCGCGGGGCCGCGGTGGCGGCGGCGTGCCGGTGACGTCACATCATCGGATAGCGCCCAGTTGACACAACACACACACACATACAGTTACACACACACACAACCGCATCTCTGTGTGGCGCGAGGGGGGAAACACTTCGAAAAATCAGTGGAAGTACGGCACCAAATAAATCATGTAAAAAATCGTAAAACAAAAGGAAAAAATCACAATAAAATCAAGAAGAAAAGACATAGACACATACGAAAAATCGAGAGAAAAATGAACCCAAAAAGACGAAATATAATTTTAACAAATTTAAAAATTGGGTAAAAGTTCAAATTTATCAGATAGTGTATCAAAACATTTCCTTGAAAATTCAAAGTAAAAACTCAAATAAATAAAAACAAGCAGGCTGATACCTTCGTATCATCTGCTAAAAAAAAAAAAATCAAGTCAATAAAAACATTTGCACATAGTTTGAATGAGTGATTTCAACCCCTCTTTTCCCTCGGTGAGGCGTGGTGGTGCGCCGCGCCAAATTCAATTAACCAGCAGTACAGTACAGGCGGGCGCACTGCTCACGCTGCTCACGACAAGGCGCGCGCCCGCGAGGCCCTTGATAATGACAGCGAGGTGCGCGGTGCGGCCGCCAAGGCCACGACGGCCATGCGATCCGCCGCGCGCGCAAGGGGTACCGGGGTACCTCTATGGGTACAGCAGAGGGGTGCGGTGGGCTCGCATAGAAGGCTCTCGCACCAGCCGCGGCCGGCACGCGGCCACGCCGCCTGGCCGCAACGGGCATTTAGTCAGTCATGGATGAACACACGTGTTGTGTAAAATTGCAGTTTTCCACGTCTATTTGAACTAGAGTTGAAAACACCGCGAATTTTTGGGACTGTTGTTAAGATTGCTGTCTCATCCAGCCCGCGGGACGCGACGCGGCTCTCAATCGGGTACCGAGCGATGAAACATAGGATTTAAGTTTCTGTACACATTTACTCTCATCAGGGGGGAAATTTTTTAATTCCTGGAGCAGCAGGAAAGTTTATTTTCACATCCAGACTGTACATAAATTTGTTCCATATGCCTGCCTACATGGACAGATTTTTCTTGCCTTAAGAAACCATTTTTCTTTCGGGAGGAGCACTGTTAAAAATAGTTGTCAGTTGACGACACTGCACGTGACGACTGTGTTGTTGGTTTACAACCAAATTTGTTGCATTGGTTTCACCGAGCAAAGACGCTCTAACGCTTCCTATTTCATTCGTAATGGCCTATTACGAGGAAATTTTCCTGGCCAACTTTAGTCCGGTCCCATTACGGTACAAGTACCTATCCACTTGTTGTAACGCTACAACAGATTCGTAGTTAAGTTTGTTAGCAACTCATTTCGTTTCAATACAACCACAATGTTGGGTTGTTTGTGAACACACACTTTTTTCAAGAGCAAAATATGTTTCATGAAATTTTATGAACATTGTTAAATTACAAAATGTTCGTAAAATTACGACATATGTCGCTAACAAACTTAACTACGAAAATGTCGTAAATTTACGACATAGGTGGTGGGATGAGATGGCATTCTCCGCTGTGCACGGAAACTTCCACTTTTATACGGAAACAAAGTAGAAGTGCCATCAATTTTAGTGCATGACTTTTTGAAAAGAAAAAAAAATCTGATAGAAAATGAAAATGTCTTGCTCACCGGGCGCGCTTGGCGAGGGGGCATTTACTCTTCAAATCTGTGACCCGACTATTACGTCTTTTACGCTGTATTACGGTCCGGAAATTTACAGATTTGGCCAAAGTCAGGCAGAAACGGGCAAAAACAATCTAAAACGACCCTAAAATGAGTAAAATATGCACAATTTAGGCCAATACGATCCTTACACGCACACTATTACGCCTGTATTGCGGATAGAGTGACCCGACTACCATGCGAGTGCGCGCCTCCTCGGCGCCTGGCCAGTAGGCAACGCTCCTACACTCGCGCGTGCCGCGGGCGGTATCACCACCGAAGCAGGCGCAGTGCACTGAGCTGAGCAGGCAAAAAGTTTTTTGCCTAGACTTATCTCGCCGGCATCACTGCATGCTGAGCAGTGTGCTCGTGCACACAGACCGCCGCCGGACCGCGCGCTCGGATCGCCCTCCTGCTGCTGCGGTCTGCGGACTCGACAGCTCTTGTTCTGGACCGCGAGTACAACGGGCGACACAGTGTGCCCGGCCCGGCCCGGCCCGGCCTGCGGCCCACACTAGGACGGCGGCCCCACCAGGAACAAAAGAGATAGCTTCACTTTCGCCTATTGGGTCCTGGGGCGGGGCGGGGCGGGGCGGGGCGGGGCGGGCATCAATAAGGAGACCGCAAACACGAGAGAAAAGAGCAGTGCTGAGCGCGCTGGCTGGGCCCGGGCTCAGAGGCAGGCGGTGCGGTGGGTCTATACCTTTGGGTGGTGGGCTTGGGCGGCTCGACCCCACACGCCTGGTCTGGTCGCGCGGTGCTCGCCACGATGGTCATTAGCGAGGCAGGAGGTCAGGCCAGTGAAAGGCGCCATATCGCTCACTTACACTCTGCAAACTCAAGTGTGAGACAGTATCACACTTTTTACTGCAGTACCACTGCGTCTCACACTTTCAAAAACTATTTTCTGTCGTTGAATAGCAATCCCGTTTTAGAGAACAGCATCAGCTTTGGTTGAAAATCTCGGTTAAAACGAGCTGCCATGTGATGGGGTTTGAAACAGCAATATATTAAATAATCGTAAATTGATGGTTTCGAAAATTTATAGGAACGTTGTTGTTTGCGATCAGAACCCCATCACATGGTAGCTCGTTTTAACCGGGATTTTGAACCAAAGCTGATGCAATTCTCCAAAACGTGATTGCTATTCAACGACAGAAAATAGTTTTTGAAAGTGTGAGACGGAGTGGTACTGCAGTAAAAAGTGTGATACTGTCTCACACTTGAGTTTGCAGAGCAGGTGAGTTAATTTTTTTTTCTTTGCTCCTTTTTTAAACCACACTCACTTTGCATGTGTGCGCTTATACTAAGCTGAATACACATTCAAGGTAAAAATGCCTCCGCTAAGCGAAAAAAATAAAAAAATAAAAGAAACACCACGAAAAGTAGTAATATAATGTCCAAGTTGCAACACGGTCCGTGTGCCTGCCTGGCCCGGCCGGCCGGCCGGCGAGCTGCGCGCCACTGCCGCCCCGCCCCCAATAGGGACCTTATACCCTGCTTGCCCCCAATGCAATAACCGTTACTCAAGTCAGTGGAGTAATCCGCGCGCCGATAGAGGAATGTGCAGTCGCCAAAAGCCCTCAACTTTCCTCCTTTTTCTTGCATTCCTGACCATTTTGGGGCGGAGAGGGAGAGGCAGGCCGGGTCGGGCTGGCGCGCACTTAAGTGCTCCGGCGCGCTGTAAAGTACACGGCCGGCCCTGGCCCAGGCCTGGCCCCACCCCGCCGCTCTGCGTGTCCTGAGGAGAAATAATTTATCACCCGTGCCAGTTTTTCAAAACTCAATTGATACTAAAAACACGCTATATTTTGGCAGATGATACGAATACATCAGCCTGCTTGCACTGTCATGCAGCGAGCAGCCTGTTTTCTTTTGTTTTTAAAAGTCTATCATAGCTGATCCCACGCAATCCTTTATAAATCCTGTACGAGACTAAACCGCTCTTTTAACTTGAGCGCCGCGGTCGTATTATCTCGTCCTGAAAACCAGTCGGAGGCTCACGCGGTAGCATGCCGCAGACATGTGATGATAAAACCGCGATAGAGACGGGCATGGGCTCCACGAGCATAAAGAAGGGAAACCGTCCTGCACTGGCGGGAGCAGGAAGCAATCAGCGTTTTCGGCACAACTGAGGGAAAGGAGCAGAGAGAAAGAGAGGGGAAAAGATCCACGCGAAGGTACAAAGGGGCACCGCGTCCAATCTGTTGCAACTCCTAAGTTGTTTTTTTATAAGGTTTGTTTTACGTTGAAATACAAAGTATTTGAAGAAAAGCGGTCTTCCAGGTGCTCTATCGTGTGTCATCTCGCCCCGCTGACTAATAGCACTGGCCGACGGCTGACAGGACGTTCGCGGCACTGTGCGAGTGTATGCGCGCTAATAGGCCCCTCATCAGCTGAACCTACTTGATAAATTCCCGTGAGGACAGCGGGGATGGCTTATCGAGACGACCACTTTGCCTGCAGCAGTACCAGCAGGAGCTAAAGGGAGTATCAGAGGCTGCAACAGCGCGAGGAATAACGAGTAGAACTGGAGTGCAGGCGTCGAGGAGCGGGGCGCCAGTATCTGCACGGTAAAAACAATGTCTGATATTTTGAGGAAAGATCGAGGGAAAATTTTAAGCAATGGGAAAACGACTCCGAAATTTGGGAGGCAAATTTTTTAAACTGTTGTAAACTTTCGTGAATTTTTGCGAATTTGTGTAGAAACTTTGTGAATTTTCACTTGAATTTTACCTAAATATTTGTAAATTTCCCCGAATTTCGATGCGAATTTTTCTGAATTTCTTTAAGTACGAGGTGTCCAAAATGTTTTTGTTTCCTCAAATTTTGAGGAATAATGTTTCCTTAAAAATGGGGAAAATTTCGTTACTTTTTTGGAGGGGACTGCCTCTAAATCTGAGGTATTTTCCTTCCTGATCAAAGTCACGCTCAGTGTCTCAAAGTTTTTAATTTTTTCCTCCAAAAAAAAAAAAAAAAAAAAATCAGACATTGTTTTCTCCCGTGTGCTACCCGTACCCGGCATGGGGAGCGCGTGGTACAGAAAATAAAATGCAGTACTAATTAAACATACCACCTCAGATCTAAAGTACCAAAATGAAATAAAAGAGAACCTACTAACTTTGTGCCTTAAAATATATTCTGAAGGAATTATATAACTAAATTTAAAAGAAACCATCAACTCCATTTCGAGTACTGTGTCACATATGTTTTTAAACGTGCCCGCACGAGATGGCAGCACACGAGCGAGCCGAGCCACGCGCGCTGCAGCAGGGCAGAGCTCGCCGGAGGATGGATGCTTTTCAGACATGGAAATTGAAGAACGTGGCGCGGCGGCACGGCGTGTCCCGTTCACAACTTTTATCGCGCGCGCACGCCTCGGAACATTAATCACGTCCCGCGCGCGACGCGCCCGTCTGTGTAGGTGTGTGTGTGTATGTGTGTGTGCGCGCGCGGGCTTGAAGGCGCGAAGGCTTGCCCATTAAGCAGCGAAAAGGGCATAGCCACGGCTCAGCGCTATACCGGCCGGGCACACGCAGGCCCGGAAGAGATCTCAAATAATGATCTGCGGAAGGGGCGAGGCGAGGCGCGGCCGTCACCCCGAGCCCCGCCCCGCCCCACCCCGCCCCACCTCACCCCGGCCCACCCCGCCCCGCTCTCAGAGTGGAGGAGGATGTTGAATGGCCATCGATGAGGTGTTCCGATGTCGTGCGAGGCTGCGGCGGGGCTGCGCGCGCCGCGTGCCCGCCCCGCCCAACGCCCAAGCCCGCCCCACCCCACCCCACCCCACCCCACCCCGCCCTGCCCTTGCCTCGCCCCACCGCGCCCCGCGCCGAGGATGAGGACGGTGCAGTCACGAGAGGATTCGGGAGACGGCGGGGCGAAGCGGGGCGGGGCAGGGCTGGAACAGCAAAGAAAGGGACACGGACAACCTGCCGCGTTATCGTATCCGATGCACTGTGAAAAATTGTCGTAGGATTGCGGGAAAATTTTTCAAGAAAAGGGGTTGTAAAATTACGATCACTTATCGTAAAATCACAAGCAATACCTATCGACTAAAAATTCAATGACAAGCAAGAATGGGCTGTCGTAAATTTACAACATTTTTCGTTAGTCGTAATTTACGAAATAAATCGTAAATCCACGAACATATTGTTTAACAGTGTATGCTGTAATTTTTACAAACATATACCCTTCATTGAAACCCAAAAGGAATGTGATACATATCCGAGAACTATGCAGGTCACTATCCGAAAAAAGGCGCAATAGTATGGGTACTAAAAGCGTAACAAAAGCGTAATAGCGAAAATTCTCGATATTTCACTCATGTTTGGGTTGTTTTGGACTTTTAAAAAATGCTTTTGGCCAAATTTATAAAATTTTGGAGCGTAGTCGTAATAGTCGGGTCACAGATTTTCAGAATGAATACCCCTTCGAAAATATAGCACTAAAAACACCAACAACAACAAAAGTTGCGCACTGCGTGCGAGGTGCTGCACCACTGACGCGCGACTCTGTTCGCGTGCGCCGCTCTGCGCCGCGCATCGTGGCCTCCACGTCGTAGGTCGTTACTGTAACGCACTGCTGCGGTGACGCGTCACCGGAGGGAAGTACCGCGAGACAAAGGCCGTCGATAGCGCTGCGTATCGCGGGAGCGACAGAGGGGGAGGGGGGGGAGAGAGAGAGAGAGAGAGAGAGAGAGAGAGAGAGAGAGAGAGAGAGAGGGAGAGAGAGAGAGAGAAGAAAAATACGCTCGATCAGACAACCGCCATTACTGCTACTTCAGCAGTGCGGGAGGATGTCACGATTGATTTGAAGGTCCTCCGCTCCTTGCGGCTCGCGACCTTAGAGGTCAGATCCTACGGACGGGGCGGAGAATCGTGTTGCCATCTAATCCAGCTTGTAAGGCGGTAATGAAACTCCTTGAGACCACGACAGGCTACGCACCCTTGCGGGGCTGCTGCTGACCGGACCCCTCACCTAACTTCACCTCGCGCGTCTCGCGCCTTTCACCTGCTGCTGCTGCTCCGCTGCTGACGGCGCGCCGGCGGCTTGCACAAGAGCGGCGTGTATAGCTTGCTGTTCCCCAAACTGCTGCTGCTGGTGCCGCTCAGTGGCGTAGGAAAGCGAGAGGGAGGGAGAGCGAGAGGAAGAAAGAGAGAGGTAGGAGTCTCTCAAACTCGCACGTAAAGGTAGCATGTGCAACGCGAAGAGGAAACAACTCCTAAATATTGGTGTACAAATTTTGTGAATTTAAGTGAATTTTCTGGAATGGGTGAGATTTTTTTTTTGTGAATTTTCGTTGATTTTTTTCTGAATTTTTGATAGAATTTTACCTAAATTTTTCCTGAATTTCTCTGACTTTTCCTGAATTACGTGGTGTACACAAATTTCAGAGTTGCTTCCCCCCCGGTGCAACGCCATTGGCCGCGACTACCAGGCAGCCGTCGCTGATGCTGCCCTCCACTTTATCCCGCCCCGCCCCGCCCCGCCCCGCCCCGCCCCGCCAGGCCCCGCCCAGCCCCGCCCAGCCCCGCCCAAGCGCCGCCGGCCAAAAAGATTTCGCTTTAATGGAAGACGACCGGCGGCGGCATGCCAGCGAAAATTAAGACGGAACGAAATGTACACGGAAGAGGAGTGGGAGGCCGAGGAGGTCCTGTGGAGAGAGGGTCCCGTGGACCAGGTGGTGGAGTGGGGCTGGGTGGGGCGGGGTGGGGTGGGGTGTGGTGGGGCGGGGTGGGGTGGGGTGGGGTGGGGTGGGGTGGGGTGAGGCGGGAAGGGGCGCGCCCATAACGCGCTGGTCATAACAGATAGAGCGCAGGAAGCAGAAAGCGATAATGGAGGCGCATCGTCAAGAAAGACATAACGGCCATCTGCCCAAAATTAATTTTCCCTGTAAACTGTATTGAAGAAAGAAAACAAGTAGATTGTAAGCGCATCAAACGCGTTTGATACAAAAAGAAAAACCTCGTTCTTTACCTCTTTACCCTTTACGTTAATAATGTTAGCTTTCAACTAGAAATGGTAAGTCAACAGCAGGATAGTGAGTCCATAACACACACATTGTTGTCAGCCACGTTCAAACCTTTCGCGGCATTTGTTTTCTTTTTGAGACAAACTTTTATAATGACTACAGGATATCTCAATAGATGGCGTTGTTACTCGCGCATGCGTACAACCCATATCGGTGGTGTTGACATTGATACTCTCAATGTTGATAAACACAAATGAATGTAATGTTTACTTTTTAATTAGAAACTGCAGAGTGTTGAAAATTGTTGATACGTTTTGTGATAACTTTATTTGGCAAATAGTGTAATTTGGTTGTGTGTTCATTCGTAATTAAGTCGTAATGGGTACGGTATAAAAGTGGTCCCGCGGCGAGCGGTCGAACGTCTCTGTTCGAAATTTAGATTCATAATTTCTTAAAATTTTGCTTAGTAACTCGAAAAAAACCTCTATTATTGACTCATTACTGGGTAAAAAGCTACAATTTGCTTGCAGAGACATAGCTGTAGGTATTACCATTTCTTCGCTGAAAATGGGGTCTAACTTACACCGCACTGAGCACAATACTCGTTCTTTCACCTCTAGGTTAAGAGAGATGTGGAAAAGGTAAAGAACGAGTAAAAAGCAAAGAGTTAAAGTGCAAACTTTCATCTCAAGCGCTGCTGCGGATAACGATCGACTAGACTAGACTCTAATCTTACTCCCCCCCCCCCCAAAAAAAAACTAAAGCCCACCCGAAACGCGAAATAAGAGAAAGACGGTTCAATTAGCCGGTCGAGTCGGATCCACTCGAACTCAACGATTGTCAAATATTGGCTGCCAACATCGTTATGACATATATTGCCAATCGCCACCTGAGTGGGCCCAACCTGCACATTATCCTTCCATAATCGAAGAAAGTTCTTCCGTCTAACCAGAAGCTGAGCCTGCTTTGAGGCCACCCAGGTGCACCACACACACACACACATAACCCCACGCCCGCGCGCGCTCGCTACTACCTGTTTAAATCAGCGGATCAGCATTTTTCGATTTACACGCTGTTACCCAAAATTACTCTGACCCGTCCGTTCGGAAGCATTGCACGCTGCGGATGCAGCACACTCTCGCTCACATTTTTTTTTTAAGTTGTCCTTTCCTTCCTCCATAAACCCCGAGGGTAAGATCACTTCTTTCTATACTCATGTGTTCATATCAGGCAGTACTCATCTGTACTCAGTGACAATTTTCAAAGAAAATTTTAGAAATGTAGCCGTTTTTGTATAAATTTTTGTTCAATTATAATTTCATGTATCACTGTGAAAAATACTCGCAAGGGTTACGGGAAATTTTTCCATGGTAAAAGTCGTAAAATTACACGCTAAATGCTTATGAACTTCTGTGTGCATGCTATTGTTGCGTATAATTTCAATACGTAACTAAGCACAATTTTGTCTGTAGTTGTGAACAATTTTACTGTTTTTGTTTGTAATTATGAACAAAAATTATACGCAAGAGCAGCATGCACAAAGAAGTTTATAACTAAGTATAACTGAATTTAAAAAATGTACATAAGAATTTAGTGTTTACAATTTGAAATTGTAAATTTACAAGCACTCCCTATCGACTTGGAATCGACCGACGAGCAAGAATGGGCAGTCGTAAATTTACGACATATTTTGTAAATCAAAATTACAAAAAAAATATCGTCAATTTACGAGGATATTTTTCACAGTGATTATGGAACAGTTAATTGTTTACACCTATAGTGACGCATTAATTTGAATTCGGCCCTTCAAATGTACTCCTCTACTCATGTGTGTCCCTGTCCAGCAGCAGCTCATAAATACGCGATGTACCACCCCCGTCCCAAAACCCCCGCATTTCACTGAAAATCTACGAGTCATAATTCTCGCCCCCATACGAGTGAGAATTTGAGGGCAATTTTATTACTCTCTGGAGAGTAAGAATTTTTTTCCTCGCCCTTTTTGAGAAAGAATTTTGAGACCTCGCCCAAATAAAGTGAGAATTCGTGCTCAAATTAAGTGAGGTTAAAAAATCCTTACTCAAATAGAGCGAGGCTCAGAAAACTGTCGCTCGAAAAGAGTGAGGTTAAAAATTCTCACGTTAATTTGGTATGGAAAAGTGTCCTCTCCCATTTTCGGTGAGAAGTTGGATTCCAGGGTTTGCAGTGTTAGCTCTCGCAGGGCGTATACGCCATAGACAGACGCGCGGTGCGGTGGTTTACCCGCGCGAACCACTAATGGCCACGAACGCACATGCAGCGGGTGCGGCAGAGAGGAGGGTTGCGCGCATGCGCGCGGGAAGAGACCCGCGCAGCTCATATTTCACCTTGGCATTGAACGCAAGCCGGTGCGCGGGGGGTGAACAACCGGCAAACGGCCCGGCTGTAATGTGCTGTGCTGTGCCAGCTTCAGCGCCTCGCCACGCCACGCCATGCCTCGCACCTGATGCTTCCCGCATACATTAGCGCCGGTTACGGCGGTGCGGAGGGAATGCCACGGTATATTTGCCAAGACTCGAAAGCGGCCTGCTATGGCTGCCCGCTGGCCACACAGGCGCGTGCTAAAGTGTTTTTTTTTCCCGTGGTGTTTTCGGGGTTTTAGGGGGACTCACACCACCACCGCGTTCCGTCACCTCTACAGACGAACAGACAGACAGACAGACGGCAGGCAGCTATAAGCAGATGGGGAATGAGGAGGGTTGCTAACGGCGCACAGTTTTTGGCGCCACAGCGAAGCTGACCGCACCCACCACCCGCTCGACGCATGTCAGCGTAGCGTCAGCAGCGAAGGCGAACGATAAATTTCAAACGTGCTTTCAGCTCAAATACCTCTGAGTTTCCTCTCTCTCTCTCTCTCTCTCTCTCTCTCTCTCTCTCTCTCTCTCTCTCTCTCTCTCTCTCTCTATCTCTCTCTTCGCGCGGACAATGTATCGTTTACGGGTGAGAATCAAGTAACCGAAGGCAACGAAACGAAGGCAATTCGCCCGCGCGGCAACAACACAATACAAATGTGCGGCGGTGCTCACTCCCTCCCTCCCACTCGCAAGGCGCGCCGCGCTTTGTCTCCCCGCAGCCCCGTGGAGTCGCACCGACGCGCCTCTCGCGACGTGATGAAAACGGACCATCATATCGCCAAGAGTGTTGGAAAGTGCTGGAAGGCGCTGCGCCTGCTCGGGGCGGCGCGTGGCGGCGTCGCCAATAACCCGTCCAGTCCGGCGTTTGCTTTGTTCTGCGCAGGCGCCGCTAGCGCCGCCGTCGCACGGCCCGGACCCCGGGGCGGGCGCACTCCACACGCATCCCCGTGTCATGACGCGGGTCTCATATTCGGACAACGTAAGCACCGAGAGGCGTTTTACCCTTCTTTTTCCCAATAACTGCACTCTGCGGCTTACACAGGCTTACATTCCGCCTATTCTCTAAGAGATGATACACCTTTGATACCAAAATACAAAGATAACATTGTGAGAAAAACCGCACTGTAAAATTCTTACGAAGAAAATTCTTCGCAGCGTTGCGAAGAATTTGGCTGCTAAGGCTTTGCAATACGAATAAGCATTTTCTTCGCAAGCCCCGCCTTGCCAAATGCTTCGCAGCTTACGAACGATTTTCTTCGTAATGCGAAGCATTTCTTCGCAAGGATTTAACAGTGCGTACTTCATACAACTAAACAATGGTTTTGAATTAATGGTTTACGGTTTTCGTTACTGTACATCACTAATTTACCCTAAACTGGGTACAATTTTAGTAGAATATTTTATTGTACTTCGAAATAACGGTAAAAAAAAAATAGTTAAATTAGTTTTTTTTCTCACGGTGAATGAAATATAGCAGACCGGGCCAATTTGTTCAGAAAGGGAGAATTGTTTTTTTAAATTAAACTGAACAACTACTATCCACGCACGAATCTCGTACTTGATTAGCTAAATGTCACTTAGGTGTAAAGCTAATATTGTAAAGATCCGCGTAGTCGGGCCGAGAGCAAGTACGGGATCTCTACTAGGAATGAGGCAGGGACTCAGAGAGCAGGACAGCACGTGTATTCCAGGCAAGGGTCAGCACAGGAATGAGTGATCAACAAGGGCCGCCACCAGGGCGGTCGTCAAGGGTTACAACAAGGGTAGTGGTGGGGGACCGCGACAGTGGGTACGGGGAGTATCGGGGCGCACGAGGGATATTCGCGATTCTCTACACTATCCCCCCTTCCATGAAAGCTCGTGCGCCGATCAGGTTGGATGGACACGATGACGATGAACACGTCGTCCTTCGGGTTGCAGAGTCGGTTTCTTGACCAGGTTTGGGTCGTCCAGTTCCGCAGCCGGAACGGAAGTGGAGCGGGTGCACTGGAGAAACAGCTCGCTGCTGGAGTCCAGTCGAGAGGGGCATGGTCGTCTCCAGGAAGGCACTGGAGTTGGTCCGGACGTCCAGTAGCAGGAGGGGCTTCGGGGACCGGAATTTCTCGCGTCGCTCTGATCTCCCCGGGGTTGTCCCGCACTCGAGGGCACGGCGTCGTGGACATCGCCGGTCATGGACACGTGCAGCTTCGTCGAGCACCTCCCGCCGGGGTAATCGCGCACGCGCAGGACGTTGGTGTCCGCCGTTGTCCAGCAGGAGGAAGCTCATGACCTGGGGGGGCACTGTCAGGGAGGGGAACACGGCACATACAGCTCACCCGGACTGGCTCGTCCCGCTCCGCCATGAAGGCCGTCATCTGGGTGTTGTCTGCTGGGCGAAGTCGGCCCAGGTCGAACTCCGGGTGGACCGCCGCCAGCTCCGCGCGGTCACCACCAGCCCCGAGCGGCCGCCGGGCCGTGAGGCAGGCTGACGGGCACGCTGGTGCACCGCGTGCGGCACACCCGTGCCCCGGGCTGCCGCGCGACAGGGGCGGCAGCAGGGCCGGCGGCGCGGGTCCCTCGGTGGACCGACACACAGCCTTCCCCACGGTGGACCGACACACGGCCGACCGACACACGGTCCCGGGCAGGCCACCACCAGGCCACAGCTCCTCACGGCACACCATCGTGACTCCGGCCGCGCGGAACACCCTCGCGCACCAGCCCCTCTCGCGGAACACCCTCGCGAGGTCCAGCGGTGCCGCGGAAAACCGTCGCGGTTCCAACGGTGCCGCGGAACACCATCGCGGTTCCAACGGTGCCGCGGAACACCATCGCGGATCGGCCCAACAGCCCAGCGTCCCGCATGATGTGAGCTGGAGGG
Organism: Frankliniella fusca; assembly: GCA_029379305.1. Taxonomy (NCBI): domain Eukaryota; kingdom Metazoa; phylum Arthropoda; class Insecta; order Thysanoptera; family Thripidae; genus Frankliniella; species Frankliniella fusca. The sequence goes on along the minus strand of JAHWGI010000311.1, from coordinate 445,230 downwards.
GGGGAAGGTCGACCGCGACGATCGGGGCGTGTCGGTCCTCGTACGGGGGTGGGTGATCAGGCCGCCCTCCGGTGATTTCCGAACGGTAGCCACCGAGCGCACAGAAACCTCCTCATTAGTGTACCGCACTATACCTCATGCCGAGGGGCTTCCAGAGCTCGCTTCCCAAGCGAACACACATCGGCCAGATGCCTCCTTGCTGGACGACGTTTGGGATGGCACCGAGGCCACACGCGTCGCTGCGGCTCACCGGCGGCACGCGCGCGTCCGAGAGCCCCGCCCGCGCCATGGCCAGCTTGGAGGAGATGTTGGTGCAGCCCATCCTCCTCGCCCGGATCACCGGGCGTACGAGCCCGACGCAGCTCGGACACGCACAGCTTCCCGGGCGCCAGCGCACACGCAGCCGGCGAGCACTCCCTCAGGTGACGCGACGGCCGGCTCGCGCCCCTGCTCAGGCAGCGCCTCGCAGTGCTCACGCTCGTCTGTCCTCGTGCGGACAGGACCGGCGGGCGTGGCCCGTCTCCCCGCAGAAGAAGCAGGCACCGCGCCGTGCTGCCTCACAGCGGTCACGACGTGGAGTGCGGGAGCGGGCGCTGGAGCGCACGCTGCAGCTGGTGGGCGCGCGCCGCCGCGAGGTGCTGCCGCTGCAGGTGCTGCTGGTGCTGGGCGTGCGCGGGTGTGCGGGCAGCGGTGCAAGCCGGCTCCGCAGCTCGCCGCGCAGCTGCTCGGATGCACCGTCAGCCGCAGCGACACAGCGGGCGGCGACGTCGCGACAGTCCCAGCTCTGCACTGCAGCGGGCTCTGCGGGGGCAAGCTGGGCGCCACGTACCGGGTACAGGTTGTTGACCATCTCCACGTGCACGGCCGCTGCTACCGCGTCGTCGAGGTCCTTGGGCTGCTGCAGGTACAGCGTACGGCGCACGTCGGCGTCCCCGATGCCGCTCAGGAAAGACCGCATGCAGACCGTCTGGATGCTGTGGTCAGGCCAGGAGGGGTACGCCGCGCGGGCAAGGCACAGCAGCGCCGAGGCAAAGTCACGCTGTGACTCTCCAGGCTGCTGGGAGCGCTGCTCGAACTGGAGCGCGGCCGCAGCTGTACCACGAGCCCAGTCGAAGTGCCGGCGTAGGCAGTCGCTCAGGCGAGCGTAGCTCAGATACTCGTTCGGCGGCAGGGTCTGAACGACGTCCGCGGCCGGCCCTTCCAGGGCACCGAGCAGGCGACGGCCCTGCTCCTCAACGGACCAGCCGTTCTCCACAGCGACTGACTGGAACTGGGCCTCGAACACGCACCACGCCCGCGAGCCGTCGTACTTCGGCACCTCTACATACCGCGCGGCGCGCCTCTGCATGGCGCTCAGCTGCTGGAGCAGGTCGGTGTTGTGCGCCTGCAGCGCGATGTTCGCCTCGGCCCAGCGCGCGAGGATGTCCCGGGTACCGTCCGGAGATCCACGGTGATGGCCGTCTCGGTCGTGACGGTAGCGGCGATCGGACATGGTAGTGGCGGTGAAGTTCACAGAATCCCACTTCTGACACCAATGTAAAGATCCGCGTAGTCGGGCCGAGAGCAAGTACGGGATCTCTACTAGGAATGAGGCAGGGACTCAGAGAGCAGGACAGCACGTGTATTCCAGGCAAGGGTCAGCACAGGAATGAGTGATCAACAAGGGCCGCCACCAGGGCGGTCGTCAAGGGTTACAACAAGGGTAGTGGTGGGGGACCGCGACAGTGGGTACGGGGAGTATCGGGGCGCACGAGGGATATTCGCGATTCTCTACAATATTTAGTTCCTAACCCTAACCCGATTTTTTTCTGCGACGGAGTAGTGCGCGGTGCGGGAAGCGGAGGGGGAGGGGGACTGCAGGCCGCGGGGCTGCTGACGCTGCTGATTCCCCTTTGGACGCAGACTAACCAGAGGCAGCAGGATTCATAATGTCGATGCGATACGCCCTCGGTTGCCTCATCGCTAAAGGGTGAAGTGGACGCTGAAAGTGGCCACAAAGCGGTTAATTGAGGAAGAAAAATAAAACATATTTTGTCTCTATCTTTTAAGTTGCATTTTTTAAATATTTTTTTTCTTTGTAATTTGCCATTTTGGTGGTTAGAAGTCAGTTTAATGACCATAACTACGCTGTGCTATCAACTTAAAAAAAAAAAATAGTAACCATAAGCAAACGTACTTTCGCAGTCGCTAATTTGTCGCGAATTTCCCTCACAGCAAGGCATATGTGGCTAATAAACAGCAGCCGGTTAGCGACGCGGTGTCGCGGTCGTGGTGATGCAGCTGCTGCTGTCCGCGCGGCTTCCTTCCCGACCCGACGCCGGGCGTCGCGGCGTCGTCCGGGACGCCATACCGCCCGTTGCGCAGGTCCCGCCGCCTTACGCGCGCGCCGCCCTGCAGCCCCGCGGGAGCGAGCAGGACAGATGTGCACACTGGCAGAACGCGACTTCATGCACCACAGTGATGCAATTTCACGCGCAGCAGGAAACTCTCCCGAAAAAATAAAAAAGGCGGGGGAGGAGGGAAAAAGAAGGGGAAAAAAAGGAGAGGAGATAAAACAGAGAGAGGATAGGATGTAATAAAGTGTCACGTCGCAGTATAGCGGCCATGATAATAACAACGCGCTTCAGCCCGTCTACGATGCGCACCTCATGACGAGATTCAAGGCTCCGCCGCGCCGCTGCACTGTCACGAGGCGGGAATTTTAACATTTTTAAAATCACCGTGTCAGAAGAAAAAAAAATCGCGGTTTAGCACAAAATTAGTTTTAACATGTTTCTAAGTCCACACTGGTAAAACAAGTGTGCATAATTTAAACACCAACGTGTGCAAGTTATGATGTTGCACATTTCATGGTGTGCACATTTTAAACGTTATTGCTAAACGTTTAAATTCTGAACACTTGGACGCAAACAGCTCTATGTTATCAATAGAAACCATATGGAAACTTTTCTGAAGTGTTTAAAATTTTAACACCAATTGACGTTTAACCCAGTGTGTTGAGAAAATGCACACTTGGACTTGAACGTCAGTTGGACGTGCAATATTAAACACTTGTTTTACCAGTGCACTGCTCAGCGGAACATATTTGGCGAGTCTCCTCGAGACATTTTCCCGCTGCGCCGCCTAACCTCGCGTGCTGAGTGCGTTACGCGCTTTTGCTGCTATGACGAGCCGCGCCGGAGAGGTGCGAGACGAGACGATGCGGTAATTCAGTAGTATAATACCAGTGGGCCGCGCGCGCGTCCAGTGTGCGCACGTTTATAAGTAACCGCCTGTTGACGGGAGGGGGAAAAAACATCGTAAAAACTCATTTTTTTCACATTTACGACAAGTTTTGTAATTTTAGAGTTGCAAAGGCGTTGCTCTAAATTTAGCGAGAGGGGCATCTTTGTGCTTTTTGATATGACAAGTAGATACCAAGTGCCCGTTGATTTTGCAATTCGATATCGTACACGACGGAGGAAAGGATTTTGTTCTCACAACAAACAATTTGTTAATATTGTTTAGGCTACATTAACAAAATCTTTTTCTCCGTGTAATTTCTCATAGAAAATTCCCCGTAACTCCTACAAAAATGTCTCAGCGTCGCCCCATTTCTCCACCCCAGCCACAGCCACCACATACGTCACCAGCCGTCAAATAAAACATCCTTATTCGTCAAACAAACAAACAAACAAACAAACAAACAAATTAAAAAATCGCATCCAGCAATGGAACTATAAGACTACTTCGTGCCTTGTCCTACGACAGACGGCGCCGCGCCGTCTGGCATTTATGAATCGGTCTGTCCGCGCCGTCAGCAAGTCGCGGCGTAACTGCAGCAGTCGTAGTGTTGCCCCCCGGACCACTGCCGACTGATTCAGAGAACATCGCTCGCATGCCTCTGTCCTTGTCGCACACACGAAGGTGTCTTATCTAGGGGATGGGGTTGCTCCATGAGTGTGACAAGGACAGTAGGGTGGGCCAAAATTCAGGGTCATATCCCGGATTTATGTAAACGGTGATTTTTCTAGAAGTATTTTTGATGCTGAGCACGCTGGTCTTTGAGCGGCCGCTCTACGACAACGGGAACCCACCGCGACAACGCTTTGAAGATTTGAGCCCGCGCGGGCGCCAAGTCAGGTGGCGACGCGCGGAGGGCTGCCACAGCGGCGGCACGCAGCGCAGGTAAGCCATACTCATATCACATGCACCTTAGGGGGACCTCTCTCGAACGCGACGTGTCCGACCGCCGTGCGACAAGTCGTTCGGGCTATCGAGCGAGTTAAAGTTGCCGTGAGCACTTAGGCCCTTGGGAAAACCTCAGGTGTATTTTCGACATTTCCTCAACGCGGTACCCTCGCCGAGGGTCCCACATATCGGCTCCAATCGCCGGAGTCACTATTATCTCCCGACAGCCCACTGAAAAACGCGAATATTTGGCTGCGCGGCAGCGAGCGCCGCCCGGCCGCTGTTTGAATCGCGCGCGCCGCCCGGCCAGGGAACCGGGTGGGGGGACCCTGCCCTTGCACGGAAGGCCGCAAGCAATTTTTCTGGCTTCGGTCCGACTTCACTCCCCTGCAGACGTACGTCATACATGCCAATTTACATTTATTTTGCCTCGCGGCGTATCCTCACGCCCGAAATTCTGAGATAGGTTCCCCCACCCGGCTCCCTGGCCGGGCGGCGCGCGCGATTCAAACAGCGTCCGGGCGGCGCTCGCTGCCGCGCAGCCAAATTTTCGCGTTTTTCAGTGGGTTGTCGGGAGATAATAGTGACTCCGGTGATTGGAGCCGATATGTGGGACCCTCGGCGAGGGTACCGCGTTGAGGAAATGTCGAAAATACACCTGAGGTTTTCCCAAGGGCCTAAGTGCTCACGGCGGCTTTAACTCGCTCGATAGCCCGAACGACTTGTCGCACGGCGGTCGGACACGTTGCGTTCGAGAGAGGTGCCCCTAGGGTGCATGTGATATGAGTATGGCTTACCTGCGCTGCGCGCCGCAGCTGTGGCAGCCCTCCGCGCGTCGCCACCTGACTTGGCGCCCGCGCGGGCTAAAATCTTTAGCGCGTTGTCGCGGTGGGTTCCCGTTGTCGTAGAGCGGCCGCTCAAAGACCAGCGTGCTCAGCATCAAAAATACTTCTAGAAAAACCACCGTTGAGAGTTTCGATTTTTTTTGGCCCACCCTAAAGGACAGCGGCAGATGCAGCTGGCGCCTCGAGACGAGGCGAGCGGGGGGACGAGTTGACACGCCGCGCCGCGACCCCTCGTTAAGCCCCTGTAGCACATATATGTCGTCCTTCCGCGTGTGGGCGTCCGTTTACCATCCATCTTGACGCGCGGCTTGAAAAGGTTGGCTGCCCCACTATGGAGGCCTAAACGGCCGGCGGCCGTACTACTTGCTGATGAACGCGCAAAACCTTGCACTGCCGACAGCAAGTACTTTGCAAGTACTTTGCAGCCGCACCTGTTTCGGGCTGCTGCGACCTTACAGCGCCAGCCAAAACATTGAAAAAAGAAGAAAATCGTCAAATTTAAGCTTTGCTGTTACAACTGACAGTTATTGTCATCCGCAATAAGCTATGCCGAGGAGGAAATAAAAATAACACTTCTTGGCGGTGACTTATAGGTTTAATGCCTTTCGCACCTGAGCGCGTTGTTTCCGTAAATGGCTCTCAACAGTGCTGCGCTGCAGGGAGTTAAAGAGCGGCTGGAGGCTCCAGCCTCCACGCACATAGGCCGCTCCAGGCGTTTCCCCGTAAGTTGTCCAGAGGCGCGCGCACGCCGCGCACGCACGAGCTGCGCTCCTCACACACACCCATCCTGCTGGTCCGGGTACAAGGCGGTGAGGTACGGCGAATGTCAAGGCCAGCCCGCCCGCGCCCCGCCTTCCGTAATCATCACCCTTCGAACAAGCAGCAGGCTTCTCGAGAGCCGCGCGCCCGCACTTACAATTGACCACGTGCCAACACACACTCGCGCATTTTATCCGGATACAACAGAAAAGCATTTTCCATATACTATACTGTATTTGAATTTGCATTTGCACGATTGTACGGTGTGGAACAGAAGTGAGTGGGTGTCACATTCTATCATGTGTGTGTGTGTGCGTGTGTGAATTTCAATTCTTATACACGTAGACTTAAACAGTAAGAAGATTCCTTATAAAGAAAAAGAATATCACACTTAAGCTTACGTTCAAATGTGCGAACGGAATTTCAAACGTAACCAACAAGTGTACGACAGTATGCCCCCCCCCCCCTTTTTTTTGACTTAATAATGTTAAGGTCAGTGACAACAAAGTTACAGCTATGTTTTGGAACTACGAATTAGCACATTAATTGCGGCATGGCCACCCTGTGCCCACGCTCCGATGTAAAAAAAAAAAATCACAGAGGATAGATATACGCCCCACGCACACTGAAAGTGTCAAATCCTAAAATACGTGGAAAATACCCCATAAAAGGTGAAGCATGCATGAAACATGAGTAGTTTTGAAGGAAAGGTTAAAATACGCGGCGCACGCGTGGTGGGCGTGGTGCAAGCCGGGCGCGCAGCTTGCCGTGCAGCGAACAAGTTTGGCGCGCTTTGCAACAGCGGGTCAACTCAACCCCCCGGCCCGCCGACCGGCCAGCGAGTAGTAGGCCAGGCCAGGCTTAGGCGACTAGGCCAGATGAGCCCTGAGGGTCCACCTCGCTCAATCTGAATATCCCTCACCTGTCTGGCGAGCCCGACTCGACCCGACACCCTGACGTGTGCGAACTATTTGCCGGCCAGCACACGCGAAAAGGTCTCGAAACAGCTGCTGATGTGCGGTGCTGGACCCGCGAGCCCGCCCCGGCGCTTGGCCTAGACTCGCACCGCACACGGTTTCCCTGTTTTATCCTCTTCTCCGTCAAGAAAGGTTAGACCGTCGCAATGCACCTCTCAGCGCCCCTCCTCGGCCCGGCCGGGTCCGGCAAGCAGCAGCAGCACCACCACCAGCAGCAGCAGCAGCAGCAGCAGCAGCAGCAGCAGCACCAGCAGGCCTTATCGCCGCCGGCTACACGCTTGCGTCTGCCTGAAGACTCGCTGCTGCGCCACCAGAGCCGCTTCCCTGGTGGCGCGTCAGCCGTGCAGAGCAAAGAGCATAAGCGAACCAGAGGGAAACAACTCAGAAATTTTTCTACATCTTGTAATTGAGAAAAATTATATGAGAGAAAAAAACAGGAAAAATTCAGAAAAAAATCGCAAAAATTTAGGCAAATTTCTGGTAGATTTTTTTTTTAGTTAGAAAAAAAATATTCGAAAATGTAGGAAAACTTCTGGCAATTTTTTTTTATTAGAAAAATTCACGAAAATTCACAAAAATTCTGAAAATTTGTACACGAAAATTCAGAGTTGTTTTCTCCTCGTGGGCGAGGCAGTAAGGCCTATGAAACCATGAGTTCTATTAGTGTTTCTCCTAAGGTATACTGCGAAAACTACCATATATATAGGAGCGAGAGGGAGGACACCACTGAGAGCAATGCTGTTCTCACCCCCGCGCTGCTGGATTCGGCTGTCGCACTGCGCCGCGCCGCGTGAGATAAGGAGGGCTATAGTTAGGGCGATAGCAGGGCCAGCAGGGCAGGTCGTGATGGGGAAGTGCACACCACCGCGCCGGCGTGAGTGTGGTGTGCGAGCCCCACGGGGGATCATGAAATAACACCCCCGCCCCCTCCACACACATTCTCACAGACAATCACTCACAAAGATCAATCTCGTGCAGCACTGCCGCGACGACGACTCTACGCGTCAATAAACAATAAACTCATGCAGCGCGCGACGAGTGGTGAGAGAATCCACCCGCCACTCCCACCACCACCACTCGAAGGAGAAAAACAACTCTGAATTTTGGAGCACATATTTTAAGAATTTACGTAAAATTTTCTGAATTTTCATGATTTTTTTTGGAGGGTTTGGTGATTTTTTGGAGAATATTTGCTTTAATTTTACTTAATTTATGTAAATTTTTGTTAATTTTTCTGAAGTTTTCTGATTTTTTTTGGAATTTTTTCTGAACTACGAGGTGTGTACAAAAATGTCAGAGTTGTTTCCCACTTGCCCCCCCCCCCCCTCCCCAATAAAGCTTTCAATGAATATTACCTGTGCAGCTGCAGAGCGGCGGGTACGGCGGGTGCGGCGGGCCGCGCCGCCCCGGTCCGGAACAGCGTTGCGCACTATTTACTGTGGGTGGCGGCCTGCCCGGCCCGGCCCGGCCCGGCCCGGCCCAGCGCGCACAGGGAGAAAGTGATCGAACGGACGGGACGGGACGGGAGACGGTTGCAGCGCAGCGCGCGAGCCGCGCGGGTCGAGAGATTTGGTCGCCGATGCCGCCGAATGGAGCAGCAGCAGCAGCAGCAGCAGCATGCAGCATGAGTCTTTATGTGCGTGGCATTTGGCCACCTGTAGCGCGGCAGCGGGAGCGGGTCGGACCCTCCGCGCGGCTGCAGGTGCAGGTGGCACCCACTAATTGGCCCACTGATACACTGTAAGTATTGAGGGTGTGATTTGACGGTCCGCCTCCTATAGCACCCTCAATACCCACCCTTTGGGTGTTGGAAATCTCCGGGTGGAGGCAAAATACATTTAGGACACCTACCCCACAACCTTTAGGGTGTGAATCGAGTTCTCCTTGCCTGTAAACTGCCTCCTTTAGAGTGCGTTTGTAGGGCCTCCTTCCCGGTGTGATTTCGTGTCCTCCTAAAGGGTGTGATATCTGCCTCCTCCCTGGTGTGAAGTGGGACACCTGTTTTGTACCCCTGGAGGGTGTCATATCTGACTCGTTCCTGGTGTGATCTGGCCCGCGTGAGGGTGTGATTTCCTCCTCCTATCCAGTGCGATTTGGTCCGCGTCCGGGTGTGAAATCTGCCTCCATCCCGGTGTAAATTCCGCCCGCGTGAGGGTGTGATTTCTGCCTGCCTCCCGGTGCGATCTGCGGCCGCAAGAGGGTGTGATCTCTGCCTCCCTCCCGGTGCGAATCGCTCCACCCAGGCGGGGGCCCTACGGATCGTCCAGGCCTACTCCCCCCCCCCTCCTCTCCCTATGCTGGACCCCTCGGTTTCCCCGGAAGGGTCGTGTCATTGACTTGGCCTCCAACACAACGTCGCTCTCAGAAGGGGCGGGGGGGGGGAGGAGCAGGGGGGGGGGAGGAGGAGCGGGGGGACGTGGAGGGGGCCGAAGCAGACAGGTGCGGGGGCGAGGCAAGGCGGGGTGGAGCAGCAGTGCATAGACACCAGGCAGTGTTTGCAATGTGATGGGTCGAAGAACAGTCTGTCGGCACGATGGCTCCGTAGCTCAGTAGGTTCCGACCGAAGCGTGAGCGCTGAGTTTGGTATGGCTGAGGATCGAATCCCGGCACTGCCGAACAAAATGCGTATCTCGCGGCCAGTAGGACTGACCCGGCTACACATGAGTCTTAGAGGCGGTGGAATGATGAGGAGGGGTGGTAGGGGGAAAAGGGGAAAGGGGGAGAGAGGGAAGAAGGGAGGTCGGAGGGGTGTGAGAAATGACAAGGAAAAGGAGGAACGACTGAAGAGAACTTTTTTTAAAATCAAATGTGATATGCCAATAATCCTCGGGAGGCATTTCGCCCCGAGTGCGCCCGGCGCACTGCAGGCGTAATCCGCGCGGCGGAAAGAGGTCGGAGCGGCTGCAAGCGCGGCAGAGCGGAGGCTGCCTGGCGGGCCGGCGCATACCGCACCGGGACGGAGGCAGAAATCACACCTTCGCGCGGGCGCATACCGCACCGGGAGGGAGGCAGAAATCACACCCTCGCGCAGTTCAGATCGCACCGGCAAGGAGGCAGATTTCACACCCTCACGCAGGCGCAAACCACACCGGCTGTGAGTTGGAAATAGGAGGCGGATACACACTCCAACACCATGTTCCGCCCCACGAAGGAGGCAGATTGATGTTATGCCTCCCCGAAAAAAGGGTGTGATTCTGCCCGGAGGAGGCAGAAAGTGGTACACCCTAAAGGTGCTGCAAAGTGCCACCTCTCAGTTTACAGTGTATGATAGAGGCTGCCCGGCCCGGCCCGGCCCGGCCGCGCGCCGCGCGAGAAGCTTCTCCTCTCACTCTCCTATCGACCCGGGTGGAAGGATCTCCACTTTGAAATGTAAAAGCTAACAACAAACCAACTGAAATTCTTGCTGTAGTCCGACCTCAATTTACATGTACTGCAGTTACAGATAATACTTACTCATAGATGCACTTAAATTTTACAAAGTAACGATAGTCAAACTATTAAACAACATGTGCGGTTGAAAAGTAGTTGAACTGCAGAAAAGTGAAGACTATTTGCAGATTTTTGAAGTTAAACTACAGCTTGACTATAGTCCAAATGCAACAAGTTCGGACCGTTTGCAGTTAAACTATAGTTTACATATGCAGTGTGTCTTTAGATTGAGTTTGTAGTTCGAACTTAGTTCAGTTGCACATTGTTTCTTTTTCGGACTATGCATAAAGCCCCATTGTCATATGCTCATAAAGTAGAGTTCAATTTTTTTTTAAAGAAAAATTCTTCCTCTTCTTTTTCTTTCTTCTCAAGCGCCTTCCACCTTAGTATTTTATTTCACACTTTACTTCATTGTTGCATGTTTACTTACCTTTTGATGATGACGTTTGAGCGGCTGATGGCTGGAGTTGAACCCCGGACCTCGGAGCTGGTAGCCCGTCATGCTGACCACTCAGCCACTGGGACACCATAACTTGGTATCGCAGCAACATGGTGTCATGCCAAGGGTCTCAGCCAGCCGGCCTACTGGTCTAACTACAGTTTAACTCCAGTTTGTTTGCCATGTAACTGTGGCTCCTGTTGGATTTCTTAGCTTTGTTTATTTTCTGACTAAACATGTTCCTTTCTCGGCCCCGCCTCCTTGTTTCATACCCCATACCCCCAAAATCTAAACTTCGGTTGTTAGTGATTTCTTAACCGGGAATCTCGGTCAAGTACCTGGATAGTAGCCTGACTGCTGCAGGACCCCACCAAAGGACAGGGGTAGCCGGGCCGGGGGCCGGGGCAGCCCCAGTGACGTGGAAATATGGAAAAACCACCGGCTGTTTGGCAAGTTCGAGATGGGTAGAATCCCCGTACGTAGGGTGCCTACGGGACGTGAAACCTCACAGATCAGGATCAGGATCAGGTACAAAGTCATTGTAGTTGCAACTGAGGCTAGAAGGAAAGATTGCCCCACAAAAGTAAACTCTACAACATCGCCTCACCTTGAACAACACGAATTCTAGAGAACACACAACATGTGCGTTGTCACATGGAGTCGATTGATAAGTTAAGTGCAAACATATTCACACTCACTAACTGCAAAATAAATTACTATCTTTACTTTATGAAAAAGAAGAGTGCTTTTGCGATATAAGTGTAGAAGCAGCTGCTTATACGAGTTGAAGCCAAAAGTATACTCCAAAACGTAGTATTTTTTAACTTTTTCGTCGTGTTTATGCGTAGTCAAGGACTCTAGCTAGTATGATTTTCTAAACAGTAAAATATCCTTTCTACGATTGTACATGCAACTATAGTTCCAACTACTTTCACAAACTGCAGCCAACATTATAAATGTAAAACCAGTAAAATTGCCGTCATTGTATAGTCTCAACTACAGAAAAGGATATGAGTTAGTGTTTGCAGAAAAACATTATTTAGTTCAGAGTTTTAGATAGCAGTTCACAGCTACAGTTTGGGTAGTGCAGTTTAAACTACAGTCCAAATCGAGATCCTTCCACCCGGGGAGACACTTGCTCGCGTGGAGGAGATCTCTCTACCGAGTGGGAACAAACATAAAGTTTGATGAGAGGCACTTTTTTTAAGAAGTCCGATCGAGGAACATGACCGTTGACGATTTCGTTCATTTTTTGGTCAAAGGTAGCTCTTGTGGGTCTAAGAACTGCCCCAAAATAGTTTGGCCCAAAAGTTCATAGTTCGGAAGATATCGAGGATTTTCGTTTTCTCTGACACATTTTGGGTAACTTTGATCAAAATGAAAAAATTGCCGTGGGGCGGTCCCTATCAGCTCTATATGAGTGAAAATTGGAATCCCCATGTAAAATTGACCGAGGAACACGAATCCGGTCACGAAATTGATATCCGACCACTCAAATTTTGTGTATGGCCGTATTTCCGGTTTTTCAGTCATTTTTTGTATCTCTGGGGTTTTGGTGATGGAGGTCGAATTTGACCAATCCGAGAGCATGGTTCGAAAGGCTAAGGACTAAACTAACTTATTCTGAAATAAAATTTTTGTGTATACCGTAGGATTAGGCGTAGCTCCAAAAAAGGTCAAAAATCCACTTATCTAGAAAAGGTGGCTCCGAATCGTTTTTCCCCAAGGACTGCGGTGCCTTTTCTAGTATTGCGCGGGCCACCTAAATCACTGACACCCATGTGGAAGCAGTGAGCATCACTCCAGAGCCCGAACACAAGCCACCAAACGTGCCATTCCCAGTAGAACTCTATGTAGCGCCTGCCAACTGTTGGGTAGGCACGCCCGTCAGCTGTGTCTAACCCCCGAGCTACACAACACTTAAAAATCCTAAAACTAGAAGGGGACAAAACATACCACTAATGCACAAGTATAACGCCTGCCAATTGGTGGGGTTGGCCACCCGCCAAGCACAAAAGCATTTGTCTTATAAAACATAAAGCGTAAAATTAAATGTTAGTTTTTTGCCAAAATGTGATGTTAATGCGAAAGAATCGGTTTTGCATGTGACGCTCTGACCGTGACGCCACCTAGCGGCAGTTCTTGGCGACACGCACGCAATTCAGAATCTCCCATGCGACAGAGTTTTGCTGTCGTTGGGCAGCAAAAGCAGTTCTTCCCTGCCCTTCCACCAAGTTGACCAGAAAAATGCTAGTTTGTCTTGCGCTTTGGATTTCGGTAACCGCACTTTACAGAACCAAAGTTTACGGAAAATAATGACTAGATTACGGCAACGACGTAGAACCAGTTTACAAATATTTGTAACATTTACGAAAAACTTGTCACAGTTACAAAAAATTGCATCAGTGTTCTAAAATTTTAAACATTGATTATAGTTTTTTGTAACAATTACAAAGTTTTGTTTCATGATTACAAATTTTTGAATTCTCATCCTAGGTTACAAAATTTTGTTTCAAAACTGATACTAGAACTTGTAATTTTTTTTAGAGTGAAGCTCTGGTGTAACAACCCTGGTTCAGGAAAAGTCAATCGGAATGCGCAAGTGGAGTAAAATGAAAAGTTGATTTCGTATTACGTTGCCATAAATGACTATTGAGTTCTGAGAAACTCGACTTGCAGTAAAGTTGCCGGTTTTCTTTTAACGTGGTAGATGTGTTCATTATTACAAAGTCAACGAAATGTTAAGTGGAAGTGTACCTCGAAGTTTAATCTTCGAAGTTCACTTTGTAATGCTAACATTCAGGTGAACTTAAAGTTAACTTTTTTCACCTGGGAAGTAGCCCGACGCGCATACATGCACAGGTGTTGTGGCCAGAGCATCCCTCATCCGGGGTGAGGAAATTTGCAGTCGGTGGGCTGCGCGAGTGAACGTTCCTTGCCCACGGGGCAGGAAAATTTACTGTCGATGGGTTGCGGAGTTCACTTTCCTGCCCACGGGCAGCGAAATCCCCTACCAGTGGGCAGCGAAGGCAGTCCTTCCCTGCCCAGCCGGTAAATTTACCACCAGTGCTTGAAATTTCGTGGCCACATTTGACTGTAAATTTACAGGCGTGGGTATACAGAGGATACCTTTCCAGCTGGCGGGCGTGCCTACCCAACAGTTGGCAGGCGCTACTTAGAGTTCTACTGGGAATGGCACGTTTGGTGGCTTGTGTTCGGGCTCTGGAGTGATGCTCACTGCTTCCACATGGGTGTCAGTGATTTAGGTGGCCCGCGCAATACTAGAAAAGGCACCGCAGTCCTTGGGGAAAAACGATTCGGAGCCACCTTTTCTAGATAAGTGGATTTTTGACCTTTTTTGGAGCTACGCCTAATCCTACGGTATACACAAAAATTTTATTTCAGAATAAGTTAGTTTAGTCCTTAGCCTTTCGAACCATGCTCTCGGATTGGTCAAATTCGACCTCCATCACCAAAACCCCAGAGATACAAAAAATGACTGAAAAACCGGAAATACGGCCATACACAAAATTTGAGTGGTCCCCCTGATGATTTAGTTTTGGTAGTGGGGCAGGGGTGGCACCCGGTGCGCAAGCCGGATGGGACCCGAGTGGGACCCGGGTGGGGTCCGATTTGACCCGGTTGCGACCCGGGTGGGGCCCGGGTGGGTTCCGGGTGGGGCCTGGGTGGGGCCTGGGTGGGGCCCGGATGGGAGCGTCTTAATTTCCGGTGGGGGAGCCCGCCCGCGTCTAGCTGGGGCCCGAATGGTCAGCCGGTCGGGGCACTATTGGGCACTATTGGGCACCGGGTCCGCCAGATTTTGCACCCGGTGCAGCTCCACCGCGACCCCATGGAGGTACGCGCGCCGCCTTGCGCCATGCGCGCTCCAGAGCGTCCCGGGGCTTCCGATCTGCAGCTGAGCAGGCCGCGGTACGGACACGGTAAGGGCTTTACCGGCCCCGCGCCGGGGCGTGCTTGGCCCGTGCTCGGATCAAAATGGAAAGGGTACCCCCTTTGCTTTCTAGGGTGGGGCCGCTAATGCGGAAATGGGCCGAATTCGACCAAATTTTGTTCCGGGGTTTTTTTCGACATGCCGAGTCTGACTCAAGAGATTCCTAGGCCACCCGGGCGTTCCCAGGGGCGTTCCGAGCTGGAAACAACTCTCAAACTAGGAAAAAAAATAATTAAAAGACGCGTAATTTTCTGAATATTTCAAAAAATTTCTGATTGTTCTGCATTTTTCTGAATCTTTTTCAAATTTTAGGAAAATTTTGTGAATTATCGGAAATTTTTGTGATTCTTCACCTGATTTGTTTTACTTTTGTCAATTTTTCTAAATTTTTCCTTTTTTAAAATTTCTCTTGATTTTCTCTGAATTTTTCTGAATTTTTCAAAATTTTGCGAAATTACGCGTTGTTTTTTTTTTTTTCTAATTTGAGAGTTGTTTCCAGCTCGGAACGCCCCTGGGAACGCCCGGGTGGCCTAGGAATCTCTTGAGTCAGACTCGGCATGTCGAAAAAAACCCCGGAACAAAATTTGGTCGAATTCGGCCCATTTCCGCATTAGCGGCCCCACCCTAGAAAGCAAAGGGGGTACCCTTTCCATTTTGATCCGAGCACGGGCCAAGCACGCCCCGGCGCGGGGCCGGTAAAGCCCTTACCGTGTCCGTACCGCGGCCTGCTCAGCTGCAGATCGGAAGCCCCGGGACGCTCCGGAGCGGGCATGGCGCAAGGCGGCGCGCGTACCTCCATGGGGTCGCGGTGGAGCTGCACCGGGTGCAAAATCTGGCGGACCCGGTGCCCAATAGTGCCCAATAGTGCCCCGACCGGCTGACCATTCGGGCCCCAGCTAGACGCGGGCGGGCTCCCCCACCGGAAATTAAGACGCTCCCATCCGGGCCCCATCCGGGCCCCACCCAGGCCCCACCCAGGCCCCACCCGGAACCCACCCGGGCCCCACCCGGGCCCCACCCGGGCCCCACCCGGGTCGCAACCGGGTCAAATCGGACCCCACCCGGGTCCCACTCGGGTCCCATCCGGCTTGCGCACCGGGTGCCACCCCTGCCCCACCACCCAAACTAAATCATCAGGGGTCGGATATCAATTTCGTGACCGGATTCGTGTTCCTCGGTCAATTTTACATGGGGATTCCAATTTTCACTCATATAGAGCTGATAGGGACCGCCCCACGGCAATTTTTTCATTTTGATCAAAGTTACCCAAAATGTGTCAGAGAAAACGAAAATCCTCGATATCTTCCGAACTATGAACTTTTGGGCCAAACTATTTTGGGGCAGTTCTTAGACCCACAAGAGCTACCTTTGACCAAAAAATGAACGAAATCGTCAACGGTCATGTTCCTCGATCGGACTTCTTAAAAAAAGTGCCTCTGAACAAATGTCCTGAATTTTTCATAATTTCCATGTTTTGTTTTGGTAAATATGGTAATTTTGGGGGCTGGGGAGTGGGTTTTTTTTTCTTCACGTGCTTCATTCAAAGTACAGGCTTTGAAATGTATTAAATTTATATTACATTTTAAAAGTTTTGGCCATTTTTATGAATTATCTTGAATTTTTCTGAGTTTTAATCCTCGATCTTGCTCACCTGTTGAGCGCGCGCGTGCGCGTATATGTTTCAGTCGGCCAGGCACATATTGAACACGGCTGGTCATTTTGCTTTCACACGCCGCGGCGCGGGAATGCCAGCAGCAGCCGCATCATGTCATTGCGAAATAGGAGACGCGTCTACTAGGAAATAAATTAACTTTGCTAAATCAAATGACGCAAAATGAATCACTGAAAATACATATTAAAATTTGTTAAAACTGAATGAATACTTTACCAAAAGTGCATAAAGGACCATTCACACGGTAGAGATTTCCGGCATCTCCTACTTTCCAACTACCCTGGGAATCCCAGAGCTTTGGTTTTACCGTGACCAGCTTGAAAAAGAGTGCTACAAAACACCTTTATTATTACTTTTTCACTTTTTGCTTCAGTAAAAGTCCTGTACCCAACATTACAATGAACACCACGAGAAAACCGGAAAAAAATCTCCCTCCTCCACCCCTCTCTCTCTCTCTCTCTCTCTCTCTCTCTCTCTCTCTCTCTCTCTCTCTCTCTCTCTCTCTCTCTCTCGCCTTCTCTCTCTCTCCAGGTGTCCATAGAAACCTCTTTGCACGCACTGAGAACTTGAGTAATTTATCCCATTGCGTTCCGACGCGGACAGCAATTGCTGAGTGCAGATAGTCGCCACGGCAGTGGCTGCGCGCAAGTTGCAGGAGTCCTGCAGGATGTAAAGTGTTGTTGTGGATAGTGGATAAGGTGGCGCTGCCGGGAGCGTCCGACCCGAGACTCCGCGGCAGCGCGCTGTAAAGCATCTCTGTGCATTCCCCGCCGACAGCGCGGGGCGGGGCGGGGCGGTGCGCGGCGGGGGTCAGCAAGCAATGCACCGGCATCACTACTCCCGCGGCCACGCACCCTCAGCGCCCTCAACGGAGTTAGGCCCGACCCCCGCTGACTGCAGTTCAAGTTCACGTTATGGTAAGAAATAATTTTTCTAAACTTTTGAAAATGTTTTTTTTTTTTCTAAACCTTTTTTTGTTTGTGAAATTTTCCTTGAGGCAAAATCGTACCACCCAGCGTGCAGCATCACAGAAATCAGGATAAGAAACACACTGCATGCTCATTTAGGCCGCGCAAACAGGTGCGCAATAATCATAAAAATAATCTCACGATCTGTGCCGAACACTCTGCAAATCTAAGTGTGATACTACATGTCAGTTTAAACTGCGAAACTTTAGTTTCGCAGTTACAACTGCAAAACTCCCGAGTTCGTCAGTTTAAACTGCAAAACTCCTGAGTTCGTCAGTTTAAACTGCAAAACTCTCGAGTTTGTCGGTTTAAACCGTAGAACTGTTTTGCAGTTTAAACTGACGAACTCGGAAGTTTTGCAGTTTAAACTGACGAACTCGGGAGTTTTGCAGTTGTAACTGCGAAACTATAGTTTCGCAGTTTAAACTGACATGTAGTATCACACTAAGATTTGCAGAGCAATCTAATGTCGGAATAAAATATATGAAAAAGAAGAGAAAAAAATGAAAACAAAAATTAAAAAAAGAGCGGTCGGTGCCGCTGTGCGTTGCGGACCTCATGACTCGGCCATTAGGAAGGAGCCCGCTCGGCGGCGGCCCGGGGCACGGCCGGGCGCGGCCGGACCTCGCGAGTCATTCTGCAGACGGAAGGAAGCGATTACCACAGTGTCAGCGGCGGTGGGACCGGGCCCGACCACACACACACACACACACTCACACACACTCGGCGGCGTACCCTTGACCGCTCCCAGCACCGCGTCCGAGAAAAACAACACTCGCCGCGCGCGCTGCGTCCTGTCCTGTCGCCACGCTTATATCGTCGGAGGAATTGGGGCTTCTCGAACCACGGCGCGTATGAGGCACTCTTCGGACGCAGCCCTCCACGCTCCCCGCGCCCAGCGGCGGCCGCGGCGGGCCTTGCGGGAGTGCCTCAGGGGTGCGGCTGCTTCCGGATCATCGCGTATAAATCGGACAAATCAGCGCATGAGACGACCTGGACGCAGGGGGACCGAGGTGGACGCGTGTCCAGCGTAACACTTTTTGTGCAACTCAGGGTTCCCACATTTGGGCTCCTCCGGAATGATCTTGAAAAATCACCATTCAACTTTTCCCAACTCATTAGATAGAAATGAATAAATACAAGTAAAACGAAAGCGGAGAAAATTCTTTATTCCTGCAAGAAGTTTTTAACGAGAATTTTTCGAAGACAATCGATAACAACTCTTGGAAAATTTTCTACGACTTCCACGGCCACTTTTCTTCCCCCCATGTCTTTCCAGGCTTCCCGGCCTCATTGTGGGAACCATGCAACTGCGCTGCAGCTGCATACGAAATAAGATCCTGCTTCTCCTCTCTTTTATGCATTCGTTCATTTCATCCGGCCCATAAACAAATAGGAGAGCGTGTGCGAGTGAGCGAGCGCCAGAGAGAGAGAAAGAGAAGAGAGAGAGAAAGAGAAGAGAGAGAGAGAGAGAGAGAGAGAGAGAGAGAGAGAGAGAGAGAGAGAGAGAGAGAGAGAGAGAGAAAGAGAGAGAGAGAGAGAGAGAGATGTAGTGAGCAGGGGACGGACAGAGAGGAGAGGGCACTCGATACACTTGCCGCAGCGGCGCGGGGCGGCGCCCAGCAGCCCAGCCCAAGCCGCATTGCGTATCGCCGATCGGCCTTGATCTTCATGGCGGGAAAGTGAAAACTGGACTGGAGCCGCTGCCGCTGCTGCCGCTGCTGCCGCTGCACCCGCTCCGCGCCCTCCTAGACCGACGCGTAGGAGAGCCTTATTTCCTCACGAGGCGTTGCGCCGGGGCCTGGCACGCGGCACAGAGCCAACGCGACAGGTGGGGAAAAAAAAAAATAAAAAAAAATAAACCCAATAAGACACAGAGGGTGAAGGAAAATGAAACGAATCAAATCGCCAAGGCAGCGCCTGGGGCGGGGAGAGATCGCAAAGGGGAGCTCTGCTGCTGCCTGCCGGTGCGGGAGCAGTAAGAGCCGAAGGGGAAGGGATTTAATAATCACACACCGCGATATCGATCCGGCGGGACGGAAGGGAAGGCCTCACTCACACAAAGACACGGGGCGGGGCGGCCGTTTCCATGAAGCTCGCGGCCGCTGCTGAGCTGAGCGGATCGATATGAGCGGGACCGGGACCGGCCAATTACCTGCGAACAGAAAGCGTTGTTGTTATTATTATTATGGCTTCCGTCCGGACGGCGACACTCGCGGCCGTCCTGCCGGGGCCGGGGCCGGGGCCGGGTTAACGAGGAGCAGAGGCCTCGCTCGCTCTCCGTCCCGTCCCGAATCCTATACTCGCATGCACGTGTATACGCTAAGCAGGACGCACTCACAGCAGGATACGGAAACCCTTTCAAAAGAACGGACACATGAACAACAGCAGCGCTCAAAGAGATCACGGAAAAGCAATCGCTCAGCTGAAATCAGATGTGAAAAATTAGCACTACGGCCAAAAACTCTAAACAACGGAAAAATAAAAAGCTAGAAAATAAGCACGGTAGCTTAAAAATAGCTGTGCCTTTACAGCTAAACAATTGATGCACCTGTTATTATTATTTTTTTGCTCAGATATTATCCGAATGTGTTTATGTTTGCGTGAGGGATGCCAAAGAGAAACATGAAGGGATTGTTACCATACCACCGAGAAAGAAACATTCGAACAACACAACGGTGTCGTACGTGATTTAGAAAAACTGAACAAACCTCCTGCTAAAAAAAAAGTAAAATACTGCAAATTTAATGAGATGAGGCAACACTCTATCGCGACACAATGGACCGGGCGGGACGGGGCGGGGCGAGGCGGGGCGGAGGTTCGCGCGCGGCTATAAGGGTGTCCCTCGCAGAAGGGACTAATCCGTCCCCGCTGCTGCTGGTGCCGCAATGCACAGCACCGCCCGTGGTGATTGCTAATTAATGGGACGGGCCGATAATGGAAAGGGAATGAGTCCCTGATCAGGCGCCACCGGCGGTCAGGCCCGGCGCGGGGCGGGGCGGGGCCGTTGCCACCGCAGACCTCGACCAGCCCCAGCCCACGACGAGACCAAGATTTTTTCATTCCCCCCACCCATCGCACCCTTAGTGTTTCATTTTTTTTCCTCCCATTTTTAGCTTCCTTTTTAAAAATTGACATGAAATAAAATTATAGCTTTATTAATTTGTAATCATTGTGTAATACAGGGTGGCTCACTCACCCGGCTCTTTTCGAAAGTATGATACCCATTCCCCATTCTACTTCAGCTGAGGGAGGGCAAGAGGTGAAGTAGGATGGACTGCATACTTTCGATCAGAGCGGGGTAAGCAGTGAGCTAACCTGGAGTGTAAAAGTGTATAGAGAGTAAAGCGAGGGGGCCTCAACTCACCCAAAATTTGTACACATCATTTCAAGATTTCACATGATTTCGCATGATTTCACATGATTACACCTCTTACAATTGAAAGAAATAATTCGTAATATAAATACAAGCGCATTTTGAGCTTTATAAGCCCAAAATACTCACTCAAATCAAATTTTTTCGGCAATAGATCCACAATTTTTGACCATGATTTCGAAGATATCAGCGATTGTGTACACATGATTTCAGGAGTTGAGGCCCCCTCGGAGTAAAGTGTATATGGAGTATTTCCCTTTGAAAATTACTGCAGTACCGAAGTACCGAAGAAAAATATTTCAGTGATGTACTCGCGGTTCTGCCGATATAACGATTTTCAGCCCCCCCCCCCCCCCATTTTTTTAACCGCAACGATAGAATACTTTACAGAAGTGAAGGCTGCGTCGGCCATTTCTCTGACCGCCAGGCTCGGTGTGTTAATTATTAATTTCGTTGAACGCGTGTATCTCATCTTTCTCCCCGCGGCTCCCCCACGTCCTTGAACGCGCGCAAACTACTCCGCGCGCGGCTCTATGCTAATAACTTGAGTGGAACAATAAGGAGCCCAGCCCGTATTTGAATTCTATTCGCGCGCAAGTCCTCGACGCCGCCCACGCCTCGGGCTGGGGACGGTCGCTGCCAGGCCGGGTACGGTCCAGTCTGCCTGCCGGCTGCTGGTGGTCCGAGGGGTGGACGACTCGAGGTTTCGGTGTACACAGGAGTACGGAGTACGCGGAGTACTATCGGAGAACAAGTCGTACTGTCGGTCGGAGTACGTGGAGTACTCTTGGAGTACAGCTGGAGTACAGTCGGAGTACAGCCGGAGTACGCGGAGTACGTGGATCGACAACAGCCGGAGTACTCGGAGTACAGTCGGAGTACACTCGGAGTACACTCTGACATGTACACAGGAGCCATCCAGTCGACCACCCCTGTGGTGGTCTCCGGGCAGGAGGAGAGGAGAAGCCGCGGAGGAAACAACTCTGAATTTTGGTGAACATGTTTTGTGAATTTCCGTGAATCGTTATTGAATTTTTTGAATTTTCACTTGAATTTTACCCTTTTTAGGCAACGGAGTTGCCTTCTAAAATCGCTGGAAAACGTGCGTGTTTTGTTTCATATGGCCCCTTACGACAGAAAAAAATCTGCTGAAGGGAATTCGATGATATTAAGCATACCTTTAGAATGTAATCTAGTACATTCGATTCTGAAGTCTAGTTGAAATCTGTATTGCAGAAATTTTGTAAATTTGAATTGAAATTCGAGTTTCTATGGTAATGCTCGACTCGTCAGGCAAAATGAACAGGGGAAGGGGATATTTTTTCGTGGAGGGGGTAGGCCGAGACGAGCCAACACGGAGCGAAAGAGAAACCTCTAAAGTCTGCGTTCAAACAAAGCCAGCCTTTAGTTTCGAGCGCAAGAATGAGATAACACCACTGAAATTCGCACGTGACCACCGTACTGCCTTCTTTAAAACTACTTCAGTTTTACTGAAACTTGCCCCGTTTCTGCCAACTAAATGTGTGCCTCAAAGAATGAGTTCCAATCGTAACGTTATGAGAGCAGTGATTTTTTTCATTTTATTTGGTTGGCATGTTGTGTCAACAACGCGAAAGCAGGCCAAGCATGTCCGCCATTGCCGGTGGCTGATGTGCCCACCTCGCGACTTTAAATCATTTTTTAAAGTTATCGAAACGTTGACAAGGCGAACTGAATGCGTAAATAGTAGTTTTATACCTGCGGAAAACGGTTTGGTAAGTTTGACTTCGATCTGGTGAGCAGAATTCTTGAAATGATGTACATTTACGTGTACCATTTTGTGTAAACAACGCCTTAACTCCGCGTTTTCCCAATAGAGCGCACCCCCGGCCCGCGGCCGCGGCGCGCTTGCCCGCTGGTCCTTCGCGTACCAGCGGTATTAGGTGGGGCCCCGGTTCGCCCCTTCCGTGCGCCCGGTGGAGGGGGGGTTATTGTTGACGATCTCCTCCGATCGTGACCTCGCCGCCCAATTTTTGCCGTCAGATGGAGAGCCTTCTTTTCTCCTGCTCCTGTCGATTAAATGTCGGCCGAACTGTCGGAGAGTATTCATTACTTGAAACCTGCCTTATCAATTCAAACTTAGAATTATTTAGCCACTATCTTGACTATCGTAAACTAAACAAAACCAGTCGGTCTTCTTACAGTCTTATTCAACACTCACAATATTTTATTTTAGTTATAGAAACTCCGTTGTCTACCAGGATTTCGTGAAATCGTATTTTTTTTTAATGAAATGTCCTGATTTTTTTCTGAATTTTCTTGAGTTATTGTGATTATTTTTTTTCTGAATTTTCCCCAATTACGAGGTGTGCAAAAATCTCGTAGTTATTTTCCCCTGGGGAGAAGCAGGCAGGGTGCCTCCCTTGCCCCCAGATTCAGAAGATCATCGTTCTACAGTAGTGCCCTCTCACTCACTCCTAGTGGCAGAGACCCATGCGTGTCGAGACAAGGACAGAGATACGAAAACGCTCTTCCTTCTAAATGTGACGGCTGCCTCCGCTAACCTCCGCCCCGCTCCGAGCCGCAAGGACCAGTGTGAGGATAAGCAAACCACCCGCACTATCATTACCGAACTAACGAAGTGTTCGTTTGGTTCGGCAGAGGCGCCGCGCCGCACCGGCCCGATCAAAGCGCGTGTCGCGATCGTCCTTGAGCCTTTAGTTCCTTTATATCCTCTCCGCAGCGCGATTTATTTTTACCTTTTCCTTATTCTCCTTCGTCATGATGCGCGCGCGGCGAGAAATTGCCGCGTCGTGGCCGTCGTGGCACGGAGGTGTGCAGGGACGAACTCGTTGGCGCTCCATACAGGCAAGTATAGGGAGCAAAACGAGTATTTCCTATAATCTTGTCACGGTTTGCAACAGGAAGTATGGTTTTTTTTTTTTTCATTTAGTCGCACCGCCGATCGTGTGTACTGTGTGTACGCGAGTCAATGAATCTTTATCGGGTAGTTGGATCCATTCCGCCCACGATGCACTTGTAGCCGCACACCATGTCTCGTTCCTCCTTTCCTTTTAAAGCCCCTCTCCTCTCGCTCCCTCTCCCTCTGCCGTTCACTTTGGCGCGCCTCCGGCCTCCCACGTGCGCGTGCACGCGCACACACACACAGTAATTACATCTCCTCCACGCTGCTGCTCCCTCTTACTTTTCGACTTTAATGCGATTCTTTCTGCGCTCGCGCGCGCTGCTGCGCGTCGCTCGGTACGCCCCTCTCCCCTCTCAGTACCTACTCGGTACGCCCCCCCGGCCCGCCCCATCAGGCCGCCACGCCACGCCACGCCACGCCGCGCATTCAAGAGTCCCATTTGCAAAAGCAGCTCTTTCTCGGCTGATTACGGTACGGCGCTGTCGCGCGCTCCTCCCGGCGCTACGCCGCGCCACGCCACCGCCTCGCAGATGGGATGCAGGGGGTCGCCGCGGAGACACACCTTATCTGGTCTGCCCCCCTGCCCACCACCACCACCACCCGTAGATCCCCCTCCGGCCCGCCGTGCCGGCCCGGCCTGACCCCTCACAGAGGTCGCAGCCCGCGGGGCCCAGCGGGGCCGGGCGTGGCAGGTGCCGCCTCAGGGTCGCCTTCCCCGACAATGGAATGGAAAAGGAAAAAGATAAAAATAAATAAAGGAACGTGTCTAATTTATTACAACGTTTCAAAAGGCGGTGTGTATCACATACGTCATACGTCACAGCGCGGCCTACGTGAGCTATACTTTTCTGATTGACGAGATCGACGAGCGAGTGCTAATTTTTCGGTGCATGGTGTGGTGAAGCGTCGTCGACGCTAAAGTAGGGGTACAGCGCGTGGTGGGGTGGGGTGGGGCGGGGCGGGGCGGGGCGGGGCGGGGCGGGGCGGGGCCGGGCGCGGGCACGCCGCCGATGGTGAATCGACGATTAAGTGACTTATCTAGACACATCGCCGCGCCACGACGCGCCCCTTCCCGCCACGCCCCGCCCCGCCCCGCCAAGGTCGGAGCGAGCTGGGTGCTCGCCGTGCACGTCCTGCCATAACTCCAGGGCACAGCGACAGTCAAGTAGCCGCGCTGGCCCGCCCCGCCCCGCCCCGGGCCCACCCCACCCTGTGGCCAGGAACAAATTCAGAACACGCGTCGCGGCAAACCGCGCGCGCGACGCTGATTTTTCATTCAAGCGCAATTGAAGTTACACTGCTCGAAATTATTAACGTGTGTACTACAATCCGAATGCGCGTACTTTTTTCTCTCGCCGTCCAAAGCCGCGCGTTGTCTACCACCGCGGTACGATATGGCGTGGGCGAGGAGAACACAGGATGTCGTCACGGGTATACCGTTTTCACACGAAATCCCCTCCCTTCTCTCGAGGCATTTTATCTCCGTGCGGAATTAACTTTGAGGAAGCCGGGCGATAACATCCCCCTCACCTCACAGCGCGGCACAGCGCGGCGCGGGCAGCGCAGCATTGCCTCATCGCTAATAAATCCTGATGGCGTGATTTGATGGCGGCTTTTGTTTCGCTCTATACGATGTAATCCTATATACCGTGCGGCTAGTTAGCCGGGCCGCGGCGAACAGCTCGCCCACAAACACCTCTGCACACAATCACGACCGCGCAATTTATTCTCAAGAAAAAAGAAAAAAAAATGTAATGATTCTTAAAATTTTCCACAAAAAGAGAAGTACCATGTGCGTTGAATTTCCAACGTCCCCCCCCCGGCCCCTCCGTTTTTAAAAAAGGTTATCTTGTGCACCGAGAAAAAATATTCGTAAATTTACGACTTTTTTCGTAATTTGTGATTACGACACAGAGTTCCAAATTTCCGAGTGCACACTCTCATTTCCTTACGGATGTGCTATCTCCATAATACGGAGAATTTTGTGCAAGCGTAATATGGATCACAAATCATCTGTAATACGGATAAAATCATTCGTAATATGGATAATTTAATCCATATTACAAACATGCCTCCATCCATAAAGTATGGACCAAATTCACCGTAACTTACGGATCAAGCAAAGTTTGTAATATGGATGAATTAATCCATATTATGGATGATTTTATCCGTATTACAGATGATTTGTGATCCATATTACGCTTGCACAAAATTTTCCGTATTATGGAGATAACACGTCCGTAAGGAAATGAGAGTGCAGTCGTAGATTTACGACAACAATCAAAAGCTAAGTCGAGACATGGTGTAAAAAATTATCGTAACAATACGACTCGAAGTTGTAGCTTTACGACTTATTATGTATCATAGAAAATTTTCCCGTAACCCTTCCGAATATTTTTTCAGAGTGATGCTCTTATTGGGGGGCGCGCGGAAGCGGCAAGCAGTTCAAGTTACCCCGTCCAACACGACCCGACCCGGCGCTACAGCGCGCTGCGTGGCGGACCTTGGCGCGTCGCGTCGGGAGGTGTCAACGCGGGCGTAGGCTGGGCTGGGCGCGCTGCACCCGGTCACCGGTCACCGGGCGCGTCATGTGCGGGGGCCGCTGCCGAGCAGGGGGGTACTTCACTAGAAATAAGAGCGTCAACCGATTTTTCAGGTGGTTTTTAGAAAAAAAAATCTGGATTTTTTCGGATTCTTTCTTGATTTCTATTGATTTTTTTTCTTGATTTTTCTTAAATTTTATTGCGTGCACTGATTTCCTTTTTTCGTAAAGTACTTGGCTGCTGCCACCGGTGCTTATTGTCGAGGCGCGGTTATAAACCTCGTATTTTTGTGTACAATTTTCGAGTGATTCTTAGTCTTTTACACTTGAGTTTGGCAGAGTACAATTCAATGCGCGGGTTTATTGCAGTTCATTATTACGCGTTCCAGAGCGAGTGAATTTCCCCCTCTCGGTTTTTCCGGGGCGAAAATAACGCAACAGGCATCAACTCTACAATCTGAGTCAAACACGACCCGTCAACGTAAAAATATAATCTCGGCGGCAAGTTCATTTTATCTGCGGCTGTTCATCATGCATACACCGAATCAAATATCGAGCGCGAGACCGCAGCAGACCACTTGCACTAACGCTGCGGCCACTACACACAGACACACTGACACACAAACACACACACACACACACACACACACATTCGCGTGCGTTGCGAAGGCAACCCAATTTAAATCGCGAGCCGCCATGGGGGTAGCCGCGGCGGTGGCGGCGGCTCGGCTAACGAACCATACACCCTGCTGTAAAGATTTCTTCGAATTAACACCAAGTGTCCCGCGTGGACCGGGACCACATCACAGTGACCACATGGCCGGACGGCCGTCCGCTGTGAGGCAATACCACCGCCTCAGGGTGAATAAGGGCGGCAAATCATCATCAACAGTTTTCATGTCTCACATTTTAAAGGTGGCAAACGCAAGCTTGACCCATTAATTGGGTCAATTAATTAGGCACATTAGTCCCTTTTCATACTCACTGAAAATCTACGAGCCCTAATTCTCACTCCCATAAGAGTCAGAATTTGGGGGCTATTTTATAACTCTTTGGGGAGTGAGAATTTTTTCCCCGCTCTGTTTGAGAAAGAATTTTGTAACTTCGCCATAAAACAAAGTGAAAATTTGAGCTCAAACAAAATGAGGCTGAAAAATCCTCACTCAAATAGAGTGAGGCTAAAATAAATCTTGCTTGAAGAGAGCGAGGTTGAAAATTCTCACTCCATTTAAACTAAGCATGGAAAAGAGTCCTCACCCATTTTGGGCGAGTAATGTGATTCGAACGTTTGCAGTGCTGCTCGTGCTATTTGGCTCGTAAATTTTCGGAGCAGCGAGTAACTTTTTTTTTTTCAAAAATCTCAAGGAGTTGTGTTGCGATACTCTCTCTCTCTCTCTCTCTCTCTCTCTCTCTCTCTCTCTCTCTCTCTCTCTCTCTCTCTCTCTCTCTCTCTCAACTGAGACAAGGGTTTGCGTCCGTCGAAATTCGGTTTACCGCATGGGCTTTGCATACCGTTCGGCTTGAGTTACTCGCGGCGGGCCGGCTAGGTTCCCACGGCAACAGCGTTCGGCGCGTCCAGAGAGCTGTACATGCTGGACAGGGCGGAGTCCGCGACACTGAGGCCGCGCGGGGCGTGGCGGGGCGTGGCGGGGCGGGGCGGGGCAGGGCAGGGCGGGGCGGGGCAGGGCGGGGCGGGGCGGGGCGTGGCGGGACTAGACTCTGCGGAGCAGACCGCTCACTCGCACACGACCACCGCAGCAGTGCACAGCGTTCCAGGCCGGGCAGCACCGCTCGCCCTGACAGGTCGGCCTTGGGTAGCGCGCCGGGCCGGGCCGGAGCACAAACCGTCAAGACAACAAAATAAAGTCAAAAGTACAAGAAATTGTTACGGAACTGGGTCAGAGCGGAGCAGCGTGCATGCCACCGCAGGGCTACCGATCGCACCGCGAGGAAGAGAGAGAGGAGAGACAGAGACGGAGAGGGAGACTAGGGAGAGGGAAGAGATAAAAGAGAGAGCACATACGCGGAGATGAAACGTCACGCATGTCCGAATCGTGAGTCACAGGGTAACTGTTTAGGAAGAGTTTGGTGTTATGCTGAACTAGAAAGGCTGAAAAATGTAGATATAATTTGATAAACTCACGACATTTTTTTTTTGTATTGCTGAGCAATCTAGATTATAAAACTTAACACTGATAATCAATTCATGTGACGTCACATTCGTTTCCTTGTCAAAAATATCACATTTGTGTTAATGTAATTATTGTCACATTCTTTAGAATGGCATGTGACATGTGATTGTCGAATTTACGACGTTACCAATTCACGCTGCAACGAGCGTGACATCAGATGTTACCCAATGTGACAGCTTTTACATGAAAACAAATTGTGACTTCACATTAAAAAAATAATAATAATGAAGCTGGCACAATTAATTCAAAATCTGGGGTGAGGGGCGTTACGTTCCATTTTAGTTCCACCATACCATCAATCAAACAATCAATCAATCAATAAATCAATCCATTTCAATCAATTTGAAACAAAATACAAATTTATAAAACTGATCGCGTGAAGTGCAATCGTTTTCCCTGCACCGCGCTGCACGCTGCCGCTTTATCACTCGTGCTGTCAGCTGGCCGCCCTGCCCTGCCTCGGCCCACAGGTCTAAAACTTTCCTACGCAAGGGCCGCCAGCGAAGTAATCATGGTAATCATAATATAGAACGAGGCACGCGAGGCGACAGCTGTCAGCCCGGCCGGGTTGAGAAGCAAAGCGCGCCCTCTCTCTCTCTCTCTCTCTCTCTCTCTCTCTCTCTCTCTCTCTCTCTCTCTTCCTCACACATGACCAGTGTTGCGTTCATGTCACACACTAAAGGTGGGAAAATGTCACACACACTTGAGGTGTCTAAATGTCACACACTCACTGAAAATCTACGTGTCATAATCTCTCGCCCCATACGAGTGAGAATTTGAGGGCAATTTTATTACTCTCTGGAGAGTAAGAATTTTTTTTCCTCGCCCTTTTTGAGAAAGAATTTTGAGACCTCGCCCAAATAAAGTGAGAATTCGTGCTCAAATTAAGTGAGGTAAAAAATCCTTACTCAAATAAGAGCGAGGCTCAAAAATTTCTCGCTCGAAAAGAGTGAGGTTAAAAATTCTCACTCTAATTTAGTATGGAAAAGTGTCCTCTCCCATTTTGAGTGAACCAGGGTTTGCAGTGCTTAAGGTGTGTAAATGTCACACACTTGTGGTGTGTAAATGTCATACACTTGAGGTGTGTAAATGTCACACACTTAAGGCAAACGAACGTCAAGTGAATTACTAGAGTTCTGTAATTTTACAGGACTATGGTAAAGTTACCGTACTACGTCTTGGCAAGTAAACGCCTAAGTGTCCCACATTTCTTACGTTTATTTTCATTCACACGTAGCCTGTGCGACCCTCAAATTCCAGAGCACACACTGGAAAAACAAAGGTAGGAATTAAAGCCTTTCTATGGGCGTGAAATTTTAATGGCTTTGAAAAGGCACGACATTGTCCAAAGGCATTAAAATTTAACTCCTTTGGGCAGTTTTAATGCAGTTTTAATTCCTTTGCAGGGGTGCTAATTTTTAATGCCTTTGTAAAGGCATTAAAACCCTTCGAGTACTACCTTCGTTTTTCCAGTGCCATACTAACACCTCTGCACTATGATTTGCGGCGACCTGCTTGCGGTGCTTGCTTGATGTTCCCGACAATCTTCCAAGACAAAATTTATAATTGGAGAAAACTACTACACAGCTGTGTAGTGGACACTGAGAGCGGTCTCTCCCCCGTGGGGGGGGAGGGAGATGGCAACACGTCCAGCGTCAGTTGGCTCCAAGTAGCCAAGTGAATTATGCGTGAGTGAAAGTATCTATAGCGGCGGGGGTGCCTCCGGCTCAGCGCAGCGGGAGCGAGATGGAGCGAGCGAGCGAGCGGAAGAGTGAGAGGGACATATATTAAATAGAGAAAAGAGAGAGAAAGAAGCCCTTTCCGACTCATGATGCAGCGGGGCTGCGCTGCCTCCGCGGCGAGGCAAGCGCCGCCGGGGACCCCCAAGGCCAAGGCGACACGGCGCGGGGCTGCGGGGGCCCGGGGGAGGGGGGGGGGTAGAGCCGACCGCAACTCAAAACAGTTTGTGTCGCGCGTGAGGGCGTGGGGACATTGGCACTCGAATCGGAAATAAAACGGCGCGGAGGTCACCGTCACCCTGCAGAGGATGTGAAGTGAATCATCGGAGGGAAAAACCTTTCAAATCCGCGCGTCGTAGCTTTACGAGATCGCACTCTAAAATTGCGTCCAAACAGAAGAATCGTCAAATAGTGAATGGAACGCTTAGAGAGACATCTTTCTGATCCGAGAGTTTTCCCAAACTTTCAGCAGCGGGAAGGATCCTAACTCGGTCCCCGTGCCAGCGCCGGCCGGTACCACTGGGGCGGGAGCGGCACCCGGCAGTGTATTTATTTCCCATCAGTCACGCGCATGACCATACGAATGCAGCTGCGGTTTCATCACTCACTGCACCACACTGCATACTGCACTGCACCGCCGCGCCCCACGCCGCCCCCGCCACCTGATTCCCATCTCCCGGCCGCTCCCGCCACCCCGACACCATTTCCTCCCCACAAAGGACGCCCTTCAACAAGGCGCGCGCGACACACTTTATCATGGAAGGACGCCCCGGCCGCCCCCAGCGGGCCGCGAGCAGCAGCAGCAGCAGCAGCGGGCAGAGCCGAGCTGATCGTGGGCGCCACGGCCCCGTGAGAATGTCATATCTCAAACAATAACCGCCTCATTTGCCTGTGGGTCGGAGCGGCGCTGGGTCGAGCTGGGCTGGGCCGGGCTGGGCCGGGCTGGGCCGCGCTGCGGGCGGGAGGGGACGCCCTGCGCGCGGAGGTCAAGGCCGCCTCCACCAGCACCGCGCCGCGCGAGGTCGATGCGATCACATCCTAACGCCATTATTGTGTGACATTCCCCCGCGGCGTGCGGCGCCCTGCCCTGGGATGCTCACATTAGTGTCCCCGTCCTCTAACGAGGGGGCCACCACGCCCGTAGTCTTGTGCGTACCGTTGTCAATCCCTTTGTAATCCTTAACCAAATTTTGAAGAATTATCACTAAATTTCACCTAATTGTTCTTATTTAGTGGTTTCAGCCCCAGAAATTCATTTGTAATCCCACAAAATTAATGTGTAATCCCTGTAATCACGTAATCCTGTGTACATCCTAGGCCGAAGTGGTGGCCCCCTCGTCCTCCAATCCCCTCGCTACGCCTAACGTCACGTCCTCAAAAACGGGGAAAAAATATATCTGACGTCAATGTAAGACAAGGTCGGCGGCCCATCCACCCCGTGGGACATGGGTTCGGCACAGTGCGGAGGGGAGGGTCAGTGTGCGCCGCCAGCGCCTTGGCTCGCATCATTATTGTGATGCACGCACACACGCATTTTTTCCTCACTCTCACTCTTCTCGTATTCAAGTTAATACCTATGCTCAACCCTTCACCCTTCACGGGTAAAAAAATATCGTCCCTTCCATCTGCTTAACTCGTTCCGCGCAAAGGTCCTTAACTTCACACAGGCGATACCGTCATCTTTCTTTCTTTCTTTCTTTCTTTCATTCTTTCTTTATTTATTTCTTTATTTCTATCTTTATTTCTATCTTTATTTCTATCTTTCTCTCCTTTTTTTCTCCTTTCCTTTTTTTGAAAGTCTTATTTTCACCTAAGGACTCCAGATCCTCGGAGCGTCATCAAAGGAAAATTAGTTTTAAAAGACTTCCTTACAGTTACGCCTTTATGACACATTTACTTCATTCTCTTTAAGACCCTTGCTCTTAAAGCGTCCCCCACCCCCCTCCCTTTTTTTCTGACCCACCCACTCTCCACGAACGCGGAAGGAAGAGTGAGAACGCTTGTTACACTTTGCTGCGCCCGAGTAATACGGCGTGGCGCTCTGCTTCGTTATAATTATTTATTATACGGCGCGGCGGTGCGTGGCGGAGCCACCCAGGCCGCCTTAACCTAGGCCAAAGTTTTCATTGACTTTCCACAGAAAAATGGAATAAAATAATTGTGATAAAATTACACTCTTGTGTGAGTCCTGCTCCTTAGGAGACTTCAATGCAAGCGCCTGCCTATGACAAGCGAACCAGCTGTATGTCGAGGGATCTTTCAACTATAAATTCAAGCAAACACAAATTTTTCTGAATTTACAATTTTTTTTTGATTTTTTTCTGATTTCATCTTGAATTTTTCGGAATTTTTCTGATTTTTTCTAGATTTGTTTTTTAATTTTTTTACTGATTTTATTTTAAAGTAGTAGTAGAGGAAAAAGTGAAGGACCCCTCGCTGAATGTCCGCCTACTCGCCAATCTGCTCTTCCTAGTCGACCGACCAAGGGTCTCACCAGCAGCATCATAATCATTATTTTCACACCCTTTATGTCTGGGGGCGCCCTTTTGTGCCCGCGCGGCGCGCGACTTTTGTTCAACGCGCGGCGGGCGCGCCCGGTGAAGTAACCCCCGCCCCGCTTCATCTATACGGGGCGGGGCGTTCTGTCAACAACAAAACTAGAGCGCCGTTTTAATTAGCTGCGCGCGCCTCGCCGGCTCACACCTGGGGCGGGGCGGGGCGGGGCGGGGCGGGGCGGGGCGGGGCGGGGCAGTCGTGCTGATTACAGCGCGCGCGCGTACTCGAACCCGGAACCTCCCTGCCTCCCCAATGTGCGTGCGGCGAAGAGCCGCTCCAGCGAGCTCGCGCAGCCCTGCTCCGGCTCCGCGTAACAATGCATCATTTTCGCTTTTATCGCCCAGGCCTATGGCCCGGGCCCGGCCCGCCGCCGTGCGCTGTTCTGGGCGGCGCTAGCCCGCGCTGCTCGCCCCGCCCCGCCCCGCCCCGCCCAACCCCACCCCGCCCCGCCCCGCAGGCCCTGCGCGCCACTGCTGCAGCCGGAGAAAGGCCGCAGGTACGCGACTGCCGGACCTGCCGACTTACTCCGAAGAGCGCTCTCCCCGCTGTCTCTCTCTCTCGCACCTATGCCGTCAAGTCCATGAGTCCGAGAGAGACAGGGAGAGGAGAGCACTATCTTCGGAATGAGTCGGCTGCCCGCCAGCCGGCCATGCGCCAACGGCTCAACACGGGCGGTGCCGCGGCTGCGCGGTGTCTGACGCCCCCGGCCTGGAGCCCCCCCGCCCGCCAGGCCCCCAGGAGGCGCGCGCCATAACCAGGCTTAAAAAAAAAGTATGAGCAGCATGACTATACTCTGACAAAATACCTATGGCGTTAAAAAGAGCAGTACTAAATAAAATATCTTTCCAGATTAACGAAATATTTTGTGAATCTCGATTTACGATTTACGTCGTAATTTTACGGCGACCCATTCTTGCCAGTAATTAAATTTCATGTCGATGGGTAGTGCTTGTAATTGTGCGCTCTTTACTTGAAATTTGACAACTCTACTTCGTGAAAACTTTTCTCGTAAACCTTTAACTATTTTTCATAGTGAGCCTGCCCTGCGAGGCTCAGTGGTAAAGACCACGAGGCTTGTTTCGATCTGTCGAGCACTTTTATTTTTTATATTCTTTGCGTCGTGAGTTGAAAGCGCACCCCAATTATTCACCACATGCCAGGCAAAATAAATAGCATAACTAGTTCTTAATACTTAAAAAATGCTCCGAAAGTTTCCAGAAGAAACGTTATGAACGGCTTCCGTCAATAATTCTACCCACATCGCCTTGGCCATCAGCGCCACAGCACAGCGCCCCCCACTCCCCCCGCCCCGCTCCCAGAGTCACTCTGCAGTTTATAGAACAAAAAAGCTATTTGTTGGCACTTCCTGTCGATTGCCAACCGATGTAGCTTTCATCTCGAAAATGCACTTCCGTTGATCGCCCCTCATTTTCACCCGCGGATTGCTTGGACGAGGCAGGGGCAGTGACCAGCCTCTTTCCGTCTCGAGATTTTTTTTTTTCATCAAAGGCGATGACCGAGCGTTGTCAATCGATTCTTAGGTGTGTATGGCTACCGTGTCGCCACTTTTTAGAATCCTAAACTGGCGGCCAAACTACCATGCGCACCTACACCGTCAGACCCGACGTGCTCCATCGTAAAGCCGTCAGACATCAGACATTTCGCTTTCGCACGCGGGAGAGGAGCGGTCGGTCGTTGCCATATTTCTAATTTTACTCCCTCAAAAAGTGGCCCGAGACTACCACGCGAGTAACGGGCCCAAAGTAGCCATCCCGGCGGACCGTGATGTGTTAATACAGCTCGCCGCCAGGAGCCACGCCACTCTGATTTGACCTTTGGCCGAACCTCGATTAAAACGTTTTCATGCGGGCGGCTGCGGTTTTAATCTGCCGCAAGGGGTGCTGGGACAGGTTAGCTCAAACGCGACCCTAAATCGAGGGGTCCCTCGTTATAAATACAGGCCGTGCACAGATGTATCTGTTCCTTTCATAATTTTTGTTGATTTTGACTTGATTTCATTGTTTTATTTTTCTGATATCTTTTCGTCATTTTTCTTGACTTTTTCAGTTTTTCTTTACTTTTCTAATTTTCCTGATTTTTTTTCTAATGGAATAGGCAGATTTTTAGGGCTTGATAAGGACGCCTCGTCCTAAACACAGTTTCGCGAAAACACGGAATATATAGTGAACCATCTACCATTTGTCCGCGCTGATAGCCACATTTCCCCGCAAGAAACGCCTGCAGTGCGTAGGGTACGGCGGCCCGTAACACACCAGCACACAGCGGGTTGCCTACCTGACCGCCTGGCAGGCGCTAAGGTCGGCAGCACCGCATGTCGCAACCCGCCTATATGCCCGGCCGAGGTGTCCATACTCCGGCCGCAGGCATAGGCGCGACCGCGCAAACACACGGAGGGTGTCTATCACACGATCAAGAGAGTTAACGATCGATAGATCGATCGTGTGATCGCTCGCGACCGCCTACACAAGAGACACGGGAGGCGCCACCAGGAACTTATTGTGGAGATGGATGGATGGTCCGCGCGGACGTCGTCCTTGACACGTGAAGGGAGGCGCCACGCGGGAGGAGGCCACTGGCTGGAGAGGCAGGCGCCTGTGGTGAGGAAGTGCCCGCTCGGCCTACACCAACTACTTACAACCATACCGCGCGCCCCACGGCAGCACCACGACCACAAATCGTTTCAAAATCCCAGCCGCAGTAAAAGTGACTTTCAATTGTTGAGTCCCGTTCGTGGGCTCGAGGGGTTATCCACTCAACTTTTACGTGTACACATGATTCCTGGGAATACTGATTTCCACGATTCCCGACTATTCCCACGATTCCCCATGATTTCTGCGATTCCCAATGATTCCCGAAGATTCCCGGTGATTCCCGAAGATTCCCAGTTATTTCCATCGATTCCCGAAGATTCCCGGTGATTCCCGGTGATTTCCACGATTCCCGATGATTTCTGCGATTCCCGGTGATTCGAGACGATTCCCCGTCAACTACGTTGATTCCTCGCGATTCCCGGTGATTCTTCGTCACCGGCGGTGATTACCTACGATTCGCGTTAGTTTCCAATGAATCGGAAAGATTCTAATTAAACCAAACAACTTGTGATAGGCCCTATTCGAATTTTCTTGCTGCTCAATTAGCGAGGCGCCTGCCGCATAGGCAAGCCATCCTGCGCTTCGCTGCCGGATTTCAGCTTGTTCTTATGGTTTTGGACAGATTCCGGGCGATTCCTATGTGTTTTCATGAATCCGCACGATTCCTAACCATTTTTCGATTCCCTAATGATTCCCAGTGATTCCCGCGATTCCCGATAATTCCCAATGATTCCCCATTGATTTCCCGCGATTTCCCGTGATTCCCCGTGATTCCCAGCGATTCCTCGCGATTCCTCGCGATTCCCCGCGATTCCCGTGATTCCAGCGATTCCCGACGATTCCCGACATGATTCCCGGGGGTCTGTACACATGATTCCCAGGTTGGACCACCCCTCGCGTGGGCTTGCCGTCATTGCTATACGCTACCGCCACAGCAGCAGCAGCAGCAGACCAGTGAGGGACAGGACGGGGCGGGGCGGAGCGGAGCGGGGCGGAGCGGGGCGGAGCGGGGCGGGGCGGAGCGGGGCGGAGCGGGGCGGAGCGGGGCGGAGCGGGGCGGAGCGGGGCGGAACGGGGCGGAGCGGGGCGGAGCGGGGCGGGGCGGGGCGGGCTTGCAGCGTCTGTATGCGTTACCGGGCGCTCATTACTATTGATACCAGGTGCTGTTGCAACGCTAGGGTGCAGGTGCGGTCGTAATCAAAATAATACTCACAATAATATTACGAGGCTAATGGCTGAAGTAATAACAAACACCGATATAAGTTTTTTTTTCTTTTTGTTGTAATAAAAGAAAATAAAAAATATTACGGTCCATACTTACGGTGTCACACTTGTAAATTGCCACGCACCAAAAAAAAAGATTGGCAGTCTGTCGCCCGCATGCACCCACTCAAACGCAATGGAAGCGTTCTCGTCTTCCGGGGCCCCGGGCGGGAAGGGCCTGCCCCGCCCGCCCCGCCCCTCGGCTTGGCTCCGCGGGGCACAAAGCAGCAGCACCTCCCAGTGTGATGACCTTGCTGGGCGGGCGGGCGGCGCGGCGCTGAGCGCGGTGAGAGAGAGAGAGAGAGAGAGAGAGAGAGAGAGAGAGAGAGAGAGAGAGAGAGAGAGAGAGAGAGAGAGAGAGAGAGAGAGAGAGAGAGAGAGAGAGAGAGAGAGGGTCCCTTCAAACGTTTCATAACCCGACGACAACGCACACTTTGCAGCAGGGAGCTCCAGACTGCCCCCATCTTCCCCCCACCGGCAGCGGGGCCGGGCAAGGCGCTGGGCAGGGCGAGGCGAGGCGCCGGGCTCCTCTTCATCAGTCTTCGTCTCCACAGCCTCCATAGCGCCGTAAGGGGGGGGGGCGGGGGGGTCACTTCGAAAAATTATTGTACGGCCACCAAGAAATCAATTTGAAAATTTAAAAAGAAAAATCAAAATAAAATCAAGAAGAAAGATAGAGAAAAATCCGAAAAATCGAGAAAAAATGAACAACAAAAAAATATATGAAATAACTGAAAAAAATCAGAAATGGGGATAAACGATCAAAATGTATGATGAAAGTGGCAGAAATTCTCATTGAATAATCCAAAGGGAAATCAAAACAAAAACAAAAATTTTAAAAAGCGAAAGCCAAAAAAATACAGAAGACATTTAGTATGAGTGATCCCCCCCCCCTCCTTGCCCGCCGCGCCTCGTCGCTCGCGTAGCACTTCTCGATGGCCCCAGCAGCCGGTGAACTTTACCGCCGCGCCGGGCCTGCAGCGTGTTGGGTCACTGAACGGCAATACTCCTGAGTGGTCCTGCTGCTTTCCATAGAGTCTCCAGTCTCCCTGCAGCTTCAGCGCAGCTCCAGCAAGGCGATTCCGAACACCGTTTTGTAGTGCCCTCTCTCTTGCACCTTAGGGCCGTCCCCCATGAGTGCGACAAGGAGAGAGCGACGAAACCAGGGTGCGGAATCACCCTGCAGCTGCACCCCGGCCCGGCCCGGCCCGGCCGTGTGCTGGACCAGTTCGGCGCGGCGCGCAGTGCAATCCGTCGTGAACCCTCTCCTCGAGCCCGTTACATTACGACCCCGCGCGCTGCCCGGCCCGGCCCCGCGCGGCGCTGACCGCGAAAGGGTACCGAAACATAACGAATGCAACACCTGCGGACCAAATTGCGGCTTGGCCAACATTTTTTGAGGGTCCCTTGCTGCTGCAGCAGCAGCAGCTCCGACTCGCACATCGCGGCACGCGTGCCTCGGCGCGCCGCGCCGTGCTGCCGCGGGATGCGCGTGGTCTGCTACTTTTACACGGGGTCGTCCTCAGGCCGTGCAGCCCGGCTCGGCCCGGCACGGGTGTGGTTCGCCTCGAATGTTGCTATGTGGTCCACTTTTGCCACACGACAACCTGCAGCAGCTCTCTAGGTGTGTGTGGATATATACATGCACGTCCAGAGCGAGAGAAGGGGAGTGCGAGAAATTTATTCTGCTGCGACGCCGTCGAGAAAGACGCGGCAAGCTGGACTAATGAAAAAAAAAAGTATTCGTAAATTAACGATTTTTTTCGTTTTTTATGATTTTTACTCAAAGTTGTAAATTTCCGAACGCAGGCGTCAATTTACGACAGTTAATTCTTACTCGTCGAAGAAAACTAAGTCGACACATGAATGGTGTACGAATCGTAACAAAAGAACTGGATGTTGTAACTTGACGACATTTATCATGGAAAATTTTCCCGTAATCCTTACGAATATTTTTCACAGTGTGGACTTGGAAGAGAACGGTAGTACGCCGCAATAAAGCTGCTGACGAGTTTTGATAGAAACAAAAAGGAAAGCAGCGCAAAAGGAACCAACAGATCCTACCAGTTTTATGCCGCTGGAAGGTGTCAAAAGATACATTGAGATGTATACAGGCTCGTTTTGCAAGCGGCAACACTGGTCGGCGAGCTCGTCAGCCGCGACGCAGCGTACTCGCTACATAGTAAACTAGAGGCACTAAAACCCGACTTAATGCCAATGTCTACAAGTGTCGAGCCGAGTCGTGCCGAACCGAGCCCAGCCGAACCAGCGCGCGGGGCTGATGCTGCCACCGGCTTGAGCCGGGTCCGGGCCCGGGCCCGCGGGCCAGGCAGGCTGCATCGGGATAAAAACCACGTCGCCCTCGGCCAATCCCCCTTTTCTAGATCCATACGGGTTTCAAAAGCCCGTGTAGGTCAGGTTCTGTCCCGCGCGGCTCGCGGTCCAGGCCAATAAAAGACCATTTGCGGAACAGAGCACTAGGAGCCCCTCTCGCCTTGATGAGGTGTTTACTGCCGATAAACCAGGAGGGCGCGGGCAGCAAGGAGCACTGCGGGGACCGGCGAGGACCGAAGGCAACCCGCTTTGAACCGCAGTCTTTTAGCAAAAGTATAAGTGAAGCAGAAAAGGGACGGATGGGGAGCAGGAGCAGTAGTGCCAGTGCCTCTCCACACCGAACTGCACCTCCGGCAGCAAACTTGCGAAACAAATGTTTACTTTCTATATATCATATGGTGTATAGTTTGGCAGTTCTATACATGACACGATGTATAGCAGGAACTAAACATGACAAGATGTTTAAACACCTATACACTTCGTTGAAGGCTGTGATGCATAGAAGTATACACTTGGGCGAGGCTTCTCATGGAAAAGCATAGGGATACCACGCTGCGCCAAGTGTATAGCCAACTGAACATTTCCAGAGTGTTTAGAAAATAAACAGCAGTTAAACATCAAGTGATGTTTAGAACTAGACATGATT
This sequence comes from Frankliniella fusca, assembly GCA_029379305.1. NCBI lineage: Eukaryota > Metazoa > Arthropoda > Insecta > Thysanoptera > Thripidae > Frankliniella > Frankliniella fusca. The sequence continues at coordinate 405,854 of JAHWGI010000311.1, read as the reverse complement.
TGTTTTACCAGTGGAGAGAGGGAGAAAATACTTAAGAAAGGATTTTTTTTTCTAAAACGAAGTAGTGTATAGTTTTCAATCACAATATATAATCAGACTTAGATCCGATATAACTACCTCAAGGAAAGGTGCTCTTTATCCGGTCGACCATCGCGCTACGGCCACTTTCAACAGTCAGCAGCAGCAGCAGTCCAAATTGTCGCCCGTTTACTCGGTCGCGCGGGCTGCTGCGGGCCGCGGGGCGCGCGCCGCCCTCCTGTCCCGCCGAAACGAATCGAGGTTATGGTCACCCGCCGGCCCGCCGGGCCTCCTACCGATCGGGTGACGCGGCCCGGCCCGGCCCGCCCCGGCCCGACAGACAACAAGCGTAATGCCCGTAATTTGGCCCGGGCTGGGCCGGATCGTTCCGCGCGTTATCTGCCGCACCCGGCTCGGCTCGGCTTGGCTTGGATTGGCTTGGCTCGGCTTGGCTCGGCTCGGCAGCGATAGGTGCGCCCCGCGGTCCCGATGCGTGCGCTGCGTTAGCCTTACGCGTGTGGGGCCCGGCCCGGCCCGGCCCGGCCGGCAGCAAGAGATTCAGGATAGAGATTCCAAACGGCAAACAGGTGCCACCGCTGGGGCCGCCGGGCCGGGACGGGACGGGACAGTCGAACGTTATGGCCCCCTTTATTGGGTGGCCGCGACCGACGAGACGCGTCCCAGCAGCGCGCGGCTTGCGCAAAGCGGGCGAGGTGAGTACCAAGTATTTTAGTCGGAACAAAACAGAACCCCCCTGCACACCGAGAGAAAAAGGGGGGGAGAGAGAGAGAGAGAGAGAGAGAGAGAGAGAGAGAGAGAGAGAGAGAGAGAGAGAGAGAGAGAGAGAGAGAGAGAGAGAGAGAGAGAGAGAGAGGGGGGGGAGAGAGAAAGAGAGGGAGAGAAAGAAAGAGAGAGAGAGAGAGAGAGAGAGAGAGAGAGAGAGAGGGAGAGAGAGAGAGAGAGAGAGAGAGAGAGAGAGAGAGAGAGAGAGAGAGAGAGAGAGAGAGAGGAGAGAGAGAGAGAGAGAGAGAGAGAGAGAGAGAGAGAGAGAGAAGCGCTCGCGGGAGCGCCGAGTCACCCTTCGCGGCTGATACGGTCGATTAATCGAAGCTTATCGCGAGCTCGCGGGGAAGCAGACGAGAGCCGCGCGTGGTGTATACAAAGGGCCGCCGGGCCGGTAGATGCATGCATGCATTCATCCCTCCCGCATCCATCCTCTTCTTATCTGTATCGGCGGCGGCAAGGGATAACCTTGACTCGGCAGCAGATACGTGTATTTACCAATCAGTTTACCCCCTTTACCAATCCATCTGACGTGCACTCCCCCAGCAGCAGCAGCAGCAGCAGCAGCAGCAGCAGCAGCAGCAGCAGCAGCAGGGCCTGACCGCCGCTGCCGTTGGGCAAGACGCTGCCGCCCGCCACGCCGCGCACTTTTATGGACACGTACACGACACTGCGGCCTTGCGGACCGACTTATTTACGGTAATTACGCGGGAAAATCGTCGGTGCGCGGTCGCGCTCGTCTCATTCATTCAGCTATAGAGTTATTCAGCGAATTACTTACGGCGGACGTACGCGAGGTGCGGTGCGGTGCTGCGCGACTGCTGCACTCTAGTTTGCTTATTTTGATTTTCTTTCCTGGCCGCACTATGGGGACCCGATATTGTGCTCCCGAAAAATTCCGTTCGTGGCACAAGGAAAGTTCTTGCCGTGAGCAAGCAGAACATTGGCTTAGCACAAGGCAATTGAACTTGGTTCAATGTAAATATGCGGGATTGTACTCTGCGCACGTTCGTGCCAAGAACTTGCTTTTTTGGGGATCTGTGAATGCAGCACACTTGCGTGTGAAATTTTCGAGGAAATTTACTAACTCTATACTCTCGTTGACGAGGGAAATAAACACTCAAACTCCTGCGACATGTGGGCTTGCCAGTGTCTATATATACTGGTACAAACTGCCCGCGGCTGCGGGCTGACCCGGGCACAATACGTTCGCATATTTAATTATTGAGACAAGGCGCGCTCTTGACCCTGCCTATGGGATACTACTCGCGGCCACCACGCCGCGAGCAAACAATCCCACCGCCCCACCCTGCCCCGCCCCGCCCCGCCCCACCCCACCGGCCCATGCCACGCCCCCTCGGCGAGGCCCCCGCCACCAGGGAAGGCGTCGCATAATATTTGACCTCCCGTCCGTCATTCTCCTCTGCTTTTCTTACCAAAACAAACAAGAAAGTATGAAAAAAAAAGGGAAAAAACAAGACAGACACAACACAACAAAACAAACTGGGAAGAGCATTATTCACCGCGCATAAATTTCGCATACCCCTCCATAAGCCATTGTGGGAGCGTGAGACGCGTGGAGAGGAAGGCCCGGCTCCGGGTGGGAAAGCGCAGTATGGAAAATTCAAAGCACGCGTCGCGGGTACCGCATCGCGACTTTACCCGCGCGTGGACGCGAAGAATGGGCGACCCGTCCCGGCCATCGCACACGCGCACGCAACCGCCCCGCCCCGCCCCGCCCCGCCCCGCCCCGCCCCGCCCCGCCCAGATGAGTGGAGGTGGCTGCGGAGCCCGCTGCCGCCGGCGCCGGGCCCCCAGACCTCAAAAGGGCGCCAGGGCCATAACAGAACAACTCACTGCTGCGGTGGGTGAAAGGTGGGGGTTTGGGGATGCATCGAGAGGTCCTTCACTATAAATTCAAGCGTGCACCTATTTTTTTTTTATTATCGTGATTTTCCTGCATTTTTACTGATTTTTACTGACACAGGTGTGCGACTCCATTCACATGTTTGGGTTTATAGTGCGTTTTCCTATCGTGGAATCGAAAGTGTACAATACGCACTCTCAGACCTGTACTGATTTTTTTTTTTGTCAATTAAAACGTTAGAATCCTCTACAGCAGGAATTACTGATCAATTTGTCAATTATTCCGTATAATTTCATTCAATATATACCAATAAAAAATAAGATTGTCAGTAATGTAAAAAGGAATTAATGCGTATTACTGATGGAAAGCTATAGTCAGTATTCCTGCTGCTTAAAAACCTATCATAAGTACTGACAAAGGGCAGCAAAAAATCAGTAACGTGATGAGAGTATGCGTATTTCAATGTAAAATATAATTGTAGGTTGACGGGGAAATAACAAAAACAAAATAACAATTAAAAATCGTAAAATCGACTTACAGTTAAATTACGAGCAAGAATGGTCTGTCGTAAATTTACAACAGTTTTTTAAGTCGAAATTTATACGAAATATCTCGTAAATCTGCAAAGGTGATTTTCACAGTGTTAGTTCGGTGAAATTGAACCTATAGCTACGGATGTGCGATTCACTTTCGATGGATATTGTAACGCGGCTGGGCGCGCTACTGGGGCCGCGGCCGGAGCTCCGATGACGCGATCGCGCGTGGAGCGGGGAGAGGGGGGGGGGAGGAGGAGGGAGGCGCGGGGGGACGAGCAGCGGGCCGCGTCCGAAAACCGGTCGCACTGGAGAGGTGGTGATCGACAAGAGACACGTGTCTGCTGCCCGTGTGCCAAGCGACTGAGAGCGAGAGAGAGCGAGAGAGAGAGAGAGAGAGAGAGAGAGAGAGAGAGAGAGAGAGAGAGAGAGAGAGAGACAGACAGAAAGAGAGGGGGAGGGAGAGAGGGGGAGAGAGTGAAAAAGAGAGTGAGTGAGAGAGAGTAAGAGAGAGAGAGAGACAGACAGACAGACTCGTGCCTGAACGTGACGGACTGGATATCACTTCCACTTCCGTTCTCCACGCGTGCGGGGCGGGGTGGGGCGGGGTGTGTCGCGTTGTCGGCGCCACGGGTGGTGCGATGTGGTGTCCGGTGTTGGACAGCGCCGCCGCGCCCGCCTGCCGCCCACTATGAAAGAATATCAATCCTCATTCAGCTGTCCGAGTGTCTGTTCACCGCCGCGGCCGACCGTCCGGGTACGGGCCGGGCCAAGAGACAGATTAAGAGTTTATTTACCGCCTCCCGGGTGAACTGTGACTGTGAAACCCCCTCGTAATAACGGAGTACAAGTTAGTTGACAACTACCAAAATCGTCAATCAGACCGTTTTTATTATTGTTTTTTTTTTTTCCGACCCGTGCGCATACTCTTTTATTATTTTTATTCGATAGAAAAATAGAGTTGTTTCTCTTTTTGTTTCCTACTTTGAATGCTGAATGGTGTCGCGTCTTTTCCCTGTCCATCGTGAGCTTGTAGTAAGTGGAGGTAGAGGGGTGATCGCTCACGATCCCGCCCGGGCGCGCCCCTCTAGTCTGACAAGGAAGTAGCGCGGCAGCGGCAGAGCAGGCTTTGGGCAGCCCTAGTGGTAATAACACGCACCGATCCCTCAGCGGCTCAACAAGAAGCGCCGTGGGGCCGGGCCAGGCCGGGCCGAGGTGCGGGTATAATCTCCAAAGTTATATACCGCCGATATACGTCAATGTCGATACCGTTACTACGACTGTGTGTATAGCGGGGCGTTACACGTTGCGTCACGTTCTATGTTCCCACCGTTACTTACGCGCCGCGCTGGGCCACCGGCTGCTGGCCGCAGACGGGGGGTCGCCCCCTACGGATGAGCTGCCGGAGGCGAAGAGGCGATGTTCCTCGCACGTACCGATACCGGCACAACGCTGATTCGATTTAAGTAGATCGCGCGGTGTTGGTCAAGCTGCGGAGGAAGTTCCTCAAACTTACGACTCAGTGACGTAACGGAAGGCCTATAACGCGCAGGTCACCGGAGAGAATCACGCGCGCGTTTTGCTTACACTTCTTCTCATTACGAGTACCCTCGACTACAGACAAGAAGATTAAAAAAAGAACACCCCCTACTTATCACATTATAAAACTCTCTAAACCTTTTACAAAGAATTTCTTTGTATGGACCCCTTGTATTACAAAGAATTGTGTGCTGTCGTAGGATACAAGAAATTTCCTTGTGTTACAAAATGATATTCTTTTTATTACAAAGATCTGTCTTTGTATTACAAAGAATTTTTTCTTTATATAATACGACAGCACAAAATCCTTTGTAATACAATGAGGTTTTTTGGTAAGAAGTATAGAGTGAAGTGGTGTTGTTTCCGACTATACCCTATTGGTGCAAGTGTTATGCATGCTCATTACTGAGAAAAAGAATTAGCTGTATGAGCACATTGTGAGCTGCGTAGCTATACACTCTAAACTTTCTACAAAGAAATTTTTCGTAGAATACAAAGAATTATGTGCAACCGTAATATACAAGAAAAATCCTTGTATTACATAGAGTTTTCCTTTGTACTACAAGGAATTTTCTTTGTATTACAAAGAAAATTTTGCTTTGTAGTGGCTTTGTATTACGGTTGCACAGAATTCTTTGTAATACAAGGAATTTTCTTTGTAAGAAGTTAAGAGTGTAAAACGTAGCAGGACTGCTAAACACTTTGCTCTTTATCTTAATGATTTATTAGTAGTACGGATAACTTGTTAGTTGTACAGCTAAAAATGTTAGCTTAGCATGCATTTGTTTTAGCTGCAGGTGCAATTTTTTTTTCTGAGTGCACCCTATGAGCACACATACAACACACGCGCACCACAGAATGCGTACTCTCCCGGCGGGGCCGCGCGTGCGTATTTTGGTCGGAATGTACGATATCATTCATCGCTCCAGACTCGGTCCGAGGCGACTGAATGGCGTGTCGCAATGGCGCGGCGCGGCGACACCACACGGCGACAGAATAGCGGCGCGTTGCCTTAAAACATTGGGAAACGCCTTTGCTCGGCTTTTGCGTTCACAACCTCTGCTGCTCGTTCGTGGTGGTGGTGGTGGCGGTGAGGATGGTGGTGGTGGTGGCGAGCGGGGCGAGGCCGGGCGCGGCGGGGGAGGTGTCAGGCACGAACCACTCGCACAGAGCCGACGTGCAGCCTGTGGAAAAACATTGGACATACGCACGCATTCCTAACACGTATGCGGGGAATGCAGGCTAGTGATAATTTTCTTCGCGCTTTTGCGTTTGCGATTCATCCCCAGGCAAAAATTATGACGCACGCATGTATCAACAAAAATTTTGAAAAAATAAATAAATATGAATAAAAAAGAGAAGGGAGAGAGAGAGAGAGAGAGAGAGAGAGAGAGTGTGAGTGAGTGAGTGAGTGAGTGAGTGAGTGAGTGAGTGAGAGAGATTTAGATTTAGATTTAGATTTATTAGGGCTCGACAAGGGACTTTCGTCCCGCTGACGCCTCACCCGCTCTCATAATATACAAAATATTTTAGAGTTTGACAGATATAAATAAATGTATAGATCACATTAGTGACAAAACAATAAAAAAATAAAAAATAGTGGTTACAAGTTTATAAATATGTACATATACACAGCAGCACAATGTCTAGCTATATTGTTTTAGAAGAGCATTTTTTATGTCAGTTTTCAGTCTTACAGGTGTTTTGTAATGCAGATACTTAAATCCTTCAAATTTGTTCCATGCTTTAATAGAAGAGACTAAGAGAGATTTGCCATAGTATTCAGTTCGATGTTTAGGAACCAAAAGTTGGAGGTTGTTAGATCTAGTAATAAAAATTTTTTTATCATTGAAATTCAACAGTTCATAGAGGTACTCAGGCTGTTCGAATTTAATAACCTTCCAGATACTAGTAACAAGAGCCAGTTCTAGTCTTTCAGATACTTTGAGCCATCCATACTGGGAGTAATAGCTAGTGATATGTTCAGTTTTCCTGATATCTCCAACAAATCTAACAGCAGCATTCTGGGCTTTTTGTAACACTCCACAGGTCTCCTTGTTCATATTACAACAAACAGCTAAACCATAATCTATTATAGAAAAAATAAGGGCTTGTACAACATTTTTTCTTACATTAATAGGCATACAGGTTGCATTTCTTCTGATGTGTGCTATGGAACTAAATATTTTTTTGCTTGAGGATTTTGTCTGATCTTTCCATGACAGCGTTTGATCAAATGTTATGCCTAGGTTTACAACAGTCTCCTTGTATGGTATTTCCTCATTATTAACTTTAATATTTTTAACATTACTTAGCATATTTAGATAGCTCCTAGTTCCAATAATAATAGGCTGAGTTTTACCTGCATTTACATTTAGGTTATGCTTTTCTAAGAAATTCACAACAGAAACAATGTCTTCATTCACCAAGTCAACAGCATCGTTCACTTGAGCACTACTACAATGGTAATAGAGCTGTACATCATCAGCATAAATGTGGAATTTACAATGGTTCAGAATATCTGGAAGGTCATTAATGTACAGGGCAAATAACAAAGGTCCAAGGACACTACCCTGAGGGACTCCAGCAGTGATTGATTCCCACATAGAGCAACAGTTTTTACTAATGTACACTCTTTGAAACCTATTAGACAGATAGTTAGTGACCCACTGCAGGACACTTTCTGAAAAGCCTATACTTTTTAGTTTAGATAGGAGTACACAATGCTGCACACAATCAAAAGCTTTACTTAAGTCAAGCAATACTAGTAATGTAATCATTCTGTCATCTATACCTTTTCTTATATCATCACTCACTTTTTGTAAGGCAGTTATGGTGCTGTGGTATTTTCTAAATCCAGATTGTAATGGGTTTAGGAAGCCATTAGTAGTAACATAATCAATTATTTGGGAGTAGACAATTTTTTCTAAAGCTTTCCCCAAAACATTTAAAATGCTTATGGGTCTGTAGTCTTTAAATACCGCTGGTTCTTTAGTTTTTGGGATTGGTTTTACATCAGCCATTTTCCAGGCCACAGGAAACACACTAGATTGCAGACAGTAGTTATACAGGTGTTCAATCACAGGTGAAATGACATCCAAGCAATGTTTAAGAAATAGGACCGATATAGAGTCTGGCCCAGTAGCATTTGATTTAATATTCAATATTGCACTTGCCACTTCATTTGCAAACACATACTTAAAGTGAAATTTTTCTCTAGTAGAGGTTGGGAGGTTATTATAATAGTTGACTGTATTTTGGGTGGATTCCGGGTCTCTATCCATTCCAACTTTTAAATAATATTCATTAAGATCATCAGTTGACATTCCTGATACAAGTTCACTTACATCACTAGCATATGCTTGGTTGTTGCACAGTGAGCGGATAGTTGTCCACATTTTATTGCTGCTGTTATTACTACTAAATAAATTAGAGTAGTATCTCTCTTTTCCCTTTTTAACCTCTTTTTTTGCTTTGTTCCTTAGAGTTCTAAAACACTCATAATCTGCTTCACTTTTTGACATTATGCATTTCTTTCTAGCCTTGTTCCTCTTTTTAAGTAGCTTCTGTATTTCCTTAGTCATCCAGGGAGCAGACTTATTTTTGATTTTGAGAGTTCTTAGGGGTGCATGCTTATCAACAGTGCTAGTGAAGTAGCTATTAAAAATAAACACTTGTCGGTGGCATTATACATATCTTTCCATGGTAGGGATATGATATCATTACAGAATGCTTCTTTAGAGAAATTTCTAAAATCTCTACAGGTTATCAATCTCTGTTCCTTTTTTGGCATGTGAAAATTAAATACACTGTAAATCAAATCATGATCTGAAAAACCAGGGGCGGGGGTCTGCCCAAAGTCCAGAGTAAGTTCATTACAATTACTTGCTATAATGTCAAGGGTTGTATCACATTGGAGAGTATGATAGGTTGGCTGGAAGGCTAGTAAATCTATATTACATTCGTCAAGCAAATTTAGCATTCTTTTGGTTTCCGTTGATTTGCTCTCAAGACCTATATTGAAATCTCCACAAACAATAGTATATTTGTACTTAATTATATGACTAGTAAGTTCATTAAAGAAAATATCACAATGTCCCACCTTTGGTGGTCTGTACATACAGGCTACAAGTATCTTATCATATTTAAGACTTACTTCTAACATCAGGAACTCAGGGTACAAATTCTCTCCATTTGAGTAAGCAACAACTTTTCCGTTCAATTCATTAGATAAGTACACTGCTACTCCCCCACCATGTCTATCACCACGGTTGACTGTAAATTCTTTATAACCAGGAATTGATGTGCTACTGTTATTTTTAAACCAGGTTTCACTCACAGCTATAATGTCAAAACCACTGCCAACAAAAGAATAATTAAATTCAGAGAAATGTTCTGCATTATTTAGTGATTGAGCATTAATGTGGGCAAGTTTGACACTACTGGGATATTTATTTGATACATTTAACAGAAAGTCTTTTACATCATGATGGTTGTCCATCATTAACTGCTACAGATATATTTCACTCACACAGAGAGAGAGAGAGAGAGAGAGAGAGAGAGAGAGAGAGAGAGAGAGAGAGAGAGAGAGAGAGAGAGAGAGAATGAGAGAGAGAATGCTACATTTTCCCCGTTTGAAACGCAATCTGCCGTTTAATAGTAATAAAATCAAAATAAAACCCACATTCTGCGGCAGCAGATCGACGCACGGATTGGCACGGCAGGAAGGCGACCTCATCTCTCTTTATGGCCAGGTCGGGTCGGGTCGGGTCGGCTAGGCCGTTACGCGCTTAGGTCAGCTATCGCCGCACAAATTAAAACTGAGGCGGGGCGGGGCGGGGCGGGGCGCGTGGGCAGCACACGCGTCAGATCAAAGGAGCCCCCCTACCGCCCCGCCCGCATCGCACTGCATGAAACCCCCCCCCCCCCCCCCAAGAATGTGAATGGCACACGCACTTGGGCGGGAGTAGAACAATTAATTTTCATTCAAATAACACGTGAGCGAGCGAAAGATGTGAATTGTACTAATAAGGCACATTACATCACCAAAATGTGAGTGTGCGAACACCAACAAATATGCGACATTCACATACTCGAATGTCGATTCGCAACCACACCGCCGGGTGCGATTTCTGCGCAGAATTCACCTTGAAGAGGAGGCGTGTCTCCCTTGTGACCACATCGGACTGACCGACAACTGAGGCAACGGAAGGCTCCGCCCAGCCCCGCCCCGTCCCGGGCGCGCCGGACTCGACACCTTCCTTGTCAAGCCAATTCAAAGGAGGAACACCAACCTGCAACACACAGAGAAAAAAATAAAAAATAAAAAATAAAAAATTGAAATACTAGAGTTACACGCAAGGCCTATAATGGATGCGAAACATCAAAAACACAGAAATTATCATGATTCGCGAGTCGAATGATTGGACGCACGCAACTGAACGGGAGCGGGCCCCGCGCCGCGCGCCGTGCTCTCCAACTGTTTCGGCGGCTGATACATAACTGTCCGCTCCACTCCGCGATACAGAGATACGCGCCGGGCCCGGCCCGCCCAGCCCCGAGCACCGCGCACGGTAGGAAGTGTTTGTAAGTGTTTCGTAAAAAAAAAAAGCGCATGTTAGAAAAAATGTCGTAATGTCCCGATACCATTTTCTACAAACACGAAATTGTCATGGCACTGCTTGCCATGCTGTAACGAATAACACAAACTGGTATTCGTGAATTCACGATCGGTATTATTGTAAATTTGCAAACATCATTTGTAATTCACGAAATCTGAAAAACGTTGTAAATTTACAACTATATATATATATATATATATATATATATATATATATATATATATATATATATATATATATATAATATATATATATATATATATATATATATATATATATATATATATATATTTTACAGTGACCACATTCCGTTCCGACGATATCAGAATCGCCCCAGCCTTTTTGTACACCATGGCACCGCTCTGGTCTGCTTGCTAGCCTCCGCCCCGCGGGGCCCGCGGGTCCCAGCAACGGGCCCTGCTGTGTACTGCTGCAGCGCGAAGCCCAGGCCACCAGGCCTCACCCGCACCAGGCCCGACTAGGCGGCCCCGCGTCGCCACCGGCGCACACGAAACCAAACCTATCAGATACACGTGTGTAGCAGCCAGGCAGTTTCTTCCAATCGGTTGCAGTGTCTGCGGTGTCCCCCCCAGGGCGGGGCGGGGGCGGGGCGGGGGCGGGGCGGGGGCGGGGGCGGGGCGGGGGCGGGGCGGGGCGGGGCGGGGCGGGGCGGGGCGGGGCGGGGCGGGGCGCGGAGCGAGAGCCTTTGCACGTGGCGCGCGCAGGAGGTACCTCGCACACCACCCACCACCCGCGGCCAAACGGTTGCGGGGCAATAATTTCACGCTGGGGGTGGAAAATCAGACACAGCGCCAAGGCCGCCGGCTGCTGCCACGGCCGAGCACAAGAATTCGTCGATAGTCGTCGCGCGGGAAAAACGGAGGCGCTCGAATAGAAACATACACCTCTGAAACCCGCGGCGGCCAAGGCGACCGCGACCAGCGGTGGTTCGGTTCTCTTCAACAAGTTAGGCCAAATTAATTGCCTGGGCGTGGTGGGGCGGGGTGGGGAGGGGGACCATGACGGACCAGGTCGGGCCTGACAAGGAAAGGGGTCAGGTAAAAGGTCGGCCCGCCGGGGTAACGCGTGGCGTTTATGATCTTCACAATGACGAGCCGTATATCTCACTTTTTCCGCTGAAAAACATGACTCTTCTCCTCTAATGAAAGAAACGAAAAACGACACTTTTCAAGACACGCAGAATAATCGCAAAGTCCTTGGATGGTTGTCGAAATCATCCATACACAGTAAGTCGACATTAAAGCAGAAAAATGTTCAAGTCAATCTCTATAGACGGGCACCCACTATACAGCCTTCGGATCAAGAGGTAATCTCACGTTGCTGATATGCCTCGGGGCAGAGCAGGGCGGGGCGGGGCGATGCGGGGTGGGAACTATAAAAGGGATGAGAGGGGGGAGGGGGCTTCCCGCTCTTATTCTACAAAATCAGATTTTTAAAAAAAGAAAACTTCAGCTTCTTTGTTATAAATCTCACTCTGTATAATGCTTGAAAATAATTGGTTCGTATTGCAAACTATTTTCTTTGCAAGGCGCAACGAATTTTGAAGCATTGTATTACATACAAACTAATTCTTCGCAGACTAATACGAATAACTACGGCATTTATTTGCAATGCAAACAAAAAAGGATTCTAGTAGCTTGCAAATACGAACAAATTCTTCATAATACGAGTATCAAATATTCTTCGCAACGTTGCGAAGAACGTAGTTTGCAAGCATTTTACAGTGCTGATACCAAAACTTCTTAGTTTATTTTTGTTCCCAGCGACTCGATCCATCGTCAAGCAACCAGGAAAAACTGCATAGGCAAACTCGGGGAGCTTGGAGCCGTGTGCAGAGATAAGGCCCCGCTCGCCGCCCCGCCCCGCCCCTGCACGGAACTGCGCTGCACTGTGTGCAGGTTGCACCGCTGCAGCCCCGCAATTTCTCCTCAAAGTCAAGCTGTTTGAGGCCACGCCCACCGCGCCCCGACAAGGCATGTGTTATGCATAACGCCCCATGAGCTAGCGCGCCCCGCCACCGCCGCGGAAGGCCGGAAGGACGCGACATCAGGGGCGGACCCGAGGGGTCCTTCACTATTAATTCAAGCAAGCGTACACAGATTTTTCTATTTTTTTTCTGGTTTTTCGTCATTTTTCTTTATATTTACTGAATTTTTCAAATTTTTTTTTCTCTGACTTGTTATTGATTTTATTTTAGTGTGCACTGATTTTTTTTGAGTGAAGCGCCTCTCGCGCGAACCACTAGGTGAGATTCAACACAACTGAAAAAAAAAAAAAAAAAAAAAAAAAAAGAAATCCAATATAACTTTAAATATTAGGGCTAGCTCAATAATATAGTGAGATTTATTCTTTTCTAGCCACGAGAAGAAACGCCACAGGACAAAAAAGAATAGGAATAGGGACGCGGCATGTAGGACTAACACCGAAAAGCTCTCTAACCTTTTCTCCCCCCGGGCTGCGCGCGACTGTCGCAAAAATTTTACGCAGGCGTTTCTTTCCCACCTCACTGGGCCTCATTTCTTCACAGCCCGATAGACACTACTTCCAGTTCTCGAATAGAATGTCAAAGGCGCATGACCATAAACACAATGGCACCAAACCGAAGTTAATTGAGAGCGCGCTATGCGGGGCCTTTACGAGCCGCAAACAGCCGCAAAAATAAGGCAGTGGAACGGGAGGGCTGGGGGAGGGGGGAGGGCCCTGTAAATCGAGGAGTGAGAAATCTCGCTCTCAGGAGAGCGAGATTGGTGACCCAAATTTTGTCTCTCCTGGGGAGTCTTATTAAATATCACTCCTTTTGAGTCGCTTCTATGACTCAAAACGAGCGATATCTAGTGATCTCGCTCGATTTGAGTGAGGCTTATCACTCCAAATGAGCGATATAGAATTTCCTCACTCCTTTAGGGCGATGTTATATGCCTCGCTCAATTTCAGTCAGAAACATGGCTCTCAGATTTACAGTGGGGAGGGGAAATACCGATATCACGAGGCATGTTTTCCAATATACCACCAGAGGGAGCCCTAGGCTGCTTTAACGGGTACTATCAGCGCGACCGCGCGTTTTACGGCACCCCGAATCACTGTGAAAAATAGTCGTTAGGTTTACGGGTACATTTTCCATGAAGCAGAGCTGTAAAATTACAGTTAAAAATACTTAAAATTACAATACGCGCTACCTGTTGACTTCAAATTCATTTACAAACAAGAATTGGATGTAAGAAACAACATTTTTCGTAAGTCGTAGTTTACTAAATAAATCGTTAATCTACAAAGATTTTTTCACAATGGTAGAGCCTGCTGCATCTCGGCAATCTCGGTGCCCACGGCAGCGGGGTTTATAGTATCGGAGGGTCAGCAGGGTGGGGCGGCAGCAGCGCTGGGCGGCGTACCCTGCCGCCGGTGTACCCGCGGGTGGGGTTTACCGGAGGTGGGGTACCGAGGGCGGTTGCCCCGGAGTGCATTTCTCTCGCGGCGCGCACAATGCACCGCAGAAGCATAGCGCGCTGAATGTGAAGGTCGCCAGGCGGGGCGGGGCGGGGCGGGGTGGGGCACACGATCGTTGGAACGCCACGTGCAGAGGGCGGGGCGGGATCCACTTTAAATTGGAATCAGGATGGCCATAAGCCGGGACGCAAGCACATTTTTGACGGCACGGCCGCAGCCCGCACACTGGAAATCCAAGTGTGCGAATGTCGCACACTTGTTGGTGTGTGGATGTTCATTCGTACACTTGGGGGTGCAACCTTTTTACTACACCACTTAAAATATAACTTCTGAGGTCAGCATAATCTCCGTCGTAAAATTTCCATTCAAACGAGCTCGCATGTGATAGGGTTGAGATTGTTACTTTACCATGAACACGTCCTTAAATACAACTTCAGACATTTGATTTGATGAACACACCCACTTCAATATAAATCGCAACCCTATCATATGCGAGCTCGTTTGAAAGGAATGAATGCAGTGGTGATAGCCGCTCCGAGGGGGCCTCCACTCCGGCAATCCGGTGTTCCTCACCCCGGCAATCCGACAGCAATCCGACGGCAATCTTTAAAAAACTACCATCAAAGTCATGCTTTTTGCCTACACACAGGAGCAAAGTAGAGCATTTTGCCTATTTACAGGCGCTCGATGCTAAAGAATCCCAAACTTTACGCTAGCAATCCGGCAATCTCGGCAATCCGGTGTTCCACCAAATGAGGAGTGGAGGCCCCCTCGAGCCGCTCTCGCTGTGTCAGAGGAGGTATCGAGTTGCCTGCGCTCTGACGACGCTGCGCACGACTTCGACCAAAAAAGGAAAGCAGGCGCCTTCATCCTGTTTTATTTTTATTTTATTTCATAAAATAGACCTGGGCACGCAGCGCCTCGTCAGAACTATCGCCCACACATGGATATATTGGTGCAGTCTCTGTTGAAACTCTAGAATGTGGTGTGATTAAGGGCATCAGCTGGACCGAAGTTACAGCCCTTGGAGGCCTAGCGTCGGTCCAAAGGGTTAAGTATAACAAATCTCAAATTCCACGCCATGACCCACCGAGAAACTTCATTTTTACGCCAAAATTTCGGTGCGAAAATGTCTACTTCGGTGCGCGATTTCTGCTTTTTCTTGAATTTCATTAAATTACAGAATTCTGTAATTTAAAGAAATTCAAGCAAAAAAAATTGTGCACTGCATGAAATAGACACTTTCATACCGAAATTTTGGCGTAAAATGAAGTCCCTCGGCGGGCCATGGCGTGCACGACGACGCCTGCCCAGCGGGCTAGACGATAGTACATGACCTCTCATCCGGGCGTCCCGCGCTGCTGACAAACGGCTTATTGCAATGAGGGAGAGAGGGAGAGAAAGGGGAGGGAGAGAGAGAGAGAGAGAGAGAGAGAGAGAGAGAGAGAGAGAGAGAGAGAGAGAGAGAGAGAGAGAATGACTGCAAAGTATAGAGTCATAAGACCGCAATTACCATCACCAGCGCTTTCCTCCGGACCGGCCGGCCCCGGGCCCCGGCGGCCGCAGACTGTCGCCCGACCCCGACTGCGGATGTAATTCAGTCGATTTCCGCTTTTGTTGTTTGCCGGCGCGCGGCACTGTCAACATCTTTTGCGAATCGTCTCTCACTCAAAAAAAAACTCGTTGTGCACGAGGAAAAATGCTACTAAGATACACGCGGGTACACATTTCAGAAATACTCGGTAATACTCACGGATACTCGCAAATAATCGCGAAAGAAAATTAAGAAGCACTTTGCGGATACTCGCAAACTTTTAACACAATGTACCCCCTCCCCCCCCCCCCTTGAATAGTGGAGCGACCCCTTTGATAACGTGACCCTACTAGCGCCGAGGGGAACCGCAACTCTGAATTTTGATGTGCAAATGTACCGAATTTTTGTGATACCCGTCTAGATGATTATTGATAATCACATAATCATAATCATGTAAAATTTCCAAATATTGACAAATTTTTGACAAATATGAAGAAATAGCGTCAAATTTGAACAAAAGTTGCGTGATTACTGGGTAATTATCAGCAATTATGTTGAAGAGAAACTCAAAGAATAAGCACCATAATTGTGACTGATTATAATCCTCGTACGCGATTTTTCGAAGTGGAAGACCCTTGGATTTTCCCTGAATCTATAATTTATATGAATTTTTCTGAAGTAGGGCGAAGTGTACAAGAATTTCAGAGCTGGTTTCCTCCTCGGCCAGCGCAGCTGGTTTTCACAAAACTTAGAGAGGTCGGTTTATTTTCCTTACAGATCGCAATAAAGAAATTCCGTGCTTGGATATCGGAACGCCCCGGTGCACTTTTCCTGTCGTGTGCGTCCGAGCAGCAGCAGCAGCAGCAGCAGCAGCAGCAGCAGCAGAGAGGTGTGGCAGCGGTCCAAAGCGCCGCGCCGCTGCTCTCGTCAGCCTGATCGGGGGAGTGCGACTCGAGCAGCAGGCGAGGCGGAACGGGCGCGACATTTATCGGCCGCATTATACCAATTTCGAGCCGTAAGTTTTTGCTAGAGCGACATGAAAATGAAATGCTGCGCGCGCCGCCCGCTCTCCCCCGCAGCACCACGACGGCAATCAGGAGACCATCAATATTGCAGAAATAGCCCACGATAACGACTATTACTCCGTTCATGTTTAAAACGTTGAAAAAGAGTAGAAACATTCCAGGAAATTTGCAGTTATGATGGATTACAATGTGAAAAATACCTTAGTAAATTTGCGATGTATCTTGTAAATTACGACGAATGTTATAAAACTTACGAAAACTCATTCTTGCTCATGATTAAATTTTAAGTCGATAGATAGTGCTTGTAATTTTATGATTTGTAATTTTAATTTTACGAACCCACCTTCGAAAATTTTCCCTCAAAACTACCCTGTAAAACCAAGTGTGCAACTGCTAAACACCTGGAAGTGTGCAACTCCCAGTTTTACATGTACAAGTGTTCGACCCCTAGTTGACCAATTCCGAGTGTTTAACTCGCTAACTATACAATTGTAAGTGTTCAACTCGACAGTTATACACTTGGAAGTGTTCAACTAAGAGAGCGTTGTCCGGCGCAGTTGAACACTTGCAAGTGCACAACTGTCGTGTCGAACACTAACAAGCACAGCCGTGGAGTTGAGGAGTTGCAATTGCACGGCTATTGAGTCGAACACTTTAACGTGTGAAACATGGAGTTGCACACTCACAAGTGTTGTACAGTTGCACACTTGGTTTAACAGTGTACAGTTATTTTGCACAATGTAAAATCGGAAAGTGCTCCATATAAAAATTAAAAAGGGATGCTATTTTTAGCGCGCGACATTGCTCCTTGCGACGGGCGTTGGCGCCGCACGCTCAGCTCAGCTACCCTTGGGACTCCTCCAACAGGGCCCGCACCCATTCCCCGGGGCTGGGCATGGGCAAGGCGAGGGCGCGAGAAAGCGTCGACGCACCTCGTCCTCGACCCCGCACTTAATTTGCACTTAAATGTGTGTCTGAGAATGTATGTGTAAGTTACAATGTGAAAAGCACAGCAGCGATATACGCTAAGAGGAGAGAGAGAGAGAGAGAGAGAGAGAGAGAGAGAGAGAGAGAGAGAGAGAAAAAGAGAGAGAGATCATTTCCCCTTGCGCTCGGCATAAATCGTCCGTACGTCCGAGTTGGTCGGTCCGTCCGTCGTTCGTTGCGGTCCGTATTCGCTCCGTATTCCCCCGCGCGACCGGTGCACGTTCTATAAATATTTATTTTCGCCTAGCAGCTAGCTGCAGCTCCCCGGGGAGCGTCGTTACCGGCCGGCCAGCGCGGTCTTGACCCGCTGCAGCGCGCCGCGGAGCATGCCAGACGCGCCCAGGCGCACTCCACCCCATTCAAATACTCCCGCGCCGGGCCGGGGAGGGGAATGCGACCAGAACTCAACATCCGAGGATAACGGTTGCATTTGCATGAGAAGAAAAAACAAATCCGAGGCGAAAATAGGCTTAGACTGCAGTGTTTAAACTTCAATGATCTTCGGGCCATCATGGTATCTTATGATTCCAATCGTTAGGAGCTTCAGCGAGCCTTTCCTGAGGTTCAGAAGCTTCAGTAGTAGAATTTCGGTGAAATTGAACCAAGAATATGCTCATGAACTTTGGTCTGCTTTTGTTCGTTGTTCGGAACCTATTTTTCAATGAAAGAGCCACGTGCTCGCGCTAATAGGGTTGAATTCGTGACACCGTCGCTTGAAATATATACACACAGGTCCTTGCGATTTTCCTTCCAATGAGCTCTGAAGTATCACAATAATTTGAGGACGCGGAGGATAAGCAAATGACCCAACCTCAACACAACACGCATACGCAAACACACAGAGGGACCACCCAGCCTGTTTGTCAACACGAGCCCCGCGCGTACAAGACCGCTGGCCGTGTCTACATTTTAAGTGCTGGGCGGCGCGGCGACTCCCTTCTCTATCGCCGTCCTGCGGTCACATTTCGCCACGGACACTCGGCCGCACAACGACCTGGCCCGACTGGCCAGTGTGGCCCCTCCTAGCCTCGCCCCGACCCGCCCAGTCGGGTCCGCGAGGTGTTGGGCGATGTGTCGGTATGGACCCCCTCGTTCGCTCTAATGATAGCAGCAGCACAGTTACGGTATGCAAATCCATCAATCGATTAGGACCGTTTTAGCTTTGATTTATGGGGCTGGGGCGATGTCTGGCCAGTCGTTGCCACCTCCCTACCTGCCGGTTGGGGGGGAGGACCACGGCCGGCGCGCGGGGTGTCGCACTTTATTGGGCTTGGTGCGCGCGTCTTGCGTCGGAGACGTCGCCTATTTCCGACTTTCATTTTGATCGATATCCTTCTAGCAGCCGCCGCGGACGCGGCCGTGTAGACTTGTAGCCGATCCCCGCCTGGGGGTCTCTCCGACCCCCTCCTCCCCTCCTCCCCCATGCTATATGCTCCACCCTCCACCGTTATGCGGATTGGATGGACTCACCTTCTTGACACTCCTCTCCCCCCCCTCCCCCCCCCTCTCTCTCTCTCTCTCTCTCTCTCTCTCTCTCTCTCTCTCTCTCTCTCTCTCTCCCTCTCTTTCTCTCTCTCTCTCTCTCTCTCTCTCTCTCTCTCTCTCTCTCTCTCTCTCTCTCTCCCTCTCTCTCTCCCTCTCTCTCTCCCTCTCTCTCTCCAAAAGGCGCGGCGGCAATATTCTAATAACAGGCCGCCGCATTACAAAAGGCGTCAGGAAATGTTGTCGAGGTCGGAGGGGAATCAATTTGAAGGAAAAACAAGAGCAGCGCGCCGTATGCGACATTAAATTACGCACTCGTTCAGGAAAACGGGTGGTTATGAGAAATTTAATTGCCGTCGGACACGCGTCTGGGCTGGTGGCGGAACGGGCGGGGCGGGGTGGGGCGGGTGGCTCAGCCCGCTCGTCAGGTATGTGCCAGCGCCATACATCATTTTGCACAGGAGACCTCAACGCGGGTGACGTGGCAGAACACACATTGCCTGAGGACAGGACAGGACCCGCCGCTGCAAACTCAAGTGTAGCACGGTGCGACAGTGAAAAGTGTGAGACCCACGGACACGGGGTGTGCTGTAACACATACACTGTAAACCCATGTGTGTGAATGTCGCACACTTGTAGGTGTGCGAGGATTCATTCGTGCACTTGGCCACTTAAACGTGTGAATTTTCCTAGAATATTCACACGTTTGAGTGGCCGAGTGTACGAATGAATCTTCGCACACTTACAAGTGTGCGACATTCGTACACTTGGATTTCCAGAGTACACAACCGTAGGACCATTTCTCTTACACATTTTGCTGCAGTAATGTTCTACACTTGAGTTTGCAGCGCAGGACCGCTGCCGCCGATGCCGATGGGTCCTTCACTCAAAAGAAATCAGTGTGCACCCTAAAACAAAAATCAGTAAAAACAAGGAAAAAGCGGCTTTAAAAAAAGGAAAAATAAGAAAAAATCAAGGAAAAAACAAAAAAAAATTCAGTTAAAATCAAGAAAAATCAGAAAACTTAATGCGCGGCGCTTTATAGTGAAGGACCTCTCATCCGCTGCACTCTCCCTCACGTTTTTTTTCTCGCTCCTTACTTTTCTGTTTCTGATGAAAAGAACCGTTTAAGTTACGTACATAATAAATTAAATGAAAATTTTCAGCCAATTTGAGCTTTATCATGAGCAAAACAAAATGAACAATGAGAAACCCAAAGAGAAATTTTGGTGGAAGGAACGTGGATTCCACGTAGAACTGACACGTGGATTCCACGTTGACAGACGACGTGATTTCCACGTTGAAATGACTCTTCACTCCACGTCGAATTTTCGTCGATTTCACGTGCTCACACCACGTACCACATCCTCTCAGAACAGTGTTATGATGTGATTATAAAACGTTTTCGTTCTTCCCCTTTCCTCCGGTTGTCTTTTACTCAACAATCCAACTCATTGCTTTTTTTTTTCTTTACCTTACCTGGACTTGAACCCGGGGGCTTCGGGTTGGAAGTCTCGTACTATATCCGTTAGCCTATGGCGCGGCTGATGAAGACGGAGCGTCAGCAACCGATCCCACTGTAAGGGTCACCTCACACAGCTCCTTGGCATGGTCTTACCGATTTGTGGGTTAAATACGACCAAATTCGATTTCCTTTTGTTAGGACATGACAGTTTTCAGACGTCTACAAAAAAAATAAAAGATCTGACTGAATTCTGAACGTTCAACTATGAACTTCGTACAGTGGACTCCACGTGGATCCCACGTTATTTCCACCAAGTCTGAAACTTGAAAAAAAAAAAGCATAAATCGCCCTTTCTCCAATGAATCAGGAACAGGAAAGTCGCTAGCACAGAAATCAGGGGGCGATCAGTCAGTAGTCGAAAAATGGTGGATCCGTCCACGGTGGAGTAAAACACGTTGATTCCACGTTATTTCAACGTATTCCCATTAACGTGATAACCAAATCATAGAGCGTATTTCATCTCATGAATCATGGAAAAGTATGAAGGAAAGTTGACAACACAGAAATTCCATTCTGAAATAGTAAAGTAGTTGAAATATGGTGGACCAGTCCACGGTGGTAAAAATAACGTACATTCAACATTTTTTCAACGGGATGCTGCAAACTCAGCTTCCAAGCAGTTGTTTCACTAGTTATTATGTTCAGGCATGCTAGGTGCACCACAGTTTCTTGCAAACATAGAGTTATGATGATATTTTATAATCGGGAAACCAGTTGAATTTTGGTGGATTCATCCACGTCCACGATAGATCCACGAATCCACGTGGAATCCACGTTGAATCCACGTCACGCTTCTCTTTGGGAAAAATTGCTAACATTAAGCCAAATTTAAGCGATCAATCAGTCCTTCTGATCCGTTCCCAGAGGTGCCATATTGCGCGCCTGTGCAGGGAACACACCCCCCGCCGCGCTCCAAAAGCTTTTGGAACAATGAGCCATTTCTCCGTTGACGCGGCCCGTCGGACCTGCTCGTTGGGACACGACGGAAATTAGCTCTCTGCAAAAGCGCCATCATTGGCTGCCCCACCCCACCCCGCCCCGCCCCACCCCACCCCGCCAGGCCACGCCACGCCCCGCGCACAAGGACAAGCAGGGGGATGCCTCGCCCCGCCCGTTTGCAGTTAGAGGCGCGCAACGATGCGTAAACGCTGGTCTGACATCGAGGCCTTATGAAACAATTGACACTTGAACTCGGCAAACGTTCGAACGGCCGGCATTCACAAGGTCACGTTTCACACTGAACGCGGCCATAGTCCAGGGCGGCGGGGACGGGCGGGCCCAATGAAGTGGCGCGGTATGCGGTACGATGCACGTGGGCGTCCTATTTGCTTAGGAATCGCTCCGATATTGAACGAGAGTGACCGGCCAACAAAGTTGTGGGGAACGCGTGGTAAAGAAACACGACACCATTCGAGGGAGGTCAAGGAAAAAACACGGTGACTGGCGTTAAACCTGTACATTTTGTCCAACACGCGTCCACATGGAGCAGGCAGAAGTGGAAAATTTACTTGCCCATAACATACCCCGGAGGGTGTCTACTTTTGTACGTTTACAAGCTCGCCTAGCTAGCGACCATTTTCATACTAAGCTACGCAGATGACATACAAAAAAATAAAACGACTTCAAATTGTGCAATATTTATAGTAAATGTTTTCGCAAGTTTAGGTACGTGTGCCTCCTGACGTTGTCGTTACCGGTACTCAAGTCCACGCGTGCTGTGCGTGAGACCGTGAAGTAAACTGCACTGGCGTACCAGGGTTTGGGTCAAATTTAAAAATTTTAGTGTCCTGAATTTTTCCTGATTTTCAGGCCCCTTTTCATGAATTGGAAAATGAAGTTTTGCATCTCGATAGCGTCAATAGAACGCGAGCGAAGCGAGTGGAAATCTATTTAACGAGGTAGCAAAAACTGACTTGATTTCGATAAACTTCTTACTTTTGTAACGCAAATTGCAGAATTTTTGTTAACATTTGGCAAAATCAGAGGCTAAGTCGAATCTGAATTTTTTCCCCGCAAGTTTATTTTATTTCGCATTTCCCCTGAGTTTTCCCTGCACGGTAGAAATAGTTTCTTGTACTTCAAGATCTGTCTTGGATGTCCATTGGTGTTCTCCATAAGATCCAAGAAAGATCTTTAAATACAAGAAACTATTTTTACCGTGTGGTTGTTTTCAAAGCCCCTGAGTTTTCCACGTTTGCAAGGTTTTCTGGAGTTCTGGAAGCCCTGCGTGCCCATGCCCAGCAGCAGCAGGTCAATGGGTGTACGCAGCAGCCCAGCCCAGCCCCACCTTACGGCAGTCCAGCAGCAGCTCTGGGCAGCGCCGCGCCACGCCACGCCACGCCGCGCCACGCCACGCCACGCCACGCCACGCCACGCCACGCCGCGCCACGCCACGCCACGCCGCGCCTGCCCTCCCCTGCTCCCATTCCTCCGCGCGCGCAAGGACGCCGGGCCGCGCGGCGGTGGAGAGAAGTCCGAGCCGATAAATTAGCAACAAGTGCGCCCTACCTCCCTAACTCACAATCTAGCCGTCGTGAGCCTATATAAGCCCGATCGCACTGCACCCCGCGCGCACGACTATTACTATCGGCTGATTCGTGCCCCGTGGGCCCTGCGCATAGCGCAGCGCAGGCCTCTTTTGCATCCTGTGCAGAAATTACCACCGTTATTATGCATTGCGTCACCGGCGTGGAGCGACTCCCGCGCGCGAGGCGCGGCGCTGGGCGCGGACCTCTTTTGTCGCGCGCGCGCAGAGGGGTCTAGTCTGGTCATTACTCTTGTCGCACTGCCCATGACTGACTGACTGACTGACTGACTGACTGACTGACTGACTGACTGACTGACACTGCTCTGTTCGGTCATCTCCCAGTTGGTGGGGAGGAGGGGACGAGGGAGGCGCACTTCTTCTCCATCCATTGGCAGGCGACAGTCATCGCACGGCGCGCGAGACAAGCGCAAGAGGAGGACGGGGCTCATCAAGCCCGACCCGACCCCGCGCAGCGCAGTCAAGGTCATGCGCTGGGGGGGAATGTAAGAGGGAGGGTTACGACACCCCCCAAAAGAGGCGTGAGTTCTTGTTAGAAATCTAATGTACTCGAATCAAGTACCATTCGACCTTAACATGGTCTCCAGAACACTCTGAACGATAAAGTGTTCTCTATATCCGAGAACAAAAATTTTCTCCGTTCGAGTGCAACAGACAATATCCAATTAATGATTGGAGCACAATTGAAATACGGACATCCGGGCCCAGTCCTGCGCGGTCATTTTTGTGGTTTGGCGAGAATAAAAATGCACATTTGCCGAAAAAGGGAGTTTTTTTTTCTTTACAGTTCATATGTTTGCTACGGTTTTTTCATTTTTTTTGAAAGGATTTTACTACGTACGTTTCCTTTCCGACCGAGAAACGAATAAAAAAAGAGGGGGGGAACTTGATCACTTTTCGCTTAGATGTTAGTATGTATCTGCTTATTGAAAAACCTTACAACTACTACCCGGGTGACCTTCCGAGGCCGCTCCGCTCGGTTCAGCCTTTTATAGAGGAAGCACGCTTGTGCACGATAAAAGGCGGCGGGGACGCGGTCGTGTGCGACCTCACAATGCTGCACGGTGTGGGGCGGACGAGGTTTAGGGAGACAGGGCCATGCAGCCAGTCGCACAGGAGACGCCAAGCTAGTCAGGTGGCAGTCACAGCCCAAAAAGTGGGCATGGTGAAAGAAAAAAAAAATAAAAAGGAGAAAAAAAATAGGAAAAAAGGGAAAATAACAGGGGGGAAAAACATACATAACTGAAGATCCAAGATTAAGATCATTGCATTCTTCGCAGAGTGTGAACTGACATTCGAACTGGTGAACTGGTGTGCACATACCGGTAACTATAAAGAAACATTGGAAAAACTAATGTGACACATGTCACATGTGCTGGTGTGACCGAGCTTTCGGTAACGTTTTGTGGAGTGACCAAGCTTTCGGTAACGTTTGGTGATGTGACCGAGATTTCGGTCGCGTTTGTGGTGTGACATCCTATATGTTATGCCTGTTATGTGGTCGCATCACAAGTGTGACCAAACCTCATGTCGCATATCACGTGGTGTGACCAAAACTCATGTCACATCACATGGTGTGACCAATTTCGCGTCACTTGACGTGACACATGTCACATAAGTTTTTCCAGTGAATTTAAATAAAACAAAAACAACAAAAAACATAAAAAAATTTTGTTTTTGTTTTTACAAAAATGTGTTTCCTTTCCGGGGAGTGCTGTAATCGAGGGGTACCTCACCTTCTCCAATCAGTGTACACCCTGAGCTCCAATCATTTTCCAATCACTATCCAGTCACATAATTTTTCGACAAAAATCTATTTTAAGCACCTTTTAAAATTGCAAAATATCGAATTGTTGCCAAAAAATATTTCATTTTTTAAAAATTTTGGTCAAATTTTCCTTCCAATCACAATCGAACACTCCAATCAGTGTACACCCATTTAAAGAGTGAGGTATACCCCTCGGCTGTAATACCCCCGGCACGATACCCGTGGCTATTCCCGAAAAAGAAAACCAACCCTCCCGCGCCGCACCTGCTGAAGCGATCAGCTGGTCACGACACACGTGCGCTAGGCTAGGCGCGCTGGGCTCGGGGCCGGGGCCGGGGCTCGCCGGACCTTCACCTTGCCCGCCACTCTCTTCCCCGCCCTGCCCCACATATCACAAAAGCGCGCAAGCGGGCGCGCAGGTTCACAAGGAGAGGCCGCGGCGGTGAGAACTCGTGGATTCGACAAGTGGCCTGCCTGCCTGCCTGCCTGCCTGCCTGCCTGCCTGCCTGCCTGCCTGCCTGCCTGCCTGCCTGCCTGCCTGCCTGCCTGCCTGCCTGCCTGGCTGCCTGCCTGCCTATGCCCGCGCTCGCCCTGAAGACTGATTCCGAACAGCACCCCGTTAGTCCGAGAGAGACAGAGCGAGGAGAGCGCTCTTCGGAATCAGTCTACGGGGTAGGAGGAAACCTGCAAACGGGCGCGTGTACTCTTCGCCACGCCGCGCGCGGGACCCACAAGTGCTTTCTCCCTCCGCTACGCAGCATTTTACGATTCCATTCATAGGGAAGACTTTTAGCATCGCGCATGCACACTAACACACACGATCGTCACTTTACCGGGCGTCCGCGCGCTTTTAAACTAGGAGTACGTGCGGCAGGCACGTAGTTGCTGAGCGAAGTGTAAATGGAAAAATGAGGGACGGTCTCAACCCAACCGCCGTTTTGGTAGGCAACCTTCAAGTCAGTCAGTCAATTACGGAGGAAAAGGGGGGGGATAGAGAGCAGAGGGGAGGGACATGGGAGTAGGAGGCAGGAAACATCTTTGTAGGGGGAGGGGGGGGCAAGCCACAATTACCCTTGCCGGTTCGGTGCCACTAACTGTGAAGTGGTAGGTGTCGAAAGACGCCAAATTTTTGGCATTCATGAAAAAACACAGTAATTGGCGGAAAACGCCAAAATTTGACATCGAACGATGCCATTTTTTGGCGTCTCGTGAACACCAGAAATTTGGCGTCTTTTGATGCTAACAGTTTACAGTACTGGTCCCCGAACCCACCGAAAGACATTCTATGCGCAGCACCACTATAGCACAGGTATGATAAGCACACCCTCGGAGAGTCCTCCTGAAGTCAGAAGTCCAATACAATCCGATGGTATCGCCTCCAAAATGCGGTTGTCCTGTGCGGGGACATCTGGACACCCATCCAACCTAGCCTAAACCACCTGTCCATACAAATTATTATATTTTTTACTGTTTTTTTTTATATATATATATGGAAATATAAATAAAGTAATAAGCGCGAGGGAAATTTGGTGCTGGTGTTGCCCTACAGGATATAGCGTTACTGCGCCGAGGCGGGTAGGCAACCTATTGCGCACTGCGCCGTAATTCGGGCAGAACCCCCCGCCCCCTCCCAGGAGGTGGAAACAGCCTACAGAACGCGTGATACTATGCTCCCCCACCTTACATTGGTTACGGACTTCTTCGAGATATTTAAAACTGGACTATCGTTTGCAAAACGCGTTGCACAGATCAATAGAGTATGAAATTTAAAGTTGCATGGACTAAACAACCTTCGTGAACCACCCAATCGTACCTATAAAAAAGTAAGAAAATGTTTTCACGAAGATGGCGCTGACGATTTTTCCTTAAATTTTCGAGTTTTGGTGGTTTTCAGATAGATTTATTGTGGGTCAAAGCCATACTTTTTGAAATGCTACTGAGCCTACGCAACTCCAAATTTCATGTTCTTTCGACCTGTGCAAAGCGTATTGCAAACAACACTTGTGTTTCAAAGATCTCAAAGAAGTCCGGAACCCCTGTTTTAGGTGGGGGAGCACAGCTTCACGCGTTCTATAGGCCGTTTCCACCCCCTGCCCCTCCCCAGACCGCTGCAGTCTTGGTGGAATCCAGTTGAATGCAGTTGGAAATGTGTACTTACTATAGCACTATGCCATAGCAGCCATGTACTTCCAAGTGCATACCATGGCAGGCATGCACTTCCTGATGCATACTTTGAAGTGCACATTAGGATCAGTGTACTAAGTTGACTGTTGGTTTTGCAGTGTATGATTTAAAAAGACATTGCAAGTAATATTGTAACAGAGGCCAGTAACTTTAAAATACAAGCAAGACATTCACAAAGATACTCGGGACCTTTAAATGATGAGGCGTATTTATTTTGAAATGAATGTCAACTATTAAGGATAGAATCAAAACAATTGTGCCATTTCAATGGTTATATGGCTACATAGTAATAATAAGTATGCACTTCACTGTTTTAGAAAGACTGTTTTGACGTTAACACTCCTGGCATAACTAATATATTACAAGTTCGGTCTCTCACCTAAATCCTCTCAACAGTATCGCCCCTAATATTTCTAAGAGTCAAATCTCATTAAAATAACCATGTTTTCAAAATAATTTTTTTCTCTATCAATAACTTTGTGGAGTGACCTTTCTTCAATCTAAATTCATAGGCATAACGGATCAATGAGTAAGTTTTGGTAAACACATAATGTAGCTTGATCAGAAATCGTATCATTAGGAAATACGGAGTAGGTTAAGAACAAAATGATACAAAATTCACCAAAGTAATACCCAAACTCTTTTCTTGTTTCTTGTTAGGTTTAAACCACACTTTTATATAATATCTTTAGTAGAATGATGAGACACCAAATATTCAGTTTACGATTAACAAACTGATTATTCTTTTTTATTACAAATGCCTATTGTTGTACGTCAAAAATGGGCACACTTCCGCTAATACAATTAAACAGCCACACCGCACTAAAGAAATCGTTCAGCTGGGGTAAACTTGTGGTGACTCAATAACAAATCAATACGCTGGGAAATCATGCAAGGATTCAAAATGGAATTAAACGATAAATAAGGAAATCATACTGCTGTTAGTAACTCACACTTGTCAGGCCATGGGATTACCTTATTTCAATACTCAGACCATACTCTAATGTTCACCAAACAGTTTCACAGCTTCAGTGTAAACAACATTGTCTATGTTATTTGGTTATGTCACTCACTCACCTAGGAAGAACACAACAAAGTTTCATCGATACTGGCTATCATTTCAGTAGTCCGTGACGTTCATTTCACAAATCCAACGCAATAAAAAGTATTTTGAGGCACTACCCATCTCACTCCTACCCAAGCCACAGACGTAAACAAACAACAAATCACTCGAACCCACACTTCTACACAATGACGACACTTGATACTTCGTGCAGCGACGTCCGCATCC
The DNA here is from genome assembly GCA_029379305.1 of Frankliniella fusca. Lineage (NCBI taxonomy): Eukaryota > Metazoa > Arthropoda > Insecta > Thysanoptera > Thripidae > Frankliniella > Frankliniella fusca. Next base: position 377,687 of record JAHWGI010000311.1, on the reverse strand, counting down.
TTAAAAGCGACTTCAGACTGCATATTACGTGAAAAGACTATTAATGATCATTTAATCATTTGTTTGAATGCTGTAAAAAACTGAGGTGGGATTCGGCTGGGCTGGGCGGCTGGCGGCTGATGTTGTTCCGCGCCCTGCCGCTAGATGGCGCCAGCCAAAGACGGCGGCTGCAGCCAACATACTAATATTGAAACTTCCAATTCAAATAATTCGTTCCAAAATTTCAAACTCAATCGATCAGAAAACCATGGTCAGATTAAGTTGCGCCGTAATTAGTAGATCACGGAAAACTATATCTTTTAACGGAACCTGTAGTGGTGTCAGAGGAGAAGAGGTGAGGATGCACAGACAGACGGACTCACGACCGACTACATCCCTGGTCCCAATGCAGGGGATAGCTTCGCTTCGCTCAGCGACAAGATGGGAGGAAAGTTCGTAAAAAGAGGACAACGCGGGCAATATGTAGGCTGGAGCATCGCAAGTGCGGCGCTGGCCGTGAGTCGCGTTATGGCTTCTTGGAATTAAATAAAAATAAAGTAGTGCAACCGTTATCGAAAGGCTGCACTGCAGAAAAAAAGCTACAGCAAATCCAGTTAATTTTTATGCAAGCCTTTACTGTAGTTTCTTTTCCGGGATTTACTGTACTTCCTGACAAGATTTGCTGTCCTTTCCGAAGCAGTGTACACCGTTTACCGTACACTGTATCTAGAAGTACAGCGAATCCTGTTTAGAAAGTACAGGAAATCCAGTAAAATAAAGTACGGTAAAGACTGTCATCAGAATTAACAGGATTTGCTGTAGTTTTTTACTTACAGAGCAAATTTTCTTTCAAATACGCAAAGAAAAATCTCTGCAGCACAAAAGTCAAGCCTTGTACACTGTTATTCAATTACTGTGACGTCACATTCTTTTTCATGTGAAAACTGTCACATTCCTTTTAATATTACTGTCACATTCTTTTGAATGTGACAATCAAATTTAGGCCGCATATTTTAACAGATTCACATTAAAAAGAATGTGACACTGCATTTTAAACAATGTGACACTTTTCACATGAAAAAGAACGTGACGTCACAGGAATTGATTAACAGTGTAATACACAGGAAATTTCCTTTGTATCACGCTTATTGCACAGGATTCTTCACTTTACACGAAAAAAAATCTTTGTAAAAGATTTACAGCGAATATCCTGTCATTGTAATGATTTCCCTGACACGTATGGCGAGTTCAGTGCTTCGGCCCCTCTTCAAGCAAGACCGACACACACTGTGCGCCGCGCCGCCGGTTTCCGCGGCCACCCTTCGCATGGCTGCTGCTTAAACCACCTGATGTCCGACAATTTTTAAACCCTGCTCATCAATCAAGGAAGACGAGCATCTCATAGCTTCTCCTCATTCAGAACCAGAAATGCACCGCACCGCACCACGGGAGCAGCAGTGGCGCAAGGGCGGGAAGTGCGCGCGCATGCGCATAGGCCCGGCGCCGCGGCAGAGGGAAGGCGTTCCGTTCCTGCTGCCGCATAGCCCACACCGCAATAGCGTACAAAGTGCCGCTCTTTCTCGGAAAGAATAAAGGAGGGGAAGAAAAAAAAAACCTTCGCATGTGCAAAGTAACATTCAGAATCGTGTGTGTCTGAGAGAGAAATAGGAGAGGAATGTGGAGGGAAAAAGAGCATACGTCATTTCGCCGTTTGCAAAGTGAGTGAGTGTGCGGCGCGGCACCGTGTGTGGCCGTCGTGGTGCTCGGCTGGGTAGGGTGGGGCGGGGTGGGGTGGGGCGGGGTGGGGTGGGGCGGGGTGGGGTGGGGCGGGGTGGAGTAGGGTGCCGCGGGGTGCGGCGGGGCCGCGTGCTCCCGGCGGCGGAACGACCTCCCGGCTCGGCTGCGGGTCGCGGAGAAGAGGAGACCCATCAGGGGACGCAGCGGCGTGCGACACTACATCCAAGCAGATCACCTCGTTATCGTATTAAAAAAAAAAAGGAATAAAAAAGAAAACTTCTGCTTTCTTGAGAAAAGTGGGAAAACGATATTATAACATATGTACACTCTTAACTTCTTATAAAGAAAATTCCTTGTATTACAAAGAATTCTGTGCAACCGTAATACAAAGCCACTACAAAGCAAAATTTTCTTTGTAATACAAAGAAAATTCCTTGCAGTACAAAGGAAAACTCTTTGTAATACAAGGATTTTTCTTGTATATTACGGTTGCACATAATTCTTTGTATTCTACGAAAAAATTCTTTGTAGAAAGTTTAGAGTGTAAGTTCAATATGAAGAAAGTAATTTTCGGTAGTTTTGACAGTGTCCTTTCATATTGCTACAAACTACATTGACCTGTCAATATCAAAATGGTGATTTTGACTTGCAGATGTTCAGGTAAATGTCAACACTTTTCCATTTTAAAGCTAAATTCAGGGGTCCGTAACTTATCATAACGCACACCACTTGTTAGTTTCAAATTTTAACGTTATCGAAAATAAAATTGTAAGTTAAGTTAAATAACGTAACGTACTAGAAGGGGTTATTCCCATAACGTTATAGGTGTCACCAATAACTATCACGTTAAATGCCATTTTCACTTATTTTGTGACTGATGTCGCACAGAGACGAAAACAGAAATATCGTGCAATTCTTTATCTTACATATGTGTGTTATATCTATAACGGGTTACTTTATACCGATAGTGAATACGTTAATTCTATAACTGTTATTTGTCGTACTGCGCGTTATCAGTTATTCGGTATAACGATACCGGTTAACTTAACGTTAAGAGGTGCTTTTGTGATAAGTTACGGACCCCTGAGCTAAATTTGTAAAAAGCGACCAGCCCTAGCTCATCGCGGGCGGGCGAGGTATCCCCCTGGCAGTGGGGACTCGTCGAAACAACGGGAAACAAGTTGCATAACGCAAACGGAAGATCGCAGTAAGGACCAGGGCAGGACAGCGAACGGGTCTCAAAGCAGCGCGGGGCGCGGGGGCTCCCTGGCAGTCATAACAACGGCAGGTAAACGCGCGCCCAGTGATTCGTCGCACCAGAGCGGCAAAAGCCACAACAGCATGCAGCAGCAGCAATAACAGATATGGAAAAAAAGTTTGACGACAACCAGGGGCCGCAAAGGAGTGCATAGAGAAGCAGAAGCAGAGAAACAACTTAAAAAACAAAAAAACAAAAAAAAAATTAAAAAAAAAAACTATCGCGTAACGCATTCCCGCATAGATTCTGTTAGAAATTTCCAGCAAAGAACTAACTAGTTAGTGTGCTCTTCGCAAAGCACTGTCTGATCTGACAAAGGTTTCGATTACCTGTTTGCAATTTCAGAAAGTCACCAGCCGGCAGCCGGCGAACGCTATACGATATAAATACACTGGAAAAACTAATGTGACATGAGTCACATCAATTGATGTGACCAGTTCATGTCACATTTCAAAACGTTACCAAATTCTCGGTCTCGTTTGGTAATATGACATCCGGTGCCACGTGTTATGTCTGCCTATAGTATAAACATGGAGGATGTCACATTACAAACGTTACCGAAAATATGGTAACATTACGTGATGTTACCTAAACTGGTCACATGTGCACATGTGACATGTGTCACATTAGTTTTTCCAGTGTATATTCTCCCATATGAATCCTCAAAGTAACGAGAGCGCGTGCAGAGGTACTGCAACATCCCCTGAGGGCGACTGTCTCTACGTTCACAGCGGGGTGTCGCCCTGAGGGGGCGAGCAGGAGCTGCAGTGAGCAGCTGCAGGTGCACCCGCCCCGCCTCCAGCGCGCCACCACACCCACCGCCACCCCGCCCCGCCCCACCCCGCCCTGGGGACAACATTCAAATGAGCCCAACACACGCATATGCACATGAGACCGGACAGAGTCGCAACTCGACTAGGTTGGCTTGATGAGGGTGACAGCGGCAGCGGGGTGCAGTGCGCATACACTACTTCCTCACCGGCGGGCGCGGCCGCAACCCCAGCTTAAGTAGCGCGGCGGGATTTTTAAAACCGGCAACAAGTCCCTCCTCTGTTTGATACATTCTGCGTGTATACTTAAGGGCCATTTTTTTTTCCGCCGCGAAAGGGGAAACGCCCTTAACAGGGCGACCCGGCCCCCGGCCCGCGCCGGCCCGCGTCCTCCTTTGTCGCCTGTCCGATATTTCCCCCATATATATACAAAACTCGTCACTTCCCAAGTCGCCTAACGCGTCTCTCGCGCGACTTCCCCGGTATGTTGTAATACCCACACGCGCGCGGGCTTAAAGGCCGCCCCGATGGGACCAGATAAGAGGACGGCAGCGTTCAGCACTGTCCTCTCTCTTGCTCCTCAGCACCCCGTCCCATGAGGGCGACAAGGACAGAGAGACGAAACCGCACCGCGCGTTCGGAATCACCCTGCCGGCTCGCGCGACGTCCCCCGGTGCGGAGCGGTGGTCGCCAAACGCGATGTGACAGGGATGGGGGACGAGAAGGACCGGATCCAATACAGGGAGAGAGAGAGAGAGAGAGAGAGAGAGAGAGAGAGAGAGAGAGAGAGAGAGAGAGAGAGAGAGAGAGAGAGAGAGAGAGAGAGAGAGAGAGGGAGAGACCGAGAGAGAGAGAGAGAGAGAGAGAGAGAGAGAGAGAGAGAGAGAGAGAGAGAGAGAGAGAGAGAGAGAGAGAGAGAGAGAGAGAGAGAGAGAGAGAGAGAGCTCACGCGGGCTAACGACACGCCGCGCCCCGCCACCACCACTATGTGGTTTGCTGAGGAAATGAATAAATTTTTGTCGCGAAAAGTTGGCGGGACCGGCAGGTGCAACCCACCCAGGCCAGCGCGGGGCGGCGCGGCGGTGACAGCAGCACACTCCCCTCCGATCCCCTCCACCCCGCCACGCCACGCCACGCCACGCCACGCCACGCCACGCCACGCCCCGCCACGCCCCGCCCCGCTCAGCGGGCCACCACACCCCGCGGGGCGCCCCGGGAGCCTTACGCAAGACCCGTGCCGCCGCGCCATACGCCACGCCACAAGAATGGATTTATTGGCACTATTTCACACGCCTCTTCGATACATTCGGAATGGCCGCCATATCGCACTGCGAGGGGGCAGGGCAGGGCGGGCTGCCGTTCCGGACGTCGCGCGTCCCGGCCGGCAAAGTGAAACGGCGGGAAAATGCGAGAGATGACCCACAATACCAGTATGTTGCCAGATCGTGGGAAATTTCCCATTACATGGGAATTTTGGAGGCAAAAGGGAAAACCAATTGTTTTAGAGGGAATTTTGGAAGCCTAAAAGTTCTTATTTTGCTAGGGTTTCTTTCTTTCTTTTTGTTTTTCTTTCGAAAGTGAAAAGGGAAATTTGGATGCCCCGCGAGGGGAAAACGTTCGCCACCGTCTTGCAACTGTGCACAATACTGGTATCACGTCAATAGAATCGAGCACATTTACGGTTGGAAGATGAAGCTAGTCTTACAACATTACTGTTATTCAATTACTGTGACGTTACATCCTATTGCATGTGAAAACTGTCGCATTCATTTGGTTATTATTGTCACATTCTTTTTAATGTGACTGTGAAATTCAGACCAAACAGTCCAGCCGATTCACATTATAAAGAATGTGACATCACATTCTGGCAAATGTGACAGTTTTAGTTTTCACATTATAAAGAATGTGTCGTCACAGAAATCGATTTACAGTGATAGCTTTATATTTTTCTATGCGACTCCAGAATGCAAAAACAGCAACCCTCAAAAACGATAGGGTCCAGGAAAAACAGGAGGGGAGGTGATGCCCCCAAAAAATGGATTTAATATCGAGCAGAACACCGCCAGACTCGCGGATTCAGTTTGGATATCGGTTCGACAAACTCCCCGCACGCTCGTTGCTGCACGTTGTGCCGCGCCGCGCTGCTTGTGCATACGAATGCTCGGCGGGGCGGGGCGGGGCGGGGCGGGGCGGGGCGGGGCAGCTGGAGCGTGACGGCCCCATGCCCACAAAAAGCGGAAAGAAATGATCTGAGCGGGCAGATTGAAAAGCGAGCGCAAGCGGCGCAAGCACGCGCGCCCCGCGCCCGGCCCGGGGAGGGGGAGGGAGGTGGGCAAACCCAGGCGAGAGGCGGGCGGGGCAGGTGGCTGCAGGTGAGGCGGGGCGGGGTGGGGCGGGGTGGGGCGGGGTGGGGCGGGGCGGGAGAGAGGGAGGCGGGAGGCGCGAGGTGGGCGCCCACCTGGGCCGCGCCAAGTCTGTCCGGCGGGGCGGGGCGGGGCGGGGAGGGGCAGACCGCTACACTTTCGTTTGAATCATCAGCAGCCGAACCGAAGCACGCGGCACCCAGACCCAGACGGCGTGGCGCCGGGGCGGAGCGGGGCGGGGCGGGGCGGGGCGGGGCGGGGCCCGAGACACACCGGTCGGGTCGGAGCAGCAGCAGCAGCAGCGGGAGGGAAGGGGGCGGAAGTGGAGGCAGCAGAGGGAAGGAAATATATGCAAATTGGAGGCACAGGAGCGAGATGTCGCCGTCGAGAGGAAGAAGAAGGGCCAAGGACACGCTCGAGCCGCCGCCGCATCCTCACCAGGGTCAGGTGGCCGACACTCGTCAGCAACCTTTTCAAACTTACTTTTCATACTATACGTTCTTCTACCGCTGCTGGGATTCCTTATTTCTGCTGTGAAGCGGAACAAGGGGATAAGTTGACTTAGCCCCAAAATGAGATTTTTATGCCATGTTATAGTCAATCATAGGCTGCTTCTACCCTCAAAATATTACAGCAAAGTACCCCATAGGTTGGGAGATATAAGGGTTGGTAATAGGAGATAAGTCGACATACCCCCTTTTTAAAGAACATTTGTTCGCAGCAAAAGGAGGTAAGTCGACTTATCTCAAAAGTCTTAAAAATTTCAACTGAACAAAATGAGTTAAGTTGACTTGACTCTATTTGATTGAGATTTTAAAAAAAGTTATGTCAACTTATCCCCTTTTGCACAAAAAAATAGCAAGCATATTTTTCTTTTTATTCTGTAGTGGCACTACAGAACTGAGTTCCAGATTAGAAGTTGACGCAAAGAGTTCTAATATTTCTTTATTTTCTGTGAAGCTTTCGGAGTATCCTTTGCATTAAATTTTGACTTTAGACCTGGTTGTTATCTATATTATACCTCTGTTGAACCAGAAAATTATCTTTAAGGATTTAATACTATTGCCTTCATATTTTTGCTTTGATTCACTTAATGATTCAAAAAGAGTAAAAAAATGACATATCAACGTAGAACGACTTAGCTCCTTTTTTCAGAATGGCATAAGGAGGCAAGGCGACTTGACTCTTTATGCATCTTCTCATCAACAAAGTTAAGTAGACTTAGCTCTTTTTTCCAAGTTTTCAATGACTTAACTCTAAAGTCTCAACAAGCAAAAAGAGTCAAGTTGACTTGCTTTGTTATGTCGTTGATGGTAAAAGGAGTCAAGTCCTGTATCTCAGCGTACAAGCATGACACTGAAAAAATCATAAAGGCAGTAATATCCTACATGGGATTGCATTTTAATATTATCATTACATTTATGAAAAGTTACGTGCCAATAGTTTTTTCAATTTCCTGAAAAGTATGGGTTTTGGACTTAACCCCTTGTTCCGCTTCACAGCAGATTTTCTTTTTTTCCCTCCCAATACACGCGGTATTTGTAGTCCAGGAAATCTAGATTTTGGTGTGAAAAAAATTGGATAAAGCTGAATTTTTGTACACTGGTAGATCTTGACGTGCTGATTAACGAGATTATTTTTCTTTTTTGAAAAACCCTGTGCGTATGTCCGATTTTGGCCAAAAAGGGCCTAAATGCAGGTTTTTGCGTTAAAAGGCGCTGCTCGGCAACGAATAGTCGTAGAAACATGAGACTTGGCTCGAAATGATCGGAAAAGAACAAGGATTGAAGTAAGTCCCACCCGCCGTGATTTCGGCAAAATTTTGGTACTCAAAAACCGGTTCTTTTCAAAATTTTCAAATTTTCGTTCTGTACTTTGAAAAGTTTCTCGTCATAACATCGAATCGGGCCGGAAAATGACCAAACTGCCCCCTCTAAACGTTGTGCGCTCACTCTCGAGGCAGACGTCGGTTCCTCTAGATTCGCGCTAGCTGCAATAGTTGTCGAGAAAATCGAGTGGCAATGAAACTGTGCAGAGTGCCGGCGCGCGGCCCCGCTGCTCTCCGCGCCGCGCCGCCGCTGGCCCCCCACCACTCGGCCGGGCAGGCCGCGTCCGGCCGGGCGTGTCCTGCCTCACTCGCACTCCCGCGGACCCCCTCCGTGCGACAGAGACGGAGCGCACATGCTGTTTCGGACTGGACTGGAGCGGCCGGAGCGGCGAGCTAGGAGGGAATGCCTCGGCGCCCACTCGATGTAATGCAGCGCCTTTTTAGCAGTTTATTTCGGTAAATGCGATGATGCAATTGCATTTGCAGATTTGCAGCGTGGTTTTCCCGGCTTTTCCCGTTCACCTCACGTCGCCTTGGTGGCTTTGTCGGCGCGCTGCTCACCTTTCCGTTGGCTGTGCCTTTGGTCTGCGCTTTTGTACGCGTTTCCTCGCCCCCGCCAGGGGGTAGCAACTCCTAGGGGCCTGGCTGACACCATCCTCGTCCGCCAGATCGGGTCGAGCAGGGCCGCCCGGCGCTGCCATCCTCCTTTCTTTAAATTATATCTCGTGTGTAAAACTTAGACATTCAGTTTAATAAATACCTACTTGAAGAAAAAAGAACGAGGAATCCGATGGTGTGCTTCAAAATGCCTACTTCTATTATGAATTTTACTAAAATAAATTGCAAAGTAGAATGATGCGCTCGGAAGCGGCCAAAGCTGCGTATTTCCATTTTTTTTTCTAGGTTGAAGAAGCTATAAACACCCAAACATACAGCGAGCCGATTGTTCTACTTGTGAAACTGTTTAATCATTTCAGGTTTTCATAGTTTTCCTCTTACCTCAAAATGAGAAAGAGCCACGAATGGTTTGGAGAGATAAATGGCGGCCGGAGGGAGAATCATTTTCAAGCCCCAAAAAACATACTGCTTTTTCTGAAAAGAAGTGCATATATATCCTACGCCATGCATTGATGTATGAAGATTCCAAATCTGGTTTCCGATTTTGAAAATGTTGAAGGATTGCTGAGATATAGAAGGATCCAATTTAAGCTGCGTTCGGCCCCCCTTCACCTCAAATCGTCGTTGTTGGATCCGTCTATATCTCAGCAATCCTTCAACATTTTAAAAATCCGAAACCAGATTTGGAATCTTCATACATCAATGCATGGCGTAGGATATATATGCACTTCTTTTCAGAAAAAGCAGCACGGTAAACACAATGTCTGATTTTTTGAGGAAAAAGGGAAAACTTTGAGGAACTTCCTTAATTTGAAGGAAACCACGCAGATTTTGAAGGAGACTCCTCAAAAAATAAGGGAAATCTCCGAAAATTTTGAGGAGACTTCCTCAAAATCTTAGGAGTTTTCCTCAAAGTATACAAGGTCCTCGAAGTTTTCCCTTTTTTCTCAAAAAAACAGACATCGTTTTTACCGTGAGTATGTTTTCTTTCGGACTTGAAAATGATTCTCCCTCCGGCTGCCATTAACCCGAGGGGTAAACAACTCTGAATTCGGTGTACAAATTTCGTGAATTTGAATTGAACTTGTCTGAATTGAATTGAATTCGTTTTGAATTAGTTTGAATTTGTTTTGAATTCGCGTGAATTAGTTTGAATTCGCGTGAATCAGTTTTGAATTCGCGTGAATTAGTTTGAATTAGTGTGAATTTTGAATTAGTGGTGTACATCAAAATTCGGAGTTATTTACCCCTCGCATTAACCTCTCCAAACTATTCGTGGCTCTTTTCATTTTGAGATAAGAGGAAAACTATGAAAACCTGAAATGATTAAACAGTTTCACAAGTAGAACAATCGGCTCGCTGTATGTTTGGATGTTTATAGCTTCTTCAACCTAGAAAAAAATGGAAATACGCAGCTTTGGCCGCTTCCGAGCGCATCATTCTACTTTGCAATTTATTTTAGTAAAATTCATAAAAGAATTAGGCATTTTGAAGCACACCATCGGATTCCTCGTTCTTTTTTCTTCAAGTAGGTATTTATTAAACTGAATGTCTAAGTTTTACACACGAGATATAATTTAAAGAAAGGAGGATGGCAGCGCCGGGCTGCCCTGCTCGACCCGATCTGGCGGACGAGGATGGTGTCAGCCGGGCCCCTAGGAGTTGCTACCCCCTGATATTTGTATCGAGGGGGTATGCACTATCGTAATAGTCGGGTCACTCTATCCGTTATAGAGGCGTAATGGTTTGCGTAATAGGAGCGTAATAGCCAAAATTCTTCTTATTTTCCTTATTTTTATGGCGTTTTGGTCTGTTTTGCCTGCTTTTGGCTCAATCTGTACATTTTCGGAGCGTAATACGCGTAATAGTCAGGTCACAGATTTTGTGAGTGATTACCCCCTCGATTTGTATTTTATTGTATTGTATATTTGTATTTTATTGTATTGTATATTTGCAAATTTTGAAATTAATAAGAAATCTTCCCCATTTAAAAGCTGTATCAGTGCCCCAAAACAAAGCTTGGCTCATGAGCGCGTGCTTTCCTTACGACGCGCCCGGCCGTCCAGGCCACGGGATAAGGCACTCACAGTGGTCCGAAACAGCATGTGCGCTCCGTCTCTGTCGCACGGAGGGGGTCCGCGGGAGTGCGAGTGAGGCAGGACACGCCCGGCCGGACGCGGCCTGCCCGGCCAAGTGGTGGGGGGCCAGCGGCGGCGCGGCGCGGAGAGCAGCGGGGCCGCGCGCCGGCACTCTGCACAGTTTCATTGCCACTCGATTTTCTCGACAACTATTGCAGCTAGCGCGAATCTAGAGGAACCGACGTCTGCCTCGAGAGTGAGCGCACAACGTTTAGAGGGGGCAGTTTGGTCATTTTCCGGCCCGATTCGATGTTATGACGAGAAACTTTTCAAAGTACAGAACGAAAATTTGAAAATTTTGAAAAGAACCGGTTTTTGAGTACCAAAATTTTGCCGAAATCACGGCGGGTGGGACTTACTTCAATCCTTGTTCTTTTCCGATCATTTCGAGCCAAGTCCCATGTTTCTACGACTATTCGTTACCGAGCAGCGGCTTTTAACGCAAAAACCTGCATTTAGGCCCTTTTTGGCCAAAATCGGACATACGCACAGGGTTTTTCAAAAAAGAAAAAAAATCTCGTTAGTCAGCACGTCAAGATCTACCAGTGTACAAAGATTCAGCTTTATCCAATTTTTTTCACACCTCTTATGGGCTTTTGGCTAGGATTCCTGGACTATTGCTCTTGTTTGGCGAGTAGCGGAATGATGGTGGGCCTGTTACACAGCCGGGGCGCGGCACCAGAGTGGTCGTTATTCGCAGATCGACAAAGCGAAAGCAAACACACCGAACAACGAGTCTCGATGAATGGGGAGAGGGGGTTGGGGGGGAGGGGGAGGTAGACTCAGACTCCCGGAGCCCTGCCTGGCACACCCCGCCCCGCCTCGACCACAACCACGCCGCGAGCCACGCCCGAAATGTGGACCAGGCGCGCCTGCCCGGCCCCGCCCCGCCGCGTGTACTGGGGCCTAGCGCGAGAAGCAGCGAGGATCAGCGTCTACACTGGAAATACGGAGGGGGCGACCACTCACACAAAATGTATACAATGTCTTTTTTTAGCAGATAAAACGAATGTATCAGCTTGCCTGTACTGTCGTACAGCGAGCAGCCTGCAAAGAGCAGCGCAGCCAGCAGAGAGCAACCGGCAGAGCGAGGAGCTGATGTGGCAGTGTGGCATAACATTATTTTTAATTTTCTGCTTGAATTTTTCTTTAGATTTTACAAGGAAAATTTCTGTCACTTTTTGATAAATTTTTGATCTTTCCCCCTTTGACTTTTTAGCAGATGATACATCTTAGCAAAAATAAAATAAAAAGAAACTAAAGAGAATTGATGTTTCATCGGCTTGTACTCTCGCAATAGTATAGAGCGGGCCGGGTTGTCACAGTGCGGCGGCGCGTGTGCAGGCCTGGAGAGGGGGAAGCCAGGCGGGCCAGGCGAGGGGGTCGGGAGGGGGAGGTGGGGCCAGCGGGGCCGAAGCAGGGACCAGGCGAGGCTCCAACCCATGGTATTGTTGCCTTGCGGCGCCCGGCGGCGCCACGCTCGCGGCTCTTCCGAGTGTAACACATTTATAGCAGTATGTGCCAGACCCTGGGCGGGTCGACCCGCCAAACACATGTGTAACGGTGGCTGACTACCCAAACCCCGTAAGTGCAGAAGGCGCTGAAATAAAATTATTCGTACGCACATTTTCGTAACGTTGCCTTAATACACAAAAGTGCAAGACATAATATGGTGTCAGCTAGCTTTTACTCCGAAGTTCAAAAACCAAGCGCGTACCCTGGGTATATTGTACCTAGGGGGGACTGATGAATGGCTCGATGGCTCGCAGTCCGCGAGGCGCAACACAGCAAAAAAAAATCCTAAAATAAAAATTAGATTTTAGTATCATCTGCTTTCATTTACAATCTTGATTGAAATTTTTTTCTCCTTTTTTCCCCATCTTTTTTTCACTTGTTCTCGATTTTTCGGATTTTAATGCATCTTTCTTTTAGATATTTTTTTATAATCTTTTAAAAGCTTCTTTTTTACGGGGGTGGGGGTGGGGGGCTGTACGATGATCTTTCGAAGTTACTTCCCCCTCGGAAAAAACACAACGTGAACGGATGTCGATAACTTGCAGCAGAGATGAGTGGGCTTCTTTTGTTTTCACTCTCTTCCGGTGAGCGACAAATCAACTTACGCACTGGTAGTTGAGCGAATTACCAATTCGTGCACTAGCAGCAAGTGTGTAAGTAATAACTTACAGTTACCAGTGTTTGAATAAAAAGAAATGCACTACTCACCTACAGAAAAGTGAGCGATATTCGTGCACTGGGAATTCCGCGGAGCAGCAGACCACCTCTACCTTTCTATGTGGAAGAACAGCGCTGCTTGGAGAATTTATCTCCACACAATGTAGTCTGCCGCTATATCCTCTGCTATACCGCGCTGCTGCATCCGGCCGTAACTACCACGCCATACCCGCTCCGCCAACCCCAGTTTGCATCCAAGTCGAAATCCGCTGGTTCGCAAAAGCACTTTGCGGAGCAGCGTTAATCCGTTTGGTCATTTACATCGAATAGCCCGCAGTCCTGAGGTGGCGGCGGCAGAGCACGCGGGGCCATAGCGGTCGTCTCGGTCAGAGCCCGGCCGAACACGCCAATAGACCAATAGACTCGGTAAAACTGGCGTCTTGGTTTTCAAGAAGTTTCGAAAAAAGAAAAGAAAGAAAGAAAGAAAGAAAGAAAGAAAGAAAGAAAGAAAGAAAGAAAGAAAGAAAGAAAGAAAGAAAGAGACTTGGACGATGTCCAAGTGACATTGCTCATTGCTCGAGTAGTATAGCTCTTAATCCCTCTAAAACTGTCGGGAAGAAAAAAGCTCTCGTAGACTGAACCTTCATCCCGCTCACACCACTCTAAGAAAAAGAGACTTGCCCATGCAGCTAAAATATTACCTACACGTACATCTCACATTTTGAGCTTTACAACTAACAAGTTAGCTTACCCCAAAACATTTAGTGAAAGAGCAAACTGTTAAGCCGTATTGCTAAATTTTACCTGCATACAGCTCCAAATTTCAGTTATACATACACAGCTAATTGTTTTTTTTTTTTTCTTAGTTGAAAATAAAATGGAAAACGCGTTCCAAGGGGTTGGAAACGACGAAAAGTTTAAATCAATATTGGAGCTGTCGTGGTCGCTTCGGTGGGTCGGGTCGGGTCGGACGTGGGGATAGATCATCGTCCGCCTCAAAAACATTTGCCAACGCGGCCGGGCGGCGGCCGGGCGGCGAGCAGCCTGCAGGCGCGGCGGCGTAGGTAGTATGTTGTCATTCGTCTAATTTCTTCACGGTCGCCACAGACAGCCGGAACTCCCGCCCGGTGGGTAGGGGCTGGAGCCGGGCTGGCTGGCCGCTCCCATGCCTGTGCCTGCCCGGCCCCGGCCCGGCCCGGCCCACCACCCGCTCTCCATCTCCAGCCCCAGCCATAGCCGTCCGATTCCTGAGATCGCCCTCTTGCACCTCCGTCCTTGTCGCACCTATGGCGGTGCCCCACGTCGGGGAGGGCAGTGACCCATGAGTGCGACAAGGACGAAGGCAGGTGAGCGATCTTCGGAATCAAGACGGCAGGCGCGATCGGATCTCCTGCCGGCCCGCCGTCCTGGACCCGCGCGTGCGGAGCGGCGGTGTGGCATTTGTCAACGGCTAAGCAGCTCTGCTGCTCCCAGTGGAAGGTTTCGTCAACTTCCCCCTGTAATTCTATACGCGCGCGAGGGATTTAAGAACCACCTGGCGCGGAATTGTATAAGACGCGGGAAAACAGAGGGATTTGGTTCATTCGAGGTGAAAACTACTCTGAATTTTGATGGGCACATTTTGTAAATCTTTTTGGATTTTCGGGAACTTTTGTGAATTTTTATAGAATTTTCCTGTAGTTATTGCTAGTGATTTACCTTATTTTTTAATTCTCCTGAATTTCTCTTCTGTGATCTTTTGAATTTTCTGGGCCCCCCGCGGATTCATTCCTGAAGGAAAAGAACGGGGGGGGGGGGATAGTTTGATGCTGCTGTTTCGTATTTTCGCCTGTGAACTCATATAAAAGAAGAAAAAAAAAAGAAATCACGAATGTGGCGTTATTTCGAATAAATTTCACGGAATTCAAACCGCGGCCGTACGCAGAGAGCTGCTGCTTCTTTATCTTTATGAGAGAAAGGCCTCCACATCGACGAGCGCCTACAAAACTTTTCGGAAATCCAATTAGTCTCTCAGTAGCTCCGGCCCAGCGGGGCCCAGCGCACTGCTGCCCGACCGGAACCCGCACAAACACCTTCTGCATTTTTCGAAGCGAAATTACGTAGAAACACCGTTAATGCTTTCACTCGGACGTAACATTACAGCTTGATTACTTCGCAAGGCTATATAATTCGTCACTGCAGGCTAGCCGAAAAACGATTCGATAATAAGATAGCAGCTCGAGGCTCGGCGCCGCTCCACCGTTGCCAGAAAAGTAAGCAATACATAGCCCACACACATTACAGTGAAAAGCATCGCTCGCACCTGTACTAAGAATGCTGCCCAGCGCAGTGCACCGAGAAAAGTTTGTTCTTGGTTTATCTGTGGACTTAAATTTTTGATCCAAGCCAAAATACTTGTTATAAGGACAAATTTATCCTAATATCAAGTAGTTTGGTTACCAACAAGAACAAATGCACTCTGAAAAGTTTAAGTCCACATAAAAATCGAGAACACACTTTTCTGGGTGCGGGCAGGCCCGCTTCTCTCTGCTGTGTTTTGTGACTAATTACTGCCTAATTTTCTCGCACCACTGCGGCGTCAAACGGCCTCGCGTAAATTAATTTAGCCAAGATGAATCACCGCACCGCGCGTTGCTCCGACTCTTTTCTCCCTTCCGCTCCCCGCGTCTGTCTGAACGAAACCTATCCCTCCCCAATGACAGAACGGTTGAGAAATAACATACACCATAAGGAAGCACACGGCGCGGCGGCGCTCAGCCCGATGACCACAGAAAGGCAGGGCCGGGCCGGGCTCTGTGTTTGCGCGCTGCGGCTTTTGCATCCTGCTCGCAGGCCTCGCCAACCAACCTGAAACACAACGGGAAAGGGAAAAATCAGACATTATTACATTTCTCTCTCTCTCTCCTGCGGCCAATATCGTTTTGCCTTTCCTCCGCTGCGGATGACAAACGGAGAAGGGGGTAACAAGGGGGGAGGGGGGGGGGTAGCTGGAAGTACTGAGGCGGCGTTATTACACAGCGTCAAGGCAGGATGACGAGGCAGAGCATCACAATTGTCATCCGTCCTTCGACGCGACTTCTCGTACCCCCTCATGGGCGCCGCCGCGCCGCCCGTTCCAAACACCATTCAATCGACTTTTCAGACAGTGTGGACTCCAACTCTCTCTCTCTCTCTCTCTCTCTCTCTCTCTCTCTCTCTCTCTCTCTCTCTCTCTCTCTCTCTCTCTCTCTCTCTCACACTCATTCTCTCTCCCGGGGCCAGCAGTCACACCTTCGCTCACGTACGGCGGGCTGGACCAAAGAACGTACCTGATATTTCAAGGGCGGCTCGAAACGTCGATCGAGACTGTTCCACACTCACACACTCATGAGGACAGATCAAACGCCGCGCGAAAAAAAATACTGCAACATTTTGTTTTCTATATTTAGGAGCACTTTTTCCCCCGTATCCCCCGCAGTACTGTGCAGTCGGGTGCACCTCCGCGACGCGGGGTCATCGACATTTCATGTATGCAGCATCACGAGTGCGTGCGCGTGCGTGCCGGTGGACAATGGACCCCCTCCCCCTCCCAGGATCCCGCCGTGCCCACCCGCCTGCCTGCCCTGGAATTTCTACCAAAACACACGACTTGCTCTCGTACTTTCCTTTTTTTTTTTTTTTTTTTTTTTTTTTTTTTGTTTTTTTTTTTGCTATTTTTTTTTTTTTCATAACAATGTCCCCCACCGGCCGCATCGCGTCCACGTCCAGCCGGCCCACCCATATGTCCCTCCTCGCAAGGCCCGCGCCCCCTCCCCTTCCTTTTGAGGCTTGAGGGGCAGCAGACTGCCTTTTCGCGTCCGTCGAAGAAATCTTTCAATTATTGGACCTTGATATTATTAATGTCAAAAGCAGGGGCTATTATAATCCCGTTCTGTGCGGCCCACCTGCGTTCCGGCAGGGGGAAAAAAAACGATAAATCACGCGCAGATGCCAGATGTGGGTACACTGTGAGATTAGGAGTTGTATTTACGACTCCTAAATTTTATTTTTCAATTAATTTCAGAAATAAAAAAAAAATGTCAACAGCTCGTGTTATGCTTACTGCTTGCTGTTTCCGTGAGGCAAAAAGAGCGACCATTTTATACCGGTGTAGTACTCGGTCTCATTCGACCCGCAGTGAACCGTATAACACGTTTTGCGACCGCACATTAAACAAGCGCAAGTAGGCGGGAGGATTAGCATGCGATTACTTTTTCTCAAACAGGCGCGCAATAGAAGCCAGACCAGTCCGGTGCAGCTAGACCAGATACAGCCGAAGCAGCTGGCCGCGCAGCTGCGCTCCCGGCACAGCCCCGCTCCGCCCCGCCCCAGTAGTACCGCCCGGCGTACCAGATGGGCTTCCCTTTGCCGCGCGACCGGGAAAAAAGAGGTGATGTCACCCCAGGGGGCACTGGGCTGGGCCGAAGAGCTAGAGGACAGGTGTGACTGCTGCCTGGACCGAATAACCAGACCGGTCCGTCACCGCCGCGACGACACATCTGACTTGAAAGGCTAAAGAACAGAATTCAGTTTTGAAGACAGCCGACTCATCGAGCCTCTCCCGAAAAACCATAACAAAGCCCCCCAAAAAATCAGTTAATTTTTAAAAATAAAATTATCAGATAGAATCAAGAAAAAAGATACGAAAAAATCCGAAAAAAATAAAAATTAAAAATAAACAAACAGCCGATGTAAGTTCAGAAATGCGGGTAAAAAAAAATCTACATTTATCACAAAGGAAATGAAATTTTCCTTGAAAAATTAGTACAAGAAAAATCTAAACAAAAAATCAAAAGTTAAAAAAAATTCTTGTATTACACATTTACACATTTTGTATGAGTGATCCCCCTCGATTCGATCAAGCCTTTCCTTCGCGTCACCTATTCCAGTGACAGGAGTAGTGTAACCCGGAGCGAGAGAGCGCGCGTACTCCTACTTCTCGCACATCGATGGCGTGAAGGGACTTAGGCCAATATATATAATATGGAGCGGAAAGTGAAACTGAAAGTTGACGCCGTCGGCACCACGTCGGTCGCGCGGCGGCCGCGTTCTGCTCGACGAGTCGCCTAAACACGTCCTCGTGTACGCATTTCACACACACACGCACACACAAGCACACACCACCTCGCCGCGCGCCTTCAAAACACGCGCCAATTACTTTCATATCGGACCTAATAACAGAGCGGCCCGCGCTGCCAACATTCAGCATTACGTGACAAGTAGCTAGCGCTAGTGCGGCATCAGCGGCCCGCGGAGCGGAATAAGAGAGCAGGGAGAGGAGCGGAAGAGAACGGGGAGAGGAGCGAAAGAGAATAATAAACGGCGGGAGAGAGGATGAAATAGAGAATAAGGACGGGGAATGAAATAATGCCGTCTAATAATTATTTGCTAGTTTATCTACGCGCCGACCTCCTCCTGCCAGCCTCTGGACCCGCCCCTGCCCTGCTGCCCCTTGCGGCTGGTAGTTCATGCTGGCACGATCCGCCGCCCCTACCCGCAAGGGCCGCAATCACGTTCTCAGCGAGCAAGTCCGTCTCTTGCCGGTCGCAGGCGACCACGCCCGCCCCGCCCCGCCCCGCCCCGCCACGGGACGGCGCGCTGACAGATACAAGGCACACTCATCGTGGTCCAGGTCGACGCGGCCGCCCCGCCCCGCCCCGCCCCGCCACCCGCCACGCCCCGCCCCACCACGCCACGCCCTGCGCCGTATATCGACCGAACTGCCCTGCAACCCGCAACCAGCCCAACGCACTTCCCTTTCGCGTCTTCCCGGTTCGATGACGCGGCGCAATAACTCAAGCAGACGCAGACAGACACCGCTGCGGGGATAGGCAACACGACGAGCGCCGAACGCACCGGAGACCAGCGGGTTGCCTATCCCACTCTCGGCAGGCGGCCGTGAGGCCGACCCATTTCTTTATCTCACGCACAATGAAGTACGAGCGACCCATATATATATATATATATATATATATATATATATATATATATATATATATATATATATATATATATATATATATATATATATATATATATATATATAATAAGTGCGTGTAAAGACCTACAGCAAAACATTTTTTTTTTTTTTACAATCCTCCCGTCATTTTTATTCCGGTCATTAAAAGCAGCAGCAGGAGCAGCACACGGCGCGCTGGTAAAAAGGTCCGTGACACCTATTCGCACCCAACCTCGAGCTCTCTGAGGGGCGTAATAGGCCAGTGTCGCCGCCGGCCATTATACCAGTGTAGGAGCCGCGCCGCCCCGCCCCGCCCCACGCCACGCCACTCACGCTGCCTGCCGCCTTGCTCTGCTGGTGTCAAAGTGTGGCGGCCGGAAAGCCAGCGGCATGCAGCGCTGCCACTGCACAGCGGCCCCACCCCACCCCGCCCCGCCCCGCCCCGCCCCGGCACCGCTACCGACTTACAGCCGGTAATGGCGACGACGAGGACTTGCTCAAGACGTGTACACGTTGTCCTGACCCTATTAATGACAGGTAAGGGGGCGCCTAACATCTGGCGAAACACACACACACTCACACATACACACACCCCGAAGGGGAAACAGCTCTGAAATTTGGTTTACACATTTTGTGAAGTTTTGCGAATTTTCGTAAATTTTTGTGAAGTTTCACGTTTTACTTGAATTTTACCATTTTCTTGTAAACATTCTGAAATTTTCCTGAATTTTTCCTGGATTTTTGTGATTCTTTGTGAACACTTATATTTTTTTTTTGAATTTTCCTGAATTACGAGGTGTACAAAAATTTCAGAGTTGTTTCCCCCTCGATCCACAATCACAAGCTCACGCTCAGTGCGACGATGGTCCTTCCTTTCTAATTTTATCATCATCTTATACTGCTACCAGTTGGCCAGGCGAGGCGGCTGCTTGCCTGCTAGAGCTGGCGCGAGCTGGCCCTGCTGCTGTCGGAGGCTGGTCAAGTTCGCATTAATTTTTTGGTGGCGTGGTTGGCGCGCGGCGGGCGTTATAGGTCACACGCCAGGCCAGCAGAGAGAGAAATGGGTATCGGTCAGCACTCACACTCACACAGCAATCACATCGTGGATGCTAACGCGCGAAGGTGTGGAGTAACGCTCGGTGCTCATCACCACGCTCACGTTCGGGGGGAGGGAGGGAGAGAGAGAGAGAGAGAGAGAGAGAGAGAGAGAGAGAGAGAGAGAGAGAGAGAGAGAGAGAGAGAGAGAGAGAGAGAGAGAGATGTGGGGAGAGGGCGTGTTTGCACACCTTTGGCAGTCGGAGCAGCCGGCCCGGCGTGGCCGCTCGGCCGCGCTGTCCTCCTCACCTCACGGCGTGCGGACGATGACCACCGCGATTGCGGCACCTGCCTATCTACATGACCTCTGTCCTCACTCATATTTCTCGCGACCCGCGGCGCAGGTCCCTCTCGCTCGCCACCCCGAGACATTCACCCGCGTCGCGAAATACATTATGGTGCTTTTTGTGGTGCTTCAATATTGACCGTTCTAGCACGAATTTTTCTACCTTTTCCCAAAATTTTATACTGGCGTGTTTTGCAAGTGGCGCATAAATTTTTTTGTTCCCCTTATAAAAATCACATTGCTCAGTTCCTTTGATTTTTTAAACAAAAATTTCAAACTGTCTTTCCTATTTCTTTTTTTCTCCTTTTAAATTGTGAGGTGTGCAAAATTTTCAGGAGTTGCTCCTTTAGTTAACTGACATGTCCAAATAAAATAAATTATGAAACTACCAAGTTGTCAGCTGATTTTGTGATCTCCTACTTACCACGCGACGACATTTTATCCATGACAACTAAAAAGGGGAAAATATTAAGTTGTACGTAAGCTGCTTACGGTACTTATTCCGCCGATTTGCGTACAGCAGCTTTTCGCGCGGCGGGTCGGGTCGGGTCGGAGATAGGCGCGGCCGCGGCGCGGCGTCAGCGAGAAGCATTTGCACGCACAGCAGCGCGCGGCTGGCGTTGAGTTGGCGTTGGCGCGCGGCTGGCGTTGAGTTGGCGTTGGCGCGCTGCCGCGATAATGAGCCGCTCGCTCGGCGGAACATTGGCGCCGGAGCAGCCCTTCCGAGCGCCATGCTCCGGCCGGGGGTCCGAAACCAGCAAGCTTCTGCGGCCAAAGCTCTTTATCTCTCTCACTCAGTCCAACAGCTCGTTTTCAGATGCCGTACAGGGCTCTGCACTGCGCCCCCCGGGGACGTATAAGGGTTCAGC
The DNA here is from genome assembly GCA_029379305.1 of Frankliniella fusca. NCBI lineage: Eukaryota > Metazoa > Arthropoda > Insecta > Thysanoptera > Thripidae > Frankliniella > Frankliniella fusca. The sequence continues at coordinate 356,597 of JAHWGI010000311.1, read as the reverse complement.
AAAACCCCCACGCCACCAAAGAAGCAAAAACGTACAAAAAATAAAATAAACTATACGCTAAGGTGTCGAACGTAAACCGACGCCAGAAAACAGAACTCCGTTATTTCATTTGCATTTAGTTGGGTGTGAATGTAAAGTGTGTTGTATCTCGACGCGTCGACACACAGTTGCGGGGGCAGAGCAGCGTTCGAACCAATTTCGCGCACAGTGGTCAGGTCGCCGTGCCCACCACACCCTGCCCCGCCCCGCCCCGCCCCGCCCCGCCTTGCCGCGCCGCCCACATACAGACACACCACGCACACAAGGCCCACACCAAGCGTCACACAGAACAGCTTGAATTGCCCGCGACCTTTCTCTCTGAGCTGGACAGAGAGAGACAGAGAAAAGGAGAGAGAAAGGGAGAGAGAGAGAGAGAGAGAGAGAGAGAGAGAGAGAGAGAGAGACGGGGCAAGGTCGCTCTCCATATCAACTTCTAATGCCGTGATTGTCTGGCTGCAGAGCAGGTGAGGCGGGGTACCAGAGCACTCTGTTAAGAAAAAAACGAATCGGCGAACCAACAACACTCAGCTGAGGAGCTGAGGGGCCCTACTATGGCTTTTCGTCCACAATCATAATCGCCAAATCCCTCGATGAAAAACGTAGAAAAAAAATTATAGATCGATCGAGCGTGAAATTCTACACGAAATGTACTTGAAGCTTCTGAACATTATAGCTTTGATTAAGTTCACAAAAAAATTCAACAATTCAACAAAGTTCATATTATTTCGTGAAAGTTCATCAAAATCATTCCACACAAGTTAATCGAATTTCATAAATTAATTAAGTCCGTGGCGGGGGCGCCGCGCAGACCACTGAGGCGTTAAAGACGTTCCCGCACTTCTACCTCCTCCGCCTGTTGAAGGCAGTGTCTCCCTCCCACCTACATATACTTGCGGGCTGGGCCTGGGGCTGGTTGGTAGGGTGACCCAATCAGAGGCCCGGCCAGGCCCGGGCCGCGATTCAAAACAAAAGGCACCCATTGGGTCATTTCCAGGCACAAGGCAGCAGGTGTCCCATCAATTTGGAACGGCGAAGGGCGACTTGTGGAGGGGAGAGGGGTGGAGGTGGTGGGGGTGGTGGACGTGGAGAGGTTCAGAGGCCAACGGGCAGGCGAGAGGGAAACAAAGTTTTTGTACACCTAGTAATTTAGAAAAATTCAGGAAAATTTTCGGCAAACCTCTCGCCTGAAAATTCTTCGAAAAGTTCACAAAAAATTACCACCAACATCGCAAAAATTTTCAAAATTTGTACACCGAAATTCAGAGTCACTGTGAAAAATACTCGTAAGGGTTACGGGAAAATTTTCTATGATAAAAGTCGTAATATTACAATTTGAAATTGTAAATTTACAAGCAGTCCCTATCGACTTGGAATTGACCGACGAGCATGAATGGGTTGTCGTAAATTTACGACATATTTTGTAAATCAAAATTACAAAAAAAGTCGTAAATTTACGAGAATATTTTTCACAGTGGTTGTTTCCCGCTTGCCCACAGGGCACCCAGTGCAGCACCCTGGTCAGCAGGCCAGCACCATGCCCCCCGGGCCGGGCCCTGCCCGCTCAGAGCACCCAGAGCCCACAGCGCGCTGCCGCTGCCAAGGCCGGGCCGGAGCGGAGGAGAGTGTCTGTCTCGTGTCTCGAGCGGGAGGGAAGGGCGCGGCACGCCGGGGGGCCAACCCCGATCAACTGCAAACAACAACCTGGAACTCCAAGCTCATACCCTCAGTTTCACGTCGCTATCAAAGCTCGAAGGATACGGACGGAGACTTTCAGTGTTCCTGACGCTGCTGCTGCTGCTGCTGCTTTAAAGGTGGTAAAAACTATGTATATACTGCGGGCGGGAATATTCCGACACGATAAAGACAAACGGCGGGAACGCCGCCGGGGTCGGCGCGGCGCGGCGTTGGATGAGGTCGGGGGAGTGACAGGGCGTGGCGGGGCGGGGCGATAGGATACGGTGAAGGACCTGCCCCGAGCGCTCGTGGCGCCAGCAGCAGCCCGCCCCACCCGACACCATTGTCGGACCATTGTTTGCGGAATGAGCGCAATTGTAATCGCCCCGTCAGCGAGTGCAGCAGCAGCAGCAGCAGCGGCGGCGGCCTGTGCTACGCTATGGCCCATAGTGCGTCGGCCGCCCCGCGCGCCTCGAAATATGCCATCGTTTTCGCGTCAGCGTCAGTTCCGCCTTGTCACCGCGCCAAAGAGCGGCGCGCGCGCGGGCTTAACGCCTGCACGAGGTGCGCTGCGGTGCGGGGGGTCGCCGATCCCAACAAATTAACTTTTTTTACGGACAGAAAAAAAAATCTTGATTTTTTGTTTTCCAAACGCAAAGGGGAAACAACTCTGAAATTTTTGCACACCTCGTACTTTCGAAACATTAAGGAAAAGTCACAAAATTTTAGGTAAAATTCAACGAGAAAATTCACAAAATATGTGTGCACGAACATCCAGAGTTGTTTCCCCCGCAGGTGCCAACGCCAAGACAGTTTTTAAAAATTCATAAAAATGCGTATAAAAATTTATAAAAATTTAAAAAAGGTAAAAAATGAAAGTAAAATTCATTTGCATGCATTTGCAAAAACAAAAAACAAAAAAGCGCGACAGCAACAATTTGCTTAGACAGTCGATATAAGGTATACGCGCCAGAGCTCGCACCGCACACGGCGCGTCATCGTCGTCGGTCCGGCCGGCCGTCGGTCTCGGCGCTTACAAGGAAAGTGTTTCTGGGTCCGGAACAACCACCACCATGGCGTTATGAGAAAGTTATACTCTAAGCTGCGGGAGCGGCACTACGGCGGAAGTGCCTGACCACGGTACGCATGGGCCGCGGTTGCCCGCCCATGCCGGGACGGGACCGACCGGTCCAGGATGCCGAGGAGGATGCGAGACAACATCTGCGATTTACTTCCATCACGCACTACATTCTTAGATAATGAGGCCAGATCTTTGAATCGTAATTTTCGGGAATGAATGTTGCATTGCAAGACCCCCCCCCCTCCCACACCCTCTAAGTTGCAGCCGCACGTGCAGCTGCCCCGCGCGGGGAGACCGCACTTTGACACGTGCACGGCGTGACGCGTGCCATGTACGTGCCGTGTCGTCACACCCTCACACAGACACACACGCACACATACACACACACCATGGGTCTTTGGCATCAACCGCCGGACCCGGACGGCTCTGTTGTTGTATAGTTTTCTTTTTTTAATTTCTTTTTTTTTTTTTTTTAATTGAATCGACACCGCACGACGCGTTGTTGGCGTTACATCATCAAGCCTCTTATCTTAACCGCCCGCTCCCCCCCCTCTCTCTCTCTCTCTCTCTCTCTCTCTCTCTCTCTCTCTCTCTCTCTCTCTCTCTCCCCTCTTTCTCTCTCTCCCTCTCTCCTCAAGCCGAATCGGGGCACTTGGGCTCTTGAGCCTCTGCACTGCTGCACGCCGCCTTGCCCTGCCCCACCCCGCGCCGTGGTTGCGTGCCTCCGGGTCCGGGCCGGCGAGGGCGGCAGCGGCACTTCACTTCCCATCATCCGACTCACGCCAACTTATAAAGGCTCTCTTTTGCCGAGGGGGTTACAGGGCGGGGGCCCGGGGCCGTGGGTTTGGCGAGCGGAGTGGGCCTGCCTGCCGCCTGCAGCCCTCAGCCCGCCACGCTCTGGCCCGGGCCCTGGCCCGGGTACGCGAAAACGATCGAGCACGATTTTCCGCCTTCAAATAGTGCAACAGCACAGCAAACAAGCCGCCATGCCTCGCCCCGCCCCGCCCAACGCCACGCCGCGCAACGCCACGCCCCACGACGTGCAGTCCGCGTCCAGGCGATGCCGGGCATCACGAACCGGTCACACACCAATGACTGATTCCAGTCCAGTGGACATGGCGAAACACACACAGCACGCTGACACAGAAGGTGAACGAACCAGCGCAGCAGGCGCCGCGAGGAAGAAAAGGGAAAGAGGGGCAGGGGCTGCATGTGGGTGCAGCAGCTGTAAGTGGAGGGGTGCATGCCACCCAACCCCCCCACACACAAAAGTAGAGCAGAGCGTCACCTTTCTTTTCCAATAAGTGAGTATTTTTTTTTTTTGGCCGGCCAACGGGATGGCGTAAAGGGTTGTGGTGGTGCACTCTTAACTTCTTACAAAGAAAATTCCTTGTATTACAAAGAATTCTGTGCAACCGTAATACAAAGCCACTACAAAGCAAAATTTTCTTTGTAATACAAAGAAAATTCCTTGTAGTACAAAGGAAAACTCTTTGTAATACAAGGATTTTTCTTGTATATTACGGTTGCACATAATTCTTTGTATTCTACGAAAAATTTCTTTGTAGAAAGTTTAGAGTGTGGTCGGTTCTGTTCTATGTATACTGATTTTGACGACTCTATTTTTTCCCCCTTTCCTCGCCGAGGCAGCGGCCGGCACCTGCTCCTGCTGCTCCTATACTACTGATCCCGATGCGCTTATAGAGAACCATAAAACCAGTATTCGGAACGCGGCGCCGAGCTCTCGACACAGACGGGGCGCACCATCGTCTATCGCCATGGAGCGACCGCACCAAACCGCTCCACCGACTCACAGAAATGTCTATTGTTTTATTCACTTATTTCTTCTTTCCTGAGCTAGTTGAATGGACTTTGCATTTTTACTACAAGTGTGCAACAGTCATGTAACAGATTCAGCGCGAAGCGCCATTCCACATCGCCTGCGATTGAAAAGTGGAGCGTGACCACACAGAGGTTTACGCATTCCATTCCTTAAATATCACTAAAGTTTGAGTATTTTTTTTTTAAGAGTTAATTGAATTGTTACATCATAGAAGTTACAATTACTGTCACCAATCTCCCAATCCCAACTCGTTGGGTTCCCGCTCTCAGGTCGCCTGCCCTGCCCTGCCCTGCCCTGCCCTGCCCTGCCCTGCCCTGCCCTGCCCTGCCCTGCCCTGCCCTGCCCTGCACGGCCCCGGTCCTAACCGCGCGCGCTCCGTTCGACCCGTTCCGTTCGGCCCGATGTAAATCTTTAGTGCGATCGTTCGGTCGTGCAACGAGACACGATCAAGATCGACAAAGCGCGCGCCGCGAGCGTTACTTAAGTTAGTTGACAGCGCAAACAAACATGACTCACAAATTTGTGAACGCCCAATACAATCTTTACAATATGAGAAAGAAAGATAAGGAAGCGCAAAAAGAGATAAAAGCGGAGAGAAAAAAAAAAATCAATTACTCCTTGAGATTTCTCGCACTTCGAGAGTCTACTCGTTGTAAAACGTTTTCTTTCTCGAACCACCCCAAAAAATGTTCGTTGCCTCACAAACCTTATTTCGTGTTGTGATTTAAATTTCTTTTCATTTTTAGGTTAGAGGGTTTGCCCTTGTCCCTCTTTGCGATGACCTGTCAAAATATTTTCCCCACCCCCCGCCAGGAGCTCGGGCGCCGCGTATCGGACGAGAGGTCCGCGAATAAAGGCAATGCAAAGGGGAGCAGTCCAGCAGCACGTTGCAACACGGCGTGCGCCATGCAGGGGCCGGCCGGCTGCCCGTCCAGCCCCGCTACGCCCCGACAGTGTGAGTGACCGTACACACCAATACATTTTTCTGCCAGTTTCCGCGCGCAGCAAAGTGCAAAAAAAATAATGTATATATAACTGAAAAAAAAAACAGAAGAAAGTTGTAAAGAAATGTGATAAGCATGAAACTGCAAAACAAGGCTTGTTGTCGACGTCACGTCAGTCGCGCGTGACTGTTGTAAAGGCGACGTCAATGCATGCATAAGTGCATATAGTACTCTGCAAAATGCAAGAGCTAGGCTAGAAGACTCGTCGAAAAAAGAAAAAGGAGCGAAATTTTTCCCTCCTGCGCCATTTAAATGGTAGTTGTTAAACCTCTCTGTTGTTGAGAAAGAATCTAGATTATGGCACAAATAGAGTGATATATTTTTGAAAAAATGCTCTATCAGCGCGAGGAAAACACATTCCAGCCCCCCCCCCCCTCCCTTCCACTCGATTCCCGTTAGAGCAATTGATAATGTACAGCACGATTCTCGCCCTCTTGAGAGCGAGAATCCTCAGTCTGATATTTACGGTGTATATCCATCACAGCAGTGCAGCAGACATTCTGAAAATTCCACAAGCACAAAATGGGCGCACACTTGAGTGACAAGTCGCCTTCTCCTTTTTTAATAAAGAAACATGCTTCTATTCTATCGGAAACATCCCGCAGCCGAGCCTGCGTCCTGATTGAGGACCATACCGAGGTCCACCTGCATTGCGACACGGCGGACGGGGCCCCTGCCCTGCCCTGCCCTGCCCTGCCCTGCCCTGCCCTGCCCGGCCCCCGTACACCGCATACAGACCTCACTCCTCCTCCACCTCGTTTACGCGTTCGGTTCGACCGGCCGGCCCCAGCGGCCCCGCGTCTTGATCGGCCGGCCGACTGGCCGCAGCCGGCGCGTAAACTCTCGGCGCCGATCGCTCCGGCTGATCAGATGGGCCCCCGCTTCACCCACTCACCTCCACGCCGCAAGCAGGCGCCCGGATTCGACTTATAGATCATCATCCTTTCTTGCGGCATTTTTTCTCTATTAATTAATTCTTTTTTTCCCTTACTCATTTGCTATATCTTTTACCGTTGACAACGAGAGTTGCACAATTTCGGTGAACATTGTGATTTTTTGTGACTTTTAGTTAACTTTTTTAGATTTTTTGTGAATTTTCACTTGAAGTTTACCTAAATTTTGGCGAATATTCCTAAATTTTCCAAAAATTTTGAGAATTTTTCTGAATTACGAGATGTTGTTGTTGATTCCCCCTCGGTTTAAAAGCAATGATACCCACACCGCGGACAGCGGTGAAACGATTTTATTAAATTCGACTTGGTCACGCGCTTCTCACCGACAAAAATGTATGTTACACGATCACGAAGACACCGCAGACACGTTGGGTGCGCCTCGCACCTTGCCTCCCTCTCTCTCCCTCCTCGACGACCCTCTTAACGACTCCCGAATTAACTCGTGTGCCCTGTTAATTCGAATGCGGCCTGCGCGCGCGGCCTCACACCTCAGGGGCGCGAAATTAAACGAAAAGAAAATAAAGACAGCTGCTGGGCGAGCAAAGTAGAGAGGGCCGAGTCGGGCGTGAGAGCGTCTGCACGACAGCAGGCAGGGTGCCGCCAATTAGAAGACTCACCGCCAGCCGGCGCCAGTGTTACCAAGAAAGTAGGCAATAAGTGTCCGAACACAGCGGAGTTCAGCGGGCTGCATCCGCGCCTGCCTATTAGGCAACGCCTTCGCATAGGTGCGCGTGTGTTGCCTATAAACAAGGCAGAGGCTTGATGCAGCCCGTTTTACTTCCCATACTTACTTGTTGCCTACTTTTCTCGCAACGCTGACTCACCGCGCTCTCCTCACTTTCCTATGCAGAGCGCGACCTGACGATGGCCAAAATAAGACAAAAGAAGGTTGTAAATATTTGTTTTTTTACTTATAAGAATAAAATAAAAATTTCAAAAAGCACTTGGGTCAAACAGGCTGTGTACATTTCTCGCCAGACTGCAGTTAGACTTAATGACACCCAAAATAAAAAAAAATAAAAAAATCTCGAATGCCGCACTGTCAAAACGACAGCGCGATCATCTCATTGATTTCATGTCGTGACTGCAGTATAATCGCCTCGCAAAAAGCTTATCAGTCCCTCTGGAGGGGCAAGGCCGCCGTAACGCGATGTGCGCGCGATATCGGGCCGCAGTGCTCGGGGCGACATCGCCGGCCCCGCCCCGCCCCATCACACCCCACCTCGCCCCGCCCCGCCCCGCCCGGTATCGCCGCGGCCTGACCGTGCCCGGCGGTGCTACACTGGTACGGTACGGCACGGCACGGCCCAGACGGCCCGCTCCGCTCCCGGCCAGCGGCTGCCCGGTCCAGCCCGGCCCGGCCCGGCCCAGCCCATGGGGCCCCGTGGGCCACTCCCTTATATAACACCGCCTCTCATTTGGAAACGTTTCGCAACGGCAAAAAGACCGAGAAACGAAACTGGATCAACGCATGTGGACTTAAGGACCAGCGGCGGCTATCGCTCCGCCTCCGTCCACCTCCTCCTCCTACCCACCTCTCTCACGCCGTCCACTGCCCTGCTCTTCGCCCCCTCCCGCTCCAGCGGTCTCTATGGGATGGGCTCCCGGGCGGGGCCGTGTCTCAGCCACACAACGAGCGCAGTCAGCTGATCAGGCGTGAGGCAGTTAAACGCCAAGGTGTAAAGCGCGCACGCACCAGCCAGCCTACGGCACCGACAGGGTATATTCCCTTTAAGAAATCTTGTCCCGCAGACCACTAGATGCCACAAGATATTACACACAAATTTTTGTCAGGTTTACAGCATATCCTGAAGCATTTCGGAATCATATTACGGGTACTACCCTTAACATACCTATGGAGAGGAGAATATGCCCCCTCGAACCTAACCCACACAGTAGCAATTAGAAGAAATGCGGAGCTGCGTCATTTTACAAGCAGCAATAACTGAACGAAAATATACGTCCAGGCTCGAAACACGATGTATTGAACCGCAGAGTGTTTATATTTGCCGGCCCTGCCTGCAATGCCCCCGGCTCACCTCACTCATCTGCATCACGTCACAACCTCCGTCATGACGTCAGCGACACACTGTTAGGGGTCACCCGCGGCGCGGCTCGACACGGCAAGGACTGCAAGGACCTACCGGCCGCGCAGCGCCCACTCCAACAAGCACCTGCTGACTCTGGACTGGCGTCGGCAGCGCGCGCCGGCGGGCGACGGTCACAAGAGCAACAGATCACAAGCGCAACGGGCCGCAAGCGCAACGGGTCACAAGCGCAACGGCTCGCTACCGCAACAGCTCACAAGCGCAACGGCTCGCAAGCGCAACGGGTCACAAGCGCAACGGGTCACAAGAGCAACGGCTCGCTACCGCAACAGCTCACAAGCGCAACGGCTCGCAAGCGCAACGGGTCACAAGCGCAACGGCGGAGATCCTACTGTTGGGTGGCTCCGACTATAGACGAGACCGCGCGCGAGAGCGAGCCATCGATCCCAGTGTGAGATGAGAAATCAACCGTGCCCTCGGCCGTCTCGCTCTCCAACCTTATTTTACGTCTCCCGCGCCGGTGTTTACCTTAACGGTTAAAACTGAATATAAGAGATAAAAAAATAAAAACTACTGAATAGCAACATTTAATTAATTCATGATTGTGACGTTAATACGAAATTTTGTACGAGTGTATCGTAAATCGCCGGCGGCATATCGGACCATGAAGGTCGAGTGCCGACCGAACCGACCACAGTATTTCGCTTCATTTACAATAGGTACTTCATGTTTTTTACTTTACTCCTGTAATTTGTGTTAATGGTTGTATGGTTACATGGGAAGCAAGCACTGGACAACGTTGCTTGCTTAGTATGTAACCATACAACCATTAACACAAATTACAGGAGTAAAGTAAAATACATGAAGTATTGTAAATGAAGCGAAATACTGTGGTCGGTTCGGTCGGCACTCAACCTTCATGGTCCGATATGCCGCCGGCGATTTACGATACACTCGTACAAAATTTCGTATTAACGTCACAATCATGAATTAATTAAATGTTGCTATTCAGTAGTTTTTATTTTTTTATCTCTTATATTCAGTTTTAACCGTTAAGGTAAACACCGGCGCGGGAGACGTAAAATAAGGTTGGAGAGCGAGACGGCCGAGGGCACGGTTGATTTCTCATCTCACACTGGGATCGATGGCTCGCTCTCGCGCGCGGTCTCGTCTATAGTCGGAGCCACCCAACAGTAGGATCTCCGCCGTTGCGCTTGTGACCCGTTGCGCTTGTGAGCTGTTGCGCTTGTGAGCTGTTGCGGTAGCGAGCCGTTGCGCTTGTGACCCGTTGCGCTTGCGAGCCGTTGCGCTTGTGAGCTGTTGCGCTTGTGAACTGTTGTGGTAGCGAGCCGTTGCGCTTGTGACCCGTTGCGCTTGCGGCCCGTTGCGCTTGTGATCTGTTGCTCTTGTGAGCCACTCCCGCGCCGGCAGGCAAGGGGTCCCTCACTCGCTAACTCTTTGTACACTTGCCCGAGCCCAACTCGCGAAAACTCGCATTCAACTCGTGAGAACACGGCAAATCTGAAGTCTGGGATTCCCAGGTACTTTTTGGCGTTTCCAGACTCGAGTCTGGAAACGGGAAATTATTTCCAGACTTCTCCTGGGCCCGCGGCCCTTTTCCCAGGCAAAACCTGGGAAGCGCCTCTTTTCCAGACTTTAGCTGGGAAAGAATCACCGTTTCCAGCCCCTCCCCTTACAAAAGCGATTCGTTCCGAAAACCGACGAGGACAGTTCCAGAATTTGACTTCAGTCTCGGACAGTGCCCTTTTACTTGCGGACTAGTCCGTGCCGTGTACCTCCTCCGGCCGAGTCCGTACCGGACTGGTCCGCATTTTGACTTCAGTCTGGCATCGGGTGCCGGACAGGTCCGGCGGTGTCCGCGGGCAGGGCGACCGGCCTGCTAAGCCCCTCGAACGGACTACGTCCCGGACTGTCCGTCAGTCGCAACACTTCGCGAACGAAAAAGCGAAATAGGTTCATAAAAAAAATAAAAACGAGAACCGAGCGAAGAAAAGAGATCAAGTTTAAGCCAATAATTTCACTGTAAAAATGTTGGAATTTTTCCTATCCTCTTGTATTGGAAGGTTCCTTTACAGCGTAACAAACGGATAACTTTTATAAATGTGTAGGAATTTTCTTACTCTGTCAATTGCGCTTCGGTTCCCTCGATGCTTTTGTATACGCCACAAAAGGCATAGTAAATGTAAAATGAAGGAAAAGTTTTAGTTGAAGAAGGGAAACCGGGACCGAAATAAAAAGCCGAGATCAAAATATGTAGTCGGAAATCCCTCATGCACGGACCTCAGCCGCCACTGCCGCAGTCAGCCCGGCCGGCAAACCTTCTGGGAAATGGCTTAACATGACTGGGAGCGCGGCTCTGGAATGACCCGGGGACGCTGGGGCTCTCTTCTCCAGTTGTCCCCGTGGTCCAGCGGGCAACGTGATGGGATCGCAGTTCAGAGGTTTCAGGTTCGACTCTCCGTCCGGTAAAGTATATCTTCCTTAGTAAAGTACAAACTGATGTGTATAAATTACGTGGCAGAAAGAGAGGGAGAGAGTACTCCGAGAGCACGGTATAGGGGACCAAGAAAAACATTTTTCATTTATGAACCGCAATTTAAAAAAAAATTATTACAATGTATAAATGTTCAGGTAGATCCTGGTCATTCTATTCTCCGGACTGTCCGATGCATGTCCGTGTAAGTGGCATAGGACTGTCCGAAATCTTGCTGATTTTGTAACTTTTTAAAGTTTTCTGGAACGGTCGGATGGATAGAGTTGGAACTGTCCGGCGGCTAACTACGGACTGTCCTTCGGACGTAGTTCGGACTCAATCTTTTTCATAAGGGTCACCTGGGAAGCCGTGGGCAAGTCGCGGAGTCTGGGAAAGAGCCGCTTGCCCACGGCTTCCCAGAGGAGGGGCTGGAAACGGTGATTCTTTCCCAGCTAAAGTCTGGAAAAGAGGCGCTTCCCAGGTTTTGCCTGGAAAAAGGGCCGCGCGCCCAGGAGAAGTCTGGAAATAATTTCCCGTTTCCAGACTCGAGTCTGGAAACGCCAAAAAGTACCTGGGAATCCCAGACTTCAGATTTGCCGTGAACTCGCTTTAACTCGCGTTCTACTCGCGTCAAACTCGCGAAAATGCATCAACTCGCCAAATCGTTGCACACATATTTTGGGAGTTGGGGACCCCTCGCCGGCAGGCGGAGGGAACGCCCAAGGATTAACACCACGCATGATTTTCCCGCGGAAACTTTACGTGAGGGCAGTGGCAGTGCTCTCAATATTTACAAAGACTGAAACACTGGAAAAACAAAGGTGCTATATAGCACCCTTTTTGGGGTGCTATTGCATTTTTTGGGGTGTTACTGCTCTAATACCTTGGTAAAGGCACGATTAGGGCCAAAAATAGCACCTTTGGGAGGCGATAGCGCCTTTCTAAAGGCACTATTTCACTAACGCCTTTAAAAGGCATTAGATAGCACCTTTGTTTTTCCAGTGAACAAATATCCTTAATAATAATAATTGAACAAAATGAAATTTTTAGGAGGGATTTGTCTAGTTTCTCTTCCCGCAAATTAATATAGTCGACACTTGTTCTTGGAAATCATTAGTGATCGTGTTACCTCTGAATTCTCGACGAGTCATCCATTCGCGCCTACAACGGCACTCCTGGACCTGGTAACTACTTTGTCTCCGTCGTCGAGCAGCTGCGCGGCGGCGACACAGAGATGGCTCGCGATAAAAAATAATAAAAAAAAACACGAAGGTTTCACGCGGGTCCAACCAGATCGCGAAACGAAATCACTTAGCCTTCAAGTCAGTGCTGCAATTCTACCAGAAACTGCGACATTTTAAGCCTCTAGAGGATATGAGAAACTTGTCCTTGAAGGGAGAAAAAAAATTGAAATGGGACGGATGCCATCTACTAAACAGCAAGCCGAGCCCGAAGGCCGAAAAACAAGGTGAGGAGGGAGGGTTTAATTGTTTAATAAAAAAAATATATGATAGATATTTTTAAGAAAAAGTGTAACTTGTATAGGCTTGTCCTTGCGATATTTTAAGCAAGCCCTGTTTTATTTGATTTATTCATGATCTCGCGCAAACGGACGAAACTATATACCATCAGGGTAAAAGAAAAGTAAAGGCCGCGCAGTGTACAGTGTACATTGCTCTGCTCTGGGCGTAAGGCTGATCGGTGAGAGACTGCAGGCCGAGCTGAGCGGCTGACTAACCGACTCGACGCCTAATTAACGGATGTCTGCGGAAGGGTGGTACCCGTCTCCGGTCGAGTAGACCATCGCCGTGCCGGAAACAGTCGGAAACGGGACTCGGCTGTGTGTGTGTGTGTGCGCGCGCGCTCCCGTCGTTAGCGGTCAGTCTGTGAGCATGTGTTTTTCTAGTGTTCCGAATCTCGTATGCGTGTTGTCAGTCCGTCTGGCAGCGGGTGGCCGCCCATATGAGCTATAGCCCGTTACCTTACGAAGCGTTACGCGAGCGCTCGCAGAAAATAGAAAATCAGCAAATTGCGCTCGAAACAAAAAGAACAAAATTAAAATATAAAAGGAGGTGATCAATGAGCAATGAGCACCATTATAATAGGCAGCGACATCACCCATAACTACTATTGGTACATATTTGGAGCCCGAAGAAATTTTACAAAAAAAAAAAACTTGGCAGTGTCCCCGGAAGAGCAGGGGGCCGAGTAGCGCCCTACACGCGCGGGGACGCGCCGGGCGGGGCCGCCGGTCCAGCCGCAGGGAGCAGCAGGATGTTCCAATATGACTGCTTTATTGTTTTTTCGCAGTCGCAGACCGGGACCGGGTGACCCGTCGTCGGTGACCTGACGAGGACCGGCTACCCGCAAAAACCAGCTTCTGTTGGCGCATCGCAGCAGGCAGGGCGGGGCAGGCGGGGTGCGGGGTGGGAAAGAGATAGAAGAACAAAGGTATACATGGGTGGGAGAAAGACCAACCGGCGCTAAAGGTAAAGGAAGTCTGGATTCTGGATGCCACGGACTTTCTCGAACTTACAGATAAAAGCTGAGGGGTCCTTCACTCAAAAAAGAAGAAATCAGTGTACAGTACACCCTTTAAAAAAGTCACTAAAAAAATCAGAAGACAATCAGAAAAAATACGAAAAATCAAGAAAAAAGTAAAACCCAAGGAAAATCACAAAACACCAGAAAAATAAGAAAAATCGATGTAAGCTTGAATTTTTAGTGAAGGACCCCTCGGATAAAAGTAAAGCCTTGACCAAAACAGATAAAAATAGAAGGGCGAAGCGCTTCGCACGGGTCATCAGCGGCAAAGACGCTGAGGAGGGGGAGGAGCTGCAGGCAGGTCGCGTGTGGACCTGACCCGCCCGCTGCACCGCTGCACCGCCCGGCCCGGCCAGGGCCGTCATGCAATCCCTGCTGTTCTGCCGATCGGCGCTTTCACAGAATCATAGCAGGAAACTGCCCGGCCCGGCCCGGCCCGGCACGGCCAGGACCGACCGTCTTTCCTTTTAAAACGTACTCCCTTTTTTCCGCGTCCGCCAGCCCGCCCGCCCCACGCCGCCCCGCCCCCCTCCCCAATCCCCCGGGCGTCTGTCCGTCAGCCGCCTGCCCGCGGGACACGCAGCGCGCCGAACAGACCTCTATAGGAATTAAATCGAGGGGGAAACAACTCTGAATTGTAGTGTACAAATGTTGTGATTTTTGGTTAATTTTCAGGAAGTTTTGTGAATTTTTATTTCATTTTCTGAATTTTTGCTTGGATTTTCCCTCCACTTTTGAGAATTTTCCTAATTTTTTGTCATTTTTTTCTGATTTTTCCTGAATTTTTCTCCATCACGAGGTATGTCAAAAATTTCAGAGTTGTCTCCTCCTCGGATTAAATAAAAAGAACAGTGGTAAAACAAATGTTTAGTTTCTAAACATCATGGTGTTTAGTTGGCAATTCTAAACATGACATGGTGTTTAGCAGGAACTAAACATGACAAGATGTTTAACAACTAAACACTTCGTAAATGTCACATTTTGTGATGCATAGAAGTAAACACTTGGGCGAAGCTTCACATGGAGAAGCATAGGGATACCACGCTGCGCCAAGTGTTTAGCCAACTGCACACTTGCAAAGTGTTTAAAAAAGAAACATCTGCTGGTGTATAGCTTGAACTAAACATGATATAGTGTTTAAATATTAAACATTAGAAGTTAAACATCATTTGATGTTTAGAACTAAACATTTGTTTTACCAGTGAACCTTTTCATTTCCATCGATGGGGCGGGTCGAGCGTGGGCGGGTCCTGCACAGTGAGCTTGGCGCCGCTGCGCTCTGGAGGGCGGCAGAACAACTCAAGGCCCAAGTGGAGCAGTGCGCCCCGCTCCTCGTTACAGCAGGGCCAGTCGGACTGTGATAATGGTAGTGGGGGACATAATGATGATGATGATAATGAAAGTTCACCAAAAGCTCACGACGGCAAAAGTGAATGAATCGCAGGGCGCACGGCTGAACACGAACTGAGGCGCTACCTGAGTTTCATATACCTGCGGGCCGGGGGCCGGTCAATAAGCGACCAGCCGCGCCCCGTCTGAGGCGCTGGAACTGAGGCGCGGGCCTTGCTCTCCCCCAGCCGGCCCGAGGGGAGGCCCGCCCGAACTGAGGCACTCGAGTGCGGTGGGTTGCCTGCATCGCAGGCGCTCTTCGCTCTTACATTAGGAACACTGTACTAAGTTGACTGCACTCTCAGACCTCAACTGATTTTATTCTTAGTAAAAACCTACGTTTTTACGCAGCAGGATTACTGATAAATTCTTCAGTTATTCTGTATAGTTTTGTCAGTAATCTACTAATTAAAGATGAAATTGTCAGTAACGTAAAAAGGAATTCTTTCGTACTGCTGACAAAAAAAGTTGTCAGTAGCTTATAAAGGTTTTTAAGCAGCAGGAATACTGACAAAGGGGTCTGAAAAGTCAGTAACGGGCTGAGAGTGTGTTGGGTTTGTACAGTACACGCTCAGATCTCTAACTGACTTTTTTCACTGTAATGTGGAAAGACAATGAAATTTGTCTAGATGATAGATATTCGTTTACACACTGAAAATCTACGAATCCTAATTCTCGCCCCCATACGAGTGAGAATTTGAGGGCAATTTTATTACTCTCTGGAGAGTAAGAATTTTTTTTCTCACCCTTTTTGAGAAAGAATTTTGAGACCTCGCCCAAATAAAGTGAGAATTCGTGCTCAAATTAAGTGAGGTTAAAAAATCCTTACTCAAATAGAGCGAGGCTCAGAAAAATCTCGCTCAAAAAGAGTGAGGTTAAAAATTCTCACTCTAATTTAGTATGGAAAAGTGTCCTCTCCCATTTTGGGTGAGAAATTGGATTCCAGGGTTTGCAGTGCAGACATTTTTAGCTACAGACGAAAACGTCAAAATCTGGAAATTAAAATGACGTAATGTATGGACTAAAATGTTTATTCTAGGGTAGTACAGTTTTCTTGTTTTAAAATAAAGAAAACTGTACTACCCTAGAATAAACATTTTTGTCCATTTAGATGACATTTTTCTGTATAACTCCGACTTTATTCTCACTAGAAAATAAGCTCTGTCAACAAAAAGTTTCCTTTGAAGACAAATTTCATCACAAACCTATGGATCCACTCTATAGAGAAAATAGTCCATTTCAAGTCTGAGAGTGTACCTTTGTGTATATTTAAGTTAATTTTAAATTTGACTATTTCCAAACTGTGCCAAATTCTTGATACTTCTTTGAATTAAAACTGTACTGTACATTATTTGACATATTTGGTACTACTGTGTGCATTTCAATTTTTACTGTAAATATTTGTATTTCAGCACACACATCTGGTCTATATTAATTTCTATAATTTTTTTTTATTTTTTGGGGGGGGGGGGGGCAGCATACACGTTGTTTAGTTATTTAGTTATCATGCCAGCTCAGAGCAAAGAGCGCTTGCGATGTAGGCAACCCGCCGCGCTCGAGTGCCTCAGTTCGGGAGGGCCTCCCCTCGGGCCGGTTGGGGGCAGGCAAGGCCCGCGCCTCAGTTCCAGCGCCTCAGACGGGGCGCGGCTGGTCGCTTATTGACCGGCCCCCGGCCCGCAGGTATATGAAACTCAGGTAGCGCCTCAGTTCGAGTCGTCCCGGGCGCACGCGCGCACATTACGATAAAATGGTTGTTTTCATTGAAGTAAGAAGGAAAAAGTTATCGCCCTTAAAATAGGTTTCTTGTTTACTTAAAAAACAAAACAGATGTTGATTGAACGAAAGTTTCTTCGAATAACAATACAAAGTTTGCACTGAAGATTTTAAATTTCTCTTTACAAAGAATTTTCAGTTTTCTTTTTTATTGGGGGAGGGGCAGGTCGCCACAAATTTTTTTTCTGGGAGGAGCTCCGATAGATTCTTACAGAGAAAAAATGTATTTATAAGGTTTAAGAAACAAATTTTAGGATTTTCTTTTTTTAAAAGACCAAGGAATCAAAATATCTGGAGGCTGCCTGGTCAGGAGGCGGGGGTGGGTCGCCGTGCACTCAGAAGCACATCGGTTGCGCGGCTGACCTCCTCCCGCCCTCCTCGCCCGGTATGGCCCCGTTCGCCCCTTGGGTCGACAGCTACACGCCCGCGCGCCCTGCCCCGCCCTGCAACGCCCCGCCCCGCCCTGCCCCGCCGACGTCCATGCAGCATCATTTCAGCGGTGGCCGTGCTATTGCCACCCCGACCGCTATACCAGGTATCGTTTTGTTTCGAACAAGTCGGCTGCAGACTGAGCTGAGTCTTCTCTCTTGCTCCTTAAGGCCTCGTCCCATGAGTGTGACGAGGACAGAGGGACGAAACCGCCTCACTGAATCAGCCTGAAGGCGTGCGGGTGGGGCGCGCTGGAGCTGCAACGCTTAGAATGCGGCAACTCGACGGCAGCACATTATATCTAGTGCATCGCGTGCCGCATCACCCGTTTGGGATGCGAATTGAAGGCGGCTGCCCCGCCCCGCCCCGCCCCGCCCCGCCCCGCCCCGCCCCGCCCCGCCCGGGCAGCAGGTGTTCTACCGCGCGGGCAGGGCGTGGCGCGGCGTGGCGCGACCACCAGCTGATGTGCCCCTACTGCCCAGCGCAGCCCCAAACACTTTCATGCCGCGGGCTTGAGCCTGGGAGTGGTCGGACCGGACCGGCTCGGATCCAGATCCCACCCACTTCATGTTCCCTCCCGTACAAAAAAATCGGGCTCACAGAAGGATCACGGTGATTCATTCTAGAGACAAGCAGCAGCCATTGGGTATCCACGTTTGATCCACGTATGCGACAAAATAAAGTCATTATTGATCCATCGTGAAGCCCTTCGTGAGACTTAGCTGAGACAACTTTGTTGTCGCAAGAATGGATCCAAGAAGGCTGCAGTATGTCTGCTTTGTCACGAAAAGTAGCCTTTCCAGAGACACAACGTTGATCCAGACTGTAGCCAATCTGGAGACAACGCGGGGAAGGCGGCCAAGACACGCTGGAGACACCATTGAGACATACGTCATCAAACTGGTGAAAAAAGCCAAACGCGAATGGGCAGGTACAGAGTATCGAACGACCGACCTGCGGAGTAGAAGTTTGTGTCGCTCTCCACTGGGCCAGAGAGGAGAGACAAAGAGTCGCGCGTCGCCAGCCGCTCAGATTAAACCCAGCGGGACGCGCTGGGCAGACTCGCTGGAGACATCGCTGAGACATACTTGATCCATCGAGTGCCAAGCGTGCTCATCTAGTATGTCTCAGCGATGTCTCCACAGAGTCTCTCCAGCATCCCGCTGGGTTTAATCTGAGCGGCTGGCGACGCATGACTCTTTGTCTCTCCTCTCTGGCCAAGTGGAGAGCGACACAAACTTCTACTCCGCCGGTCGGTAGTTCGATACGCTGTACCTTCCCATTCGCGTTTCGCTTTTTTCACCAGTTTGATGACGTATGTCTCAATGGTGTCTCCAGCGTGTCTTGGCCGCCTTCCCCGCGTTGTCTCCAGATTGGCTACAGTCTGGATCAACGTTGTGTCTCAGGAAAGGCTACTTTTCGTGACAAAGCAGACATGCTGCAGCCTTCTTGGATCCATTCTTGCGACAACAAAGTTGTCTCAGCTAAGTCTCACGAAGGGCTTCACGATGGATCAATAATGACTTTATTTTGTCGCATACGTGGATCAAACGTGGATACGCAATGGCTGCTGCTTGTCTCTAGAATGAATCACCGTGATCCTTCTGTGAGCCCGATTTTTTTGTACGGGCTCCTCTCCTCATTGTTCAAACAGCGGCACGCGATATACAAGGCGCGGCGGGGTGCGGCGGGGTGGGGTGGGGTGAGGTGGGGTGGGGTGGGGTGGGGTGGGGTGGGGTGGGGTGGGGTGGGGTGGGGTGGGGTGGGGTGGGGTGGGGTGGGGTGGGACGCGTCCCGGCGGGACGGGGGCGCTGCGGGTCGCCGGCCGGCTGCGTTACAAAACGTGTGGTATGGAAAGATACGCGCGCACGGAGCGGCGGAAAAGAGAGCTGTCACACTTAAAAGGTCGTGTCGGTCCGATAACGAGTAAAATACTTTGATATGCTCGAAAAAGGAAACGGCAGGCTTCGGCCATATGCTCACTACTTCACACAGAGAATCGAGTCTACTCGACTTTCTCATGTACCATATTTGACCCGCTCACTGCAAGCCCAATTAATCCTTGAACCAAAAATACGTGCCTCATTTCAGCTCCAGGTGAAACGAATTGAGAGCGAATTGCTGTTGGTTTCTGACCAATAATTCAAGAACAACGGTACTAGAAATTAGCAAATATTTATTCCCCTACCTCATGCCGTAGTAAATGAGACCAATATGAAATCTCGTGGGGGTATATTTCGAGCTCGATTCAAGAACATTGTGCATGATACGAGAACTCACTTCTATGGGTAAGGAAACTCGATGTCAGTCAAGGAACCTGTTCCAGTTGACAAATAAATAAAACTCAGCATTGTTTGGCGTAGGTCCATCTTCCCATCAGAAGAGAAATGATCTACTACCCCGACTACCCGCTGTAAAGCTCCGACAAACTCAATCCAGAAGACGCCCCACTTACTCTTATATAGACTTCCCCCGCACCCGAAGCGAAACACAAAAATAAAAGCATGACCGGCTACAGCCCAATACCAGCAGGTTGACCAGTACACGACGCATGACGCACTGCGACAGGTCGTTCCATTAGGGTTGTTCCTGCGCGGAGATATAACTAACTCACCGAGCCGAGCGTTAGCCCGCATAGCTCCGTACGCGGCACCGGGCGCTGTGGGCGCGCCCTCGCCTAACCCGCCCGGCCCCGGCCCCGGCCCGGCTACCAAAGTGAAGTATAGTGGGGAAGGTCAGGCGCGGCCGCGCGCCTAACGCGCCTGCATCAAGTCGTATAAATGGTAATGCCTATAGCATGAATATAGAGTGATCATTGTATAGGTTTATCCAGGAGCAGCGCGGCGAAATTGCGCACTCGTTCTGTATTACGCATGCACCGCGGGTCGGGACGGGCTGGGCTGGGCCGGGCCTCGTCACACAAAAAAGGCGACATCACTTCATACATGCAATCGGAAACGCGGCGCAATACGCGCGCGGCCGATGTAATAAGTATGCAGCGTGCTCGGTGCGCAATGCTACCAGAGCAACAGCGGGTCAGTCACTGCGCGGCGCGAGACTAGAAAAGGCACCACCGTGGGGGAAACAGCAATGAAATGTGACGTACAAATTTTGTGAATTTTAGTGAACTTTGATAAATTTTTGTTGATTTTCATTGAACTTTTCTGAATTTTTCCAAAAAATTTGTGAATTTTTATAAATTTTCCTTAATATCTCGAAATTTTCCTGATTTTTTCTGAATTTTTCTAAAGTGTTTTTTTAATAAGAAGGTGTCATACAAAAATTTTAGAGTTTTTTTACCCCTCGGGCAGCACTTGATGCTCTCGCATTTAACGCAGAAAAGAGCAGAGCCTGGGTTTTTATTGCCTATCATCTTATTTGAGCAGTTAAGCATGAGCTAATGGGAATACACTGCTGGAAAGAGCAAAAAGAGTGATAAAAGGTGTTGGTTGAAGTTTTTTTTCTTTTTTCCTCTGTTCTCTTATTGTACTTTGGAAAATATAAAAGTAGTGCCATGTCACATCTGTTTAGTGTATGGGAGGTCCCGTGCCCGTGTCATGTCGCAGAGTCCCATTCGGTTACAATATAGAGGACAGGTAGTTAATTAATGACTGCGACTGATCTCGATTCGCGAGAGTTAGAAAAGGATAAAAAAGGACGTCAAGAGAAAAAAAAATGACAAGAAAGGAAGCCAAAAAGTATCAAAGCCCCGGTGAGAACCATCCCTGACATTTTACGCCAAACGGTCGAGCGGCTTGGCCTGGCCTGGCCTCGCTCGCACTGCAGGTATCATCAGCCTGGGCCGCGGGAGTCGGATCGGAAGCAACCGAAAAGAAAATAGATGGCTCTGATGTCACTGCCGAGCCGAGAGCAGCTCCCAAAACAGGAATTAAAAAAGAAGAAAGAAATAGCTCGTCGCAGGTTAGCTAAAGACGCGAAAGAGGATGGTAAATGAAAGCATTCTACTAAGAGGATTTACTTAACTGCGTGCGGAACCGCGCCATGCATGGCTGGAGCGGAGAGGCATTGAGGGGGGCATTCAGTTCGGCGTGGTGCAAAGACAGCTCCCCGCCCCAATACAACCCGCCCTGCCACACTCTTAAATTCAAAGAAAATTCTTGTATTACAAAGAATTCTGCGCAAACGTAATACCAAGCCAAACTTTCTATGTAAAGACAAAGAAAAATCTTAGTAATACAAAGAAAAAATCTTTGCAATACGAACAAAAACTTCACTGATAATCCAAGTGTTCAAACCCCTCAACATTTTAAAGTGTTCAAAAACCATTTCAACATATAAATGTGTTCAACAGAGTTGTTGTACACTTACAAGTGTTCAATTCAGAAGTTGTGCACTTCAAAGTGTTCAACTCCCCAGTTTTACACTTCCTTAGCTTGGACGCACTGTATCGGGGAAGTGTGCAACTGGGGAGTTAAACACTTACAAGTGCACAACTTCTGAGTTGAACACTTTTAAGTGCACAACAACTCTGTTGAACACTTTTATTTGTTTAAATGGTATTTGAACACTTAAAAGTGTTGAAGGGTTGAACACTTAGTTTATCAGTGTTTTGTAATACAAAGAAATTTCCTGCATATAACGGTTGCACAGAATTCTTTGTATTTTACGAAAAAAGTCTTTCTAGAAGATTTAAAGCGCAAGCAGAAAAAAAATCGCGTCTGAGGAAAAAGAAAAAAAAAACGAAAAAAAAGCAGGTGTCCTAGTTTTAATCTGTATAGGCGCAGCTAATTTTAAAGCTACAGCGCGCTTATTTTCTAGCTACCCTGATAATTATATTTTTTTTTCGCTATTTTAAGTTTTGAAGCCGTGATACTAATTTTTCACATCTAATTTCAGCTGAGCGATTTTTTTTCTCCGTGTGGCAGGCCCCACCACGACTATAGGCGGGTCGCGCACTTGCAGGAGTCAGACCCTGAGGGGTCTCGGCTGCCTCCCATAGCCCTGCCACCTGCCACAGCAGGACTAACGAAGCGGTCGGCCAAGGGCTCGCCAAGGGCTGCTGCACTCCGCGTATGTGTGTGTGTGTGTAGGTGTATGACTCCCTGCTCATTACGCCTTGCATAAGCCCGCGGCGTGCACCAGTGGCCGCGCCCGCGCCGCCCCGCCCCGCCCCGCCCCACCCCGCCCCGGCCACGCTCCGTGACGGTGTGACGCGTATGCAGGTCAGTGCCTCGGCCTGGCCGGGCTCTGCTCAGCGCCGTGCCTAGGTCATATCGCACGGCCAGATGCGTATCAGAGTCGCAGTGGAGAGAGAGAGAGAGAGAGAGAGAGAGAGAGAGAGAGAGAGAGAGACGCCGAGGAGAGTAACGCCTCAATAATTCGCATTCTTCCCACAAAAAATTAGATTTTTTTTTCTTTCTTAAAGGGGTAGAGGATGGGTGAGGGTGCGGGGCATCGCCAAAAAGCTTGTTAATTTATGGAATGATTGTTATTCACCTTTTCAGATTCTCAACCGTTAACGTTAGGATTGAACCTTTCAATTAAAAAGGTGCCAAACACATCATTGTGTCTTAGTGAACCCGTTACTGTTATAGCAGTATGGTTTTAAGTTTTACGGGAAGTTTTCCCATTCGGAGTGTAGTGATTATTACAAATTCGGCATTATAAAATGCATAGTAGGGAAAGTAAATGTCTGTTACATGTGAAATAGAAGCAAAATCCGAGACGCGGATGGACATCTACCAAATCAGTCTTGATTGTCGGTATGTGCCCAAACTAACATATTTTGAGGTGTTACACGTTATCGAGCCATCAATTACTCATCTATAAGACCTCTTTGGCTAAATATCTACAGCACAGAGGAACACATATCGTGAAAAACAAATTGGTATGGGATCTAAACTGGTAAAACAGATGCAGAAAGTTTTACACCAATTAATGTGTATAGTTCCTTCCAAAATGTGCAGACATTTCACTCTTTCCTGTTATCAATTTAATGTACTCTGAATCAAAAATAGAGCACGTACGTCTTACCAGTTTATCAACTCTGAATATTACGACGAATAAGACAGAGCTCGAGTGCAATCACAACTTATATTTATCAGGAGGTTAATTACCGAGGGGGAAACAAATCCGAAATTTGTTAACTCCTGCTCGTAATTAAAAATCATTCAGAACAACAACAAAAATAGATAGCTCAGAAAGAAACTTAGATGAATTTGCACCAAAGCAAATATTGAAAGAAAATTTTTAGGGCATCAAGGACAATTTCAAAAAAAAAATTGTATTTCTACACCAAATCTCGGAGTTGTTTCTCTTTCCCCTTGTAAATCACAAAAGATATGTTATAAATCTACTGAACAATTCTTTTACACTGGTTAGACCCTAAACACACATAACGCATGCACGTGCGCCGCTCTCCTACCTGCTCCTCGCGCTGCTGGAGCGGCTCGAGAAGTTGCCGGTCCTGCGCTCCGTGACGTTGGCGGGCGCGGGGGCGGGCGGCGCGGCGTGCACCACGGCGGGCGACGAGGCGGCGCCCGCGGCGCCCAGCACCGGGTGGTGGCGGGCGCCGTACGGCGCCGAGGTGCTGCGGCCGCCGCCGCTGCCCCGGGGCAGGCGCGCCCCGGAGGGACTGCCGCCCGACGCGCCGCCGGCCACCAGGACGGCGACCAGCACCGCCACGGCGAGCCGCGGCACTGTCATGGCGCCGCGCTCACAGACTCTCTCACACACACACACACACGCGCGCGCACGACACTGGGGCACTGTAATCCACTGGGCTGGCACACACACGCACACACACGTAGACACACACGCACGGGCGCGTACGAGCTTTCAGATTGACGCGAGGACTTTCACTGGGGCGCTCAGCTGATCGACTTGGCCGGGCCGCGTTCTCCGCGCAGCTGGCTGCTAGCGACTGAGAGACTCGGGGGCCGCGCCGCGCCGCAGCTCCGGGCTTGAGGGGGGGCCCCCGGACCCCGCTGGGCTGGGCTGGGCCCCGTGGTGGGGCGGGGCGGCAGCGGCCGGGCGGGGCGGGGCGGGGCGGGGCGGGCGGGGATGCTGGGCGCGGCGCGTGGCGGGGCGTGGTGGGGCGGGGCGGGGTGGGGCAGTGTCGCGCTGAACACGCGGCGGGCGCGGCCATTCAGTCGCACAGCAGACCCTTCTCCCTCCAGTGCGGCACCCCCGCTCCCGCCCCACACCACCCTCATCGTGCACCCCCAGGCGGGGCGGGGCGGGGCGGGGTGTGGCGGGGTGAGGTGGGCAGATGGGCACCCCTGGAGCGGACTATACGTTAGAGCAAGACGTAGGTCACGTGGAGCACGCACGCAGGTGTCTGCTGGCGAGCCGCCGCCCGCACCTTGAAGGAGTGCGGACGAATGCCGAGGCGGGGTCTGATATCACCGATTTTACGGAGGGATGAGTTAAAAAAATATATATAAATCTATCACAAGTATGGCATTTAACACGCTCTGCACCAAGTGCCGGACCAACTTTCATTTTACTTAGATTCAATTTAATCAACCTTTCGAATCGAGCTGGTTGGCAACTTCTTCAATCTTCAATACGCCCGAGTTCTGGGGTCGACCTACCACCGCTGCTCCGCAGTGTGCAGCAGGCCACCACTATAGAAACTACTGAAGTGAAACAGCTAATAAGCTGGAGGAAGGGAAACCGTTATTACTGCTTTGCAAAGGTTTTCTTGCGCTCGACGTAGTTCTTTTTCTCTTTTTTTTCCGCGCGAAAAGAAAACGAGAGGATGAGAGACCCGTGCGCACGGGGACACGGGGGCGCTCCCACGTCACGTGTTGGAGATAGCGGCTCTCAGAGGCCATCATTGTTAAAGCGGGGCAGGGGCAAGTTCAATTAAAAGCCCAGTGAGTGAGAGTGGATGAGAGCGGCGCCCGGCCCAGACCCGCCCAGCGCCGCCTCGGGCTCCTCGGAAATACCACGACTGGGTCACATTGAGGCGGCGCGGCAGCGGTCAAAACGGTCGGTCAACGGTCCACCACCGTCACAGCTAGGCGACCATATACGACCTAGTCGGGGCGTGGCGGCCCCTCAATGACACTCACCACGCGCAGGCGTAAAAATAAGACGCAGCGAAAACTAAACCGGGCACTTGTGGAGGTGCCGACCAATGACCTTGAAGATGTTTATAAATCTTTCAGAAGTTGCGTATTCTGATGGATAAAGAATACACGGGGAAAAGCTGATCGTAGGGGAATAAAATGATAGCAGGAAGATAAAAAGATCGCAGGGGGATAAGATGATCGCAGGGGGATCGAAAAGATGATCGCTTTTGGAAAAGATGATCGCAAGGGGATAACATGATCCACGGAGAAAAATAAATTAGCCATGTAGCTAATTCAGTTAGCTGAAGCGTGTTAGCTGTGCAACTACTCGGTAAAAACGGTTCCTTGGTGTCCAAGGACCATCGGACCGATTCAAGGACGGCTGCATGAAATCTTCATATCTCCGTCCTTGAATCGGTCCGATGGTCCTTGGACACCAAGGAACCGTTTTTACCGTGTAAGTCCCTTAGTTGCGTGGTTAATAGTTACGTATCAAGCTAACGTTGATTAGCTGCAACACTAAGGAAATTAGCTATAAACATTAGCACGGTGGCTAACAAGTGGCTAGCGTGGTCGGGAAAGGCCTTGGATGCTCCGGATGCATGACATCGGGTGCGAGCACGACCCTGCGTAGGTAGCCTCTCGGTGGCCGCGTGGTTAAAGGAGCAACTCCATGCGCCAGAGATCTGGGGTTCAACTCCCGGTAGGTAAGATAGTAATTTCCAAATAACAAGAAAAAAATGTGCCCATAAGATCTAAAGTACATGAATAAAAGGGAGGATGAAGAGTTGGGTGGATGATTACTTTATTCAGAAACGAATGTAGACTAGTATTAGCACCAGTGCTAATTCGGAGCTATGCTGCGAAGAATCATCAACTAATCGGGTTCGTACACCCACAAATTTTGAGCAACACAGCTAGTTTTCTTCATCCTATAGCTAATTTCATCGAGCTAATTTTATTAGCATTCCAGCTAATTTATTAGCTGTTCCTATGTAGCTAATTTTATTAGCTGGAGTAGCTAAGAGTTATCTATACAGCTAAAAGGTTTTCTCCGTGTCGCTGATCGCAGGGGTATATTAAATGATCGCAGCGGGATTAAATGGTCGCAGAAAGATAATATGCTCGCAGACGGATAAGATAGTCGCAGGCGGATAAGATGATCGTCGGGGGATAACATGATCGCAAAGGGATAAGATGGTCACAGAGGGAAGAGGGATAAGATAATCGCAGGGGGACAAGATGGTCGTAAAGAGATAAGATAATCGCAGGCGGATCAAATGATCGCAGGTGAATGAGATGATCGTCGAGGGATGAGATAAGCACAAGGGGGTCAGATGGTAGCAGAGGGAAAGACCACCGCAGGGGGATAAGATGATGGCAGGGGGAAAAGATGATCGCAGGTGCACTGTTAAAAATAATCGTAAATTTACGACATTTTTGAGAACAATAATGTCGTTTCTTAACAACACTTTCAAGTTACGACTTGTGCCGTTCGTAAACACGAACACTGTGTTCGTGAACGACAAAGTGATCGCTAATTTTTATAGTGAAACAGTTCGCCTTCAAATGAATAAAGTCGTAAATTTACGACTTTGATCCTAAATGTACGATTGATCGTAAATTCCTTGCGCAGGATGTCACACTGATACCACTTCATTCGTAAATTAACAACTTCGGTCGTAAATGTGCGATTTCGGTCGTAATTGAACGATTTTGATCGTACAGTTTCGTCACAAATCGTAAGTAGACGACTAAAATCGTCACATTTTACGAACTTTTTAGGCCTTCAATGCTAGAAAAGTTTACGACAATGTCGTAGAGGAATGATTTTTTAGTCGTTTGGTTACGACCAAATCGTTCCAAAACGATTGCAGTAGCTATAAAAAATTGCGACTTATTTGTCGTTAATTTACGACTAAATTTCTAACAGTGTGGCTAGGATGATCGCAGGTGGCTAACATAATCGCAGAGGGATAAAATAATAGTAGGGGAATAAGAGCATCGCAGAGGGATAAGCTAAAGGCTCATAAGATCATCGCAGGGAGATAGGATGATAGCAGGGGGATAAAATGATCGCATGACTTTTTCGTATACAATTTTTAAAATAGAAGACAAATTTGCATTTCAAAATTTTCTGCGATAAGTGTCTGAAATATCACCTTCAAAGAGTCCCCGGTCACCCGAATTCTTTTCTGGACGGTCCCTGCAATTTCCATGACTTTTCTTGACTTTACAAGACAACTTTTTTTTTTACATGACTTTTAATGTTTTCCAGACTAAGGAAACTCTGTAACATTTTTTAAATCCCTTCTGGGGCCTGAGCCCAGCAGCAGGCAATTCAATTCCACAAAACAAAATTTATTTGCAATCCCGATAAAAATCTGTGTGCCTCCAAAATCAGAGTGGTGCGCCTCTCATTCTCATGATGTCCCATGGCGCAGAACCTCTCTCGCCGCGGCTGCTCGGGGCGGCTATAGCAGGTCGAAGCAGAAGACTTGTTCCTATTGGTCGATACAGATTCGCTCTGTCACCTCCGCTCTCACTCATCCCGCCGCCCGGCCCGGCCCGGTCGAGTCCTTGCCGGTCAAGCCGACGGGTCAAGGACGATCGCGTGTGTCTGCGCGTGTGTGTGTGTGTGAGAGAGAGAGAGAGAGAGAGAGAGAGAGAGAGAGAGAGAGAGAGAGAGAGAGAGAGAGAGAGGGGGGGGGGGAGCGAGAGAGAGAGAGAGAGAGACGTCCGCGTGGCGTCAGAAAGAGTGCGTGTGTGTGCGGGAGTGCAGAGGACAGAGATGCACTGTGGGAGCCTCCGCCTATGCCTGGTCTGGGTGAGTGAGTGGCAGCAGTAGAATGAAAGTGAAAGGACGCCCGCCCCGCCCCACCCCGCCACCGCGCACGGTCAAGCGCTACTCGGCGCCGCACCGCGCCGTGTAGGAACCAATACCCCAGCAGTCCCGCGGGTCCGGTATATACGTCCGCGCGGCCCGAGGGGGAAACAACTCTGAAATTTTGTACACCTTAGAAATTCAGGAATATTCAGAAAAGTTTAGAATCATTCACACAAATTCTGGAATAATTCAGAAAAATTCAAAAATATTCAGGTAAAAATTCAAGTGAAAATTGAAAAAAAAAAATCGATAAATAATCACAAAAATTCACAAATATTCTCAAAAACTCACGAAAATTCACAAAGTATTACAAAAAGTGTACACCATAAAATTCAGAGTTGTTTCCCCTTCCCTTGGTGCGACCGCGGCGGGGCCGACCGGGCCCCGCAGCTGGACCCGTCCCGTCCCGACACGACACCTCCGTTTGCTCCCATAAAGCCACCACTGTCGTTCGGCTCCACGAGGTGCAATCAACAACTTGTAGAATAAATTCACGGGCCGAAAATGAAGGAGGACGCGCGTAGTCGCCCCGCCCGGGGCCAGGCGGGCTGTTCCCGAGGGAGGGTACGGCACGGCATGGCATGACATAACGCGCGCTCTTTCATTCTCTCTCTCTCTCTCTCTCTCTCTCTCTCTCTCTCTCTCTCTCTCTCTCTCTCTCTCTCTCTCTCTCTCTCTCTCTCTCTCTCTCTCTCTCTCTCTCTCACACACTCACACACACACACACACACACACACACACACACACACACACACACACTCGCTCTCCGACTCTCTCTCCCTCTCCCCCATGCCGAATATCAGAACTGGGAAAGGAGTGCGGGATGAAAAAGGGGGCCATAGGGCTGCCGTAGGGCACACAGACAACACACACACACTTGGGAACTTGTGTAATACTGCACCAGTTGGCCCTTCGCGTGGTTTATAACACTGATAACAAAAGTGTTTAACTGGCGAGCACATTAAAGTGTTGAAGAGAAAATTTTAGTACCTAAAAATGTTGAACTTGAGGGTTAAACGTGCAGGTTCTCGACACCATAAGATGTTCAAATTTACTGTTCAACAGTTTTAAGTATATGCAAATTTCCAGTCTACACATGAAAGTGTGCACGTAGAGTTAAACACTGTAAATCTGAGAGTCATGTTTCTGACTAAAATTGAGCGAGGCATTTAACGTCGCCCTAAAGGAGTGAGGAAATTCTATATCGCTCAGTTTTAGTGATAAGCCTCACTCAAATCGAGCGAGGTCACTTGATATCGCTCGTTTTGAGTCATCGGAGTGACTCAAAAGGAGTGATATTTAATAATATCACTCCTCAGAAGTGACAAAATTTGGGTCACCAATCTCGCTCTCCTGAGAGCGAGAATTCTCACTCCTCGATTTACAGTTACACACTTCAATGTGCACGCCAGTTGAACACTTACATTATCAGTGAAAAATTCGTGCGCGGCAGCTCCGGGCAGCTCGCCCATTTTTCTTTTGCGCGCGCAGTGTGGGGTGCACTGTTAAAAAAATGATGGAAAATTCACAGCACCTCTGTTGTGAAAAAAGTTGCCAGAACTCTTCGTTAAATTACAACAGTCCTCTGTATTTAAACAAGAACTCTTCGGGACATTACAACTGGCCTCTGTATTTAAACCAGAACTCTTCGGGAAATTATAACTGGCCTCTGTATTTTAATCACAACTCTTCGGGAAATTACAACTGTCCTCTGTATTTAAAATAGACTATGGCTTCAAAAATATGGTCGACTGTCCGACAAAATGTTTCACTTTGAGGCAGCAAAAGTGTCCTTTTCTGATTACAGGGACTGTTGGGATTTCACAATGTTCCGTATCGAGGAAGTGCTGGGAAATCACAATAATTTTTTAACAGTGTGGACGCGCGTTTGGATCCGGGGCCCGGCCAAGTAACGTACCTAGCGACTAGTCTTGTAGGGTCACCTCTGCCGATTGGCGCGGCGCGGCGGCGCGCCCGTGTCCAAGCCGTGCGCCAATGTCTCCCGGTGATCCCACGGGCGGGGCGGGGCGGGGCGGGGCGGGGCGGGGCGGGGCGGGGCGGGGCGGGGCGGGGCGGACTACTGTGTCTGCCTCCGCAGCGCCGCCGCTCCGGCCTTGCAGCGTCCCCTGGCCTGCGAGGCACCGGCAGCCTCTCAGAGGTCACTCTTTTGATTCTCACGCACAGGCAGCGCGCGCACGGGGCGCCGGGAGACACCGAGGAAGAGAGACGGGCGGCGGCATCGGTACCAGTGTAGCCAGAGAGTTAATCAAAAATCCCGCCCAATACAGCTTGTGCGTAACGGGACTGTATCTCCGCCTGCCTAGGCAACATCTGTGCACGAGTGCAGGGGAGTTGCCTAGCAGGCACGTGCAGAGACAGTCCCGTTACGCCAACACGTGTATTGTGCGGGATTTTTGCCTAACTTTCTGGCAACACTGATCGGTACGTAGGACGGCTATCGCACCCACCCCCGAGGGGTCCTTCACTGTTTAATTCAAGCGTACACCGATTTTTCTCATTTTTTCTAGTTTTTCGTGATTTTTCTTGATTTTTACTGCGTATTTGTTCCCTGATCTTTTCACTAATATTTCTTATATTTTTCTTGATATGTTTCTGATTTTTAACCGATTTTCTTTTAGGGTGCACACTTGCTTTTTTGAGTGAAGGACCCCTCGCCGGAAAAGTAGGCAATACGTAGCCCGGAAACAGCGGACGAAAACGGGCTGCATCAGCACCTGCCTACTGGGCAACAACACCTGAGCACGGGTTTCTGGTGCATTTCAACAAAGCGCAGAATGCAGTGACAAAATAACAACAAAATATCTTACAAAACTTATTCAGTGAATGATACAAATTTCGCAATCACTCACTAATTTTTAAAAAGAATTCTACAAATTTGTAACGCTACATATTTCTTACGCTCCTCCGGCCGTTTGCCAACTATCATATTATTTTTATGGAGCAACATAAAAGTTAAGCAGAGCATCAGGGGGCATTAACGAACACCGTAATTTTTAATGATATTTTCGATTGAGAGCGCGTTTTTGTGTGTGCACTGTGAAAAATTGTCGTACAGGGTACAGGAAAATTTTCCACGGAAGGTCGTGCAGTGTTGCCAGAAAGTTACACTGCCAGAAATTTCCACGGTAATTAGTACGGTTTTTCACCGTTAATCTTTTACCAGGTCCGGACCGTTTTTATTGGGTACGGTCCGTCCGTACTACCTATGACCGTATATTTCGTATGGGCCTTTATTTTAACTTTTTTCGAAGTTTCAAGATACTGCAACTACGGAATTGGTCACGGAAAACATTGTATTTTTCAGATACGGTCGTCCTGTCACCAAACAAAACGAGTTTTACCGAAGTATCTGGGGTACGGAATTCTTAACAGTGTAGGCAAAAATCTCGCCCAATACACCTGTGCGTAACGGGACTGTATCTCCGCCTGCCAACTAGGCAACTCCCCAGCACTCGTGCACATATGTTACATAGTAGGCAGGCGGAGATACAGTCCCGTTACGCACAGCTGTATTGGGCGGGATTTTTGTCTAACTTTCTGGCAACACTGAGTCGTAGCAGTGACAATTCAAGATCGTAAATGTACAACAAGCACTACTGCGCATCGACATAACATCGAGCAAGAGTGGGAGCAGGTTGTACTTGCGCGTACGACACGTTTTGTAAAAATGATATCACAAAATATATCCTACATGTACGAACATATTGTTTTTTACAGTATGTGTGGCGTGGCGTTGAGCAGGAGATCGCACGCGGCTGAACCCCCGCCACACCCCATCCCACCCCCGCCCCGCCCCGCCCCGCCCCGCCCCGCCCCGCCCCGCCCGCGGCAGCGAGCCAATAATAGCGGCCGGGCCCTGCCGCGTCACGCCGCCAGGCGCGGAGCAGAACGAGACGAGCCGCGTAGCCGCGCCTGATTTGCATTTGCTTTCGTTTTCATTTTGAATGGACGTTCCGATGAGGTCGGAGGGCCACACCGCTGGGCCGGAGCCGAAAGCAGCTCGCGGCAGTAACAAGCGCTGCGGGGCGGGGCGGGGCGGGGCGGGGCGGGGTGGGGCGGGGCGGGGCCGTGCGGACGTGTTTGTGTCGCCTTGTTGTTAGCCCGGCACGGCCCCCGGCCCGGACCACACCGAACCGAGTCACTGTCACTTTCCTGTGCGCCATTTCCGATACACGCAAGCGAGAGCTCTTTGGAGATGGAGGGGTAGGTTATGACGTTTCAGAGAATTGGTTTGAGAATGAGCGCGAAGGGGTTGGGGGTTGGGGCGAGCGGGGTGGAGGAGCGGGCGGGCGGGAGGATCGCGCAGAGCAGGTGATCAATATTTGATCGGCTTTGGTCGCGGGTCGGCGAGGGTCGGCGCGTCCCGCGATTATTGGCAGGAGAGGAGGCCTCCCTGGCTGGAACCACTGGAACACGCCTCTAGCCCCCAGCAGCACCGACCGCAGCATGATTGATTTTTTTTAAAAATATAAATTTCCTGATTTTTTTAAATTTTCATGAATATTTATGAATTTTCCTGAATTCATCTGCATTTTCCCGAATTTTCCTAAAATACGCGGTGTGTACAGGGTGTTTCTTTGAATGCGTAACAGTGTTGCGGGACTGCATACTCACCAGCGCTGCAGGGGGCCATGGTGCCTTACGGGCGAATGGGGTAGGCAAAACACTGTAACGTATTCAAAGAAACACCCGCGGTACAAAAATTTCATAGTTGTTTCCCCCTCGGCGGTACGTAGGTAACCTGTTCCATTGCGCGCGATTTCAGCAATCCACGCGTTCCGCCCGAGGAGGAGAGGATTATTCATCGTCCATAATAACGGCGCGAGTGGTCAAGTACCGGCGACAAAACGCAGCCCGCGCCGCGCCGCGCCGGCCGCCCTGGGGGACAGCAGCTCCGCGTGACAAGCCGCGGCGCCCCTCGTTACAAGTGCGCGACAGGTCGGCGCGGCTGCGCGGCGGGGACAGGCGGGCGTCGCGACGCTGACCAGCGCCGAGTACCCCACGGTACCCTCGACGGTACCCCATATGCGCTCGTTATGTATGGGGCAAGTGTCGCAGAGCAGACGGGGCGCGGCGGGGCGGGGCGGGGCGGGGCGGGGCGGGGCGGGGCGGGGCGGGGCGGGGCGGGGCGGGGCGGGGCGGGGCGGGGCGGGGCGGGCCGGGGCGGGGCGGGCCGGGGCGGGGCGGGCCGGGGCGGGCCGGGGCGGGGCCGACCTTTCCCTCCCGCAGCATGCCGCCACCTGTGAGTGCAGTTGCAGGAGAGGCGTATATATAAACGCACATATAGGGGACGACGACAGGCAGCGCAGCGGCCACGCGACCACATCCATAGGCATTCTATCGACTTCACTGAAACTTAAGTGGGAAATTTCTGCCGCTCAGGAATTCTTATTTTTCTCCCTTCCTTTTTACCCCACAGTAGAAAAGTTTGCCCTCTAGGTGAAAGAGTCTCCAATCCCCTCTGGCGTCTGTCCTACGGGCGGAGCGATCTCCGTGATCTCACTAAGAATAGCCAACGACGAAGCCTTCAGACCAGTAGCTTACGGTGTATTGTCACAGTAAGCTGCGGTGACTGTCACTTTAAGTGACAGTGATGCAATCTGATTCACCGTAACCGTAACTCACAGTGATATTCACCGTGGCCTAAGTGAAATTATTCGCCCAGGGCTGTCTAGAGTGCTGCGGGCTGTGCGCACTGCTGTCCTGCTGTACGTAAAATGCTTAATGCTTGCAAACTAGATTCATTACAACAACCTAGCAAAGAAATAGAAGTCTGCAAGCTCGCGAAAGAACCAATACGCGTAACACAGTGCTTCATCTACTTCCTCGCAGCGCACAGAGTAAAACAGTTGGCGATGCGAAGCTATTCTTCGCGAGCACGCTACAGAGTGCGCGCCCAGACCGGCGCGGCCTCACACCGCGCTCACGTCCCCCTTTTGATTAGGGAAATGCCTCACGTTGGTTTTTAAGAGCCGTTCTAATTACGCGAGAGCGGCGCTCTTAAACAAACTAGCACATTGGGGCGGCGCGCAGTGTGGTACGCCGCACTGCATGTCATCCCCCGCCCCGCCAACTAGAGCGTACTGAAGCACACGCACCCCGTCCGCCCGCCGCGCACGCCTCACGAGTTATAACGTCTCGCGGGTAAACGCGCCCTCTCAGCCGGCGGCGGCCGCGTGGCAAGGCGACAGAAAGAAAAGGGAAGAGAGGGGGAAAAAACCCGGTGCGCGTGTGCGCGGCACTTTACAGCATAGCATAACGAACGGCATCGAGCCGTCGCGCAACGAGGTATGCGCGGAGCTTTTGCGAGAGCTTACGGAAGAACCGCAGCGGCTCACGCATATTCACGTGGCGAGACAGAGACAGAGAAATAAAAACTCGGCGTGACCGGGCCGGGTGGCCTGGAACAACAAACACCCGCCCGGCCCCGCCCCGCCCCGCCCCGCCCCGCCCCGCCCCGCCCGTGATGCGATATGACACGGCGACGCACGACGACACGCCCACCTGCGCCATTTTCTGTCACCGCGCCTTTTTACTCCCGGCTTTATTTTTTTTATTGTTTTTCGCTCCGCCCGCGGACCAGTTTGTTTATTATTATATTCGGAGCAGCAAGCAGGGGTGGTGGTGGCCTGGTATATGGAGTCGGCCTGCTCGCGCGCCTTATTGCCGCGCGCTCGATATCTGCGGAAACGTGTCCACACCGCGGCGGAGGACCTCGCCTCGCGCCGTATCAAAAGTAACGGCCGCGCGGCCGGCCGCAAGCGGTATAAGTGAAGACTTGATTTTCAAGCAGATTCCTTTGAAAAGCTGCATGTAAACCAAGACATCGTGTTTGCCGCCGAGTGCAGCAACTGCCGTGCCCGAGGGGTCTTTTACAATAAATTCTAGCGTGCACCGATTTTTCTGTTATTTTTTTTTCGTGACTTTCCTTGAATTTTACTTATTTTGCTTAATTTTTACTCGTTCTTTACCCCCTTTTGTATGTATTATGATGATGTCAAGTAAAAGAACGAGTATTGATCTAGGTTAGGTGTAATTTAGAAGTTCACCTTCCTGAGAGAACAGAGACCATTTAAACATGTGAAATGGTGGTAGTATCCAAATTCTCACCGTACATGACAAAAAATACGGCGGGTTTTCTTTTATTAGTCGATCATTTTAGAGATCACTAAACAAAAATCATGCCTGGTTTTTCTTCTAAGTCCGCGATCGCGGAGTTCCCGAATGTATTTCCGTCCACACCGTCATTTATTGAAAAAGTGCTTTGCACAGAAATGACAATTGCCCTATGGATTTCTTCGTTTTACTCATGAAATTAAGTGTAACGCGTTTCTTTCAAAGATCACTTAATAGAAATTATGTCTGAATTTTTCTAAGTCCGTAGCTTTCGCGGGCTCTCTTATAGCGCGTGTGGCGCGATCTAGCAGGTCCTCCGTGAACTAGCCTTGACTCCTTGACGCCTCCCAGCGGCAAATTCAATTGTTTGTTCCCTAGGTGACAAGAAAAGTTGTGCTCTCGCATTTTCCTTTCAACTTTGCTTTGCACTAATCTTAAATGTATATCTTTCCTAGTTTCCAAACTAGTTTGAAGCTGCTTGCTCATTGTCCAATTTTATTTTCCCCAGGATGTAACATAGGTAACGAACTTAAAAATAACCATGTACTTCACTTCCAACCCTTTTCCTTTCAGGATGTAACGTAACGTAACGTGAAAATAACCATGAACTTCACTTCCAACCCTTTTCCTTTCAGGATGTAACGTAACATAACGTGAAAATAACCATGAACTTCCAACCCTTTTCCTTTCAGGATGTAACGTAACGTAACGTGAAAATAACCATGAACTTCCAACCCTTTTCCTTTCAGGATGAAACGTAACGTAACGTGAAAATAACCATGAACTTCCAACCCTTTTCCTTTCAGGATGAAACGTAACGTAACGTGAAAATAACCATGAACCTCCAACCCATTTTCCTTTCAGGACGTAACGTAACGTGTTTTAAGAGCATACCTAAATTAAAAATCAAATATAAAACAACAAAAAGAGCTTCAAACTTTTTTAAAAATCAGGCATCATTTCCAAAAAGTGATCTTAAAAAGCAATGTTTTCTCAGAAATTTCAGAAATATCTATAGGTTTTCATTTCCGGAAATAACTTTGACTAGTCCATGAACTCAAATGTTAACCCAGTTCTTTCCAGTATTAAAATGTAACATATAGTGATATTGAAAACACACTTCAATCATTCACCATTCATATGTTCTCTGTTTTCTCCAATGAATGAGTTACTATTCTGCAGCAAACATGATACTTGCATTATTATACACATTCATTCAGTGTAAAGAACGAGTCAATTTTAATACTACAGAATGTTGTATTAATTGGCTACTTGTTTTATTTATCGGTACGTAGGACGGCTATCGCACCCACCCCCGAGGGGTCCTTCACTATAAATTCAAAAGTACACCAATTTTGTTCATAATACTCGTTTTTCGTAATTTTTCTTGAATTTTACAGATTTATTTTCTTTTTTTCTCTCGATTTTTTCTCTTGATTTTTTTTCTGATTGTTACTTGATTATTTTCCTGATTTTTTACTGATTATATTTTAGGGTGCACACTGATTATTATTTTATTTTTATTATTTGAGTGGAAGGACCCATCCTTCGGGCTGCCCTGCCCAAGGAGTGCCCGCCGCGCCGCTGCTGCCGCGACAAGCGAGGTGTCGAATGGGTTGCCTACCCAGCGGGCGCCCCGAGCCGAGCGCGGCCTCTACCCCGGACGACCCCGCCGTGCCACGACTGCCTCATCACCGTACATCGCCGGCCGCAGCCGCATCTTTTCAATTACACCCCACATAAAGGCCGCGCGCGCTGCGGGCGGCGCGACGTGTGCCGTACGTAGTGCATGCGCGGGACAAAGCCTGACCCCGCCCCGCCCCGCCCCGCCCCGGCTCACGTGATGTAAGGCGCTTGCGCAATAAGGAGCAGCACTGCTGGGCTGCTTAAAACTATATGTGAACATCATCGAATCGAGCGGAAACGCTGAAGCGCTTGAAAAGTGGTGGTGGTGGTGCAGTCCACGCAATACGTCACCGGGAGATGAATGTATAGGCACGGCAGTCACCTGCGGCGGTGTGGGGCAGGGCGGGGCGGGGCCGGGCGGGGCCGGGCGGGGCCGGGCGGGGCGGGGCAATGGCGGGGACCAAGTCGGTCGACCGTCCGACCGGCCGGTCGGAATGGACGCCCTCCCGAGCCAGGCCAGCACAGGCTGATTCCGAACGGCGTTCAGTATATAGTGTTCTCTCTTGCTCCTTGCTCCTTAAGAGTGCGACGAGAACAGAGAGACGAAATAAAACCACTGTGCGGAATCACCCTATACGGGTTCAGGCCGGCTAGTCGCACGCATGCACTGCCTGCTGCACGGCCTGCACGTGCACGGCCCGCACTGACGGTGACATAAACCGCACGCACCTAGCCTAGCAGCTGATTCACTCTGCTGGGCCGGGCCGGGCCGGGCCGAGCAGAACACGGATTCCGAAGAGCGCTCGCCACGCTCTGTCTCTCTCGGACTCGTGGGCTTCTCCGTATAGGTGCGAGAGAGACAGACGGCCGCCACCGCACTGGACACGACACGACAGGGGCAGGGGCGCGCAGGCGGCGCGGGCAAGCGCAGCGCAGCGCACCTGATTGACTCTGCTTCGATCCAATAAGTTACCAGGCGCGGGGCGGACGCGGAGAGTATAACCGATCAATATCGATCAGAGTGGACCGGGCCGGGCCGGGCCGGCCGGAGGTGCAACGCAACGACAGCAGGCGCAACCGGGCACAACCTCCATGCAGCAGCTCCACTAGGAGGAGGCAAAATAAAAATGTATTTTTTTTTATATAAAAAAATAAATTATTAAAACAAAGGGGGTTTTCAGGTCCAGCTAAGCATGTCTTCAGTAGGGACAATACCGCGGGACAGCCTCGGGACAGCCCCCGTAGGACAGCCTTGGGACAGCCCCCGTAGGACAGCCTTGGGGGCAGCAGCCCATACGCAGACAGACAGACAGGACAGCCTGCCCGCGGTGCAGCCGGCAGCCGCAGCAGCGGAGCAAGCGGAGTCATATGGGTATATGAGGAGTCATTACCGGCCGGACCGCCACCGCCGCCACCTCTCTGTGCTCCATTTACTTTCACTGTGCCAGGCCAGCCCAGCTCAGCTCAGCTCTGAGCGGGGCGGACAGCCTGGGGGACGGGACAGCCTCCCCCTCCGAACAGGCTATATCGCGAGCAGCAGCACCAGCACCAGGCACTCGTTGTGCAACTTTTATTTATACCCAACATTTCAATGCGGCCAGCAGCAGGACGACGGACAGCAGTGGCAGCAGCAGCAGCAATGCCGGCAGCCGGGCAGGGCCGTTCAAGTGCCTGATCAATTAAAAGTGCGGACTTGAACACGTAGCACCCCGACGACCAAAAAAAAAGAAATGGAACAAGATTACTGTGCACCTCCTCAGCGTCCAAGAAGATGAGCGACTAAAGCCCCCGCAGGCTCACCTCCTCTCATCTTTTGTTCGGCACCGGCGCCCGGCCCGGCACCGGGTCCACGATGGGACGGCGGTCGGCGGGAGGTCGACGACGACACGGCAAAGGCCAAAGGCCTTCCACCCCAAGGCCGTCTGATTCCGAACATCGCCCTCACGCCTCCGTCTGCCTCCGTCCTTGTCGCACACATGGAGCCCTGCCATCCCCAACAGAGGACACCGTCATAGGTGCGACGAGGACGGAGGACTGAGGACGGAGAGGCGCGAGAGCGATCATCAGAATCAGAAGGCAGGCCAAGCGCGGCGCGTCCGCCGCCAGAGCGCCTCGTGGCCCCTTCCCCTTCCCGTCCTGAGAACTGAAAAGTCTCTTCTTCCGTTTGGTTAAGGAGGAGTGCTTAACTGAGAAAAATATAAAATGATTTCGTAAGTGTATAGTAACTTCGTTTAAAAAAAAAATTAAGACTGAACGGATGAAAAAATACTAGAATAGGTCAAAAACTGTGAAAAGGGACTCTTACATTACATCTATTTTTCAGTTTTGTGATTCGACTAAACCTTGCATAGAAATTTGAGGTCATCAGAAGAAGTCAAAGTTCTGCTTACAAGCTTCAATTGGGGTACGTTAACTTTTTGGAGGTTTATGGAGACATAGTTCTGCAAGGTTCACAGCCTCATACGGCTGGTTTTCTTTTTTTCGTCTTGTAAGGGAGTGGTAGCTTAGTACATCCAACGGCCGTCTGATTCCGAAGATCGCTCTCGTACCTCCGTCCTTGTCTCACCTATGGCGGTGCCCTATGTTGGGGGTGGTTGTGCCCCATGAGTGCGACAAGGACAGAGGCGCGAGAGCGATCTTCGGAATCAGCCTGCAGCACAGCAAGGCGCTGATGAATAAAGCCTCTCAAATGCTTAAGTACCTAGTTAGCTTCATGCAAACCTAAGAGAGGTCTGAACGATTCCAATGCCAGCCACCGGTCAGCTCGCTCTCCCCAGTCCTGCCCTGCCCTGCCTGTCTGCCTTTGCATTGTGCCACGCATTGTGCCGTTATGCAAACATTTGATTCGGCTCGCCACCTGCTCCTGGAAGGGAAACATCAATCTTTATCGCGAGCCTGGAGCGGGGCGGGAGCCGATCGTGGCGGGAGGGAGCTTGGTGCTGGAGCCTGCAGTGGAGGGCGGGCTGTCTCAGCGGTGCACGCTGCACGCCCTCCCCTGTCTCTCTCGCACTCATGAGGTACGCCATACAGGTGCGAGAGAGACAGAGCGAGGAGGGCGTGCACCAGAGAGAGAATCGCTATGCAGGAGCGGGAAGGGGCCGGAGCAGCTCGACGGGCGGGAAGCAAGGGGGTGGTTCCGCACAGTGGTTTTCATTTCTCTGTCCTTGTTGCACTCACATGGCACGACCTATGAGAGCGAGAGGGATAGTACTCACTCTTCGGAATCACACCGATGGTCTGGTCTGGCCACGCCGGCAGAGGCAGCATCGACATTCGAACAACACACCCCTCCTCAATCGCTCACACGCAACCCCGAGAAAAGAACAAAGACGCACAACAACCCCCCTTTGGCGCTTCGAGAACGTCATGGCGGTTATTCCAGACGGGTAGAGTAGAAACCTCTTGGCACAGACAACCGCTCAGGCTCAGGAAAAAATCGCGAGGTTCATCTGCAGGCTGATTCCGGTGACCGTTCAGTGGGGCATGTCTCTCTCGCACTCACGGTGCGTTCCGTAAGGAGCGAGGGAGGTGCGAGAGAGACAGACCGACGAGAGCGATGAGCGGAATCAGCCTGCTGGACCGATTCTTAGACTGAAAGGGATGGCTGAGGACTCACCTTTGATTCCCCCGAGGACATCTTTTCCAGCGCACGACTCCACCAGGTGAACGAAGACGGCAAGCGATATGGCGGTCCCATCTTGATGGTCTTCAAATCAAACCTCCGAAGTCACGATCACGTGCGGAACATTCCGATCTATTGCTGGTATTTCCAAAATACAACCTAGCCTGACACTGCCTTGAACGCCCAGGATTTCCATTGGTGTTTCTCACTAGCGATAAAGTTCTTTTCAGCCACTGAAACGCGCACAGACAAGGACAAGCGGCGGCGGTTACAAGTTACCAGCAAGTTTGAATCATCAGTGAGATCGTTACTCCAGGGTTGCCATGCTACGCTGAATAATATTCAATCCGCTAGCATTGACATTTCAGCCATCTGCCAAACTGATATTACGGAAAAAGGTGAATTTCGGGACGGATTTGTGAATGATTTCCGTCTTTGGGGTTGAGGACCCCCAAAAAGGCGTAAAATCAACAATTTAAGTATTTAAGGTTGAGCTGACTTACTGGGGAGAAGAGGGAAGGGGAGGGAAGGGGAGAGAACGGGAGGGGAGGGGGAGGGGGGAGGGGTTGAGGTGCGGGGATGCGGTGGGATGCGGCTGGTGCGGCTGAGGCCAACTGTCGTCGGAATGGGTTCTCTCCTGGTTCTTCGATTGGAATACTCATCTTGCCGAACGCTGTTGTGGTATGACGATTTCTCATACTGATTTGTAATGTTGCCTGCATGTGAATTTGTCATTCCGAGGCATCTGACCAAGAGGGGAATACCGGGAAGATGCTATGAGTCACTGTTCGTCACTGTTCTAGTTTGGAATAAAAGTGAAAAGTTAAAGAAGAGATTTCTGTGTTTAATTTAGAGAAATCACCCAAACCTGATCATAAAACGACAGGTTATGGGCCCAGAATTACCTGCTATTCGAGGTGATTAAAATTTATAAGTGGAAAAGTGAGAAAAGTGAAAGTGAGTG
This sequence comes from Frankliniella fusca, assembly GCA_029379305.1. Classification (NCBI taxonomy): domain Eukaryota; kingdom Metazoa; phylum Arthropoda; class Insecta; order Thysanoptera; family Thripidae; genus Frankliniella; species Frankliniella fusca. Next base: position 315,051 of record JAHWGI010000311.1, on the reverse strand, counting down.
AAGTGAGTATTCTCCTTGGGTTAAGTGCCATTGTTCTCTCTCAGAGCACATGGCAATATAGTTGCTTTTTCTTTAAAATGAACAAATTATAGTCCTAACTGGTGATGAAAAGAAAAATAATTAAGCTTGGATGTTCCAAGTACTTGGAAGTTCCAAGGAAAAATGTTGGAAGTTCCAACTTGTGCTTGAGGAAGTTCCTCAAGCATCAAAGTAGAAGAGTAGAAGTTCTACTCATGAAACTCAAATAAATAAAACTGTGAAAGTTTCACAGCAGGTAGAAGTTCTACCCAGTGGAAGTTCCACTAATAATAATTAAATAAAGAAAAAACAATTTTGGTAGAAGTTCTACCCGGTGGAAGTTCCACCAGTGGAAGTTCCACAAATAATTAAATAAATGAAATAAAGTAAGAAAAATTGGTAGAAGTTCTACCCGGTGGAAGTTCCACAAATAATTAAATATGAATAAGTTCCGAATGTTTCGGCATTACCAGTTGGACTATGTACTAATTCTGCCCTGTTGTATTTGTAGAGAAACGATGGAGGAATATAAAGTACAAGGTCCATTATTTAACGGAAAGAATTATGCAAACTGGAAATATCGAATGGAAATTCAATTAACAGCAGCCAAAGGAGAACTCATACGATTTGTTAATATTGGTTTGGAAACTTTGTTGATCCCAGAGTCTGAGCAGCCTGGAGACAGTGCACAGGTTAAGAAGAGGAAAGAGGAGGAAAGAAAAGAATTGAGAAGACTGGATGCAGTATGCAAAGATGTGTTAGTGAGACATATTGATGAAGATCAAATTGAAATAATTAAAGATTTAAAAACAAGTTATCAGATCTGGCAAACATTAAGTGAACGGTTTATAAAGGGTTCTGTGACTACAAGAATGCACCTTGCAAAACAATATGCGTTGCTAAAATATGCTCCCAAAGAAGAAAAATTTGAGAACTTTTGTCTGAAATTTGATAAATTGGTACGGGAGCTCAAATTGGCTGGTGCCAAATATGAGGAGTTAGATGAAGTACTTCAATTCATGGCTGCCTTACCAGCTGAGTATAAGTCTCTAGTGACAGCATTAAAGACTATGGATTCAAGTAGACTTACAATGAGTTTTGTTCGATCAAATATTGAAGATTTTGAAATGGATCAAGAAGGAAAGAAAACAAACTCGTACAAAGCACCGAGTGTTGCTTTCTTAACAAGGGGAGGAGCAAGATATTCTCCTTATCAAAACAAGTTTGGTTATGCATGTCACAATTGTGGAAACATTGGACATCGCAAGAAAGAATGCTGGTGTCCAGGAGGAGGAGCTTTCCGTGGAAGAGGTCGAGGAAATAATCAGAATCATGGAGAGAGAGATCAGCAAACAACAAGCAGAGGACGCGGAGGAAATCAAAATCAAGATGGTGGTCGTGGGGGTCACAGCTCATACTCCTTGTACAACAACTTTGTCTCTACTAATGGCTTTAGAGGAGGCCGTGGTGGACGTGGATTCGGCGGTCGCTCACGAGGATGGCAATATCGAGGAGGCCGTGGTGGTAGCCAAGGCAACCATCAAACAGCACAGCTGACCCAATCAACAACAACAACAAACCAATCCACAAGTTTGTCAACAAATCCAAAGACGGAGATGGCGAATCTGAGTAAACTGGATGATGACATTGTCTACAGTTTCATGAGTGAACAGGTACCAAAACTAATTACTATTGATTCTTGTCATAATGCCCTTAATATAAATAGTTCAGACAGCACAAGTGTTACAAGTTATGATGGTATTGCTATTGAATTCATACTGGACTCAGGGGCATCAAAACATCTTGTAAGAGAGGATGTACCAGTTCAGTATAAGAAGTGGTTATCAGAACCAGTATTAATTCAGGTGGCTAAAGAAAAGATAATTCTGAAAGCTTATTGGAAAGGATTTTTGCGCTGCAAGACTTTTGTCAATGGAGAGACTCATCAACTTGATATTGAAGTATTAATCACAGAAAATTTATCTCATAATCTCTTGTCTATTTCCAGCTTAGAAAAACTAACCTACAAAATTACTTTCTGGGATGGGAAATGTTTTGTTGAGCTAGACAAAATTCTTGTTGCTTTAGGCCATCGACTACCATCTAATCTATACAGGATGATCATGTATGTTGATGTAGAAAGTGCAAATAATTCAGTCTCAATGTCAAGTGAAGCAGACTTGTGGCATAGGAGATTGGGCCATCCAGGTAAATCATATTTAAAACAGGTATGTAAAATGGTGGATGGTGTCGGGAATATTGGTGATGGGAATGGTTTGTGTGAGATCTGTGTTGAAGGTAAACAAGTAAAGCTTCCTTTTCATGGGACTAGGGAAAGGGCTACCAGGCCATTAGAAAGAGTACATAGTGACCTGTGTGGTCCAATTGCTCCAACAGCTTATAATGGTGTACGCTATTTCCTAACCTTTCTTGATGACTTTACTCATTTTGCAGTGGTGTATGGTTTGAAGGAAAAATCTGAAGTATTCGAGTACTTCAAATTGTATGAAGCCAGAGTAACTAATCGATTTCCAGATAAGAAGATTTTCAATTTCAGGTGTGATAATGGAGGAGAGTTTGTAAATAGAAATATGAGACAGCTGTTCGCAGAGAAAGGCATTGAATATGAACCGACCATACCTAATACACCTGAGAATAATGGGGTTGCAGAAAGGCTCAACAGAACCTTGTTGGAGAAAGCTCGGTGTATGCTGCTGGGAAGTAGTTTAAGAAAAAGTTTTTGGATAGAATCACTTCTGACTGCTGTCTATTTGTTGAACAGATCACCGACACGAGCGCTTGATGGAGATAAGGTTCCAGCAGAGTTGTGGTATGGGGTCAGACCTAACCTGCAGAAGCTTAGAGTGTTTGGTTGCAATGCATATGTTTGTAAGTCAAAAGAACAGTGTGCTGGTAAATTTGATTCCAGAAGCAAGAAATGTTTTCTGTTGGGATATGTGGAAAATGGTTATAGGTTATGGTCTATTGAAGATAAGAGAGTTATAACCGCAAGAAATGTTGTTTTTGATGAAACTAAAAATACTTTTAATAAGAATTACATTGTAAATGATGCTGTAAATGACATGAATGAGAATGACGATGTCAGTGACGATGTCAGTGACGATGTCAATGACGATGATACTGAACTGCCTGAAATGGAGGAGTTTGATGAGGTAAGTGCTGATACAGGTTTGAGGAGGAGTACAAGGGTAAGAATTCAACCACGTCATTTACAGGATTATGTAACTCTTGCATCTATTGCTAGTTTAGTAAGTGAATTAAGTGAATCTGGAGAAGCAGATGATAGCATATGTTATGATAGAGTAGAACCAAGTGTTATGGATTTGTGTAATGATGTACCGGTGCTTTTTGATGACATTCAATATAGGAAGGATAAGAACAAATGGATGAAGGCTGTTAACGAGGAACTTCAAGCATTGAAAGAAAATGAGACATGGGAATTGGTGAGCCTTCCGTCACACAAGAAACCCATAAACTGCAAGTGGGTGTTCACTGTAAAGGTAGATGCTGCAGGTGAAGTTGAAAGATATAAGGCAAGAGTGGTTGCCAAAGGATGTGCACAGAGAGCAGGTATTGATTATAATGAGACTTATGCTCCTGTTGCTAGAATTACTACTGTACGTGTATTTTTGAGTTTAGTTAATAAGAATAACTTGTATGTGCATCAACTGGATGTAAAATGTGCCTTTCTTAATGGAGATCTAGAAGAAGAAATATTTATGTGGCCACCTCAAGGTTTGGATGTAGATGGAGATATAGTGTGTAAACTGAAGAAATCCCTTTATGGTCTTAAACAGGCACCCAAAGAATGGAACAAGAAATTCAATGAATGTGTGAAATCATTTGGTTTTGATCAATGTCTTGCAGACAGATGTATCTATGTGAGAAAGAAAGATGGAGATGTAGTGTATTTGTTGCTGTATGTTGATGATTTCCTAATTGCAAGTAATAATGAGGAACTGTTACATACAATCAAGAACAACCTTATGCTTAGATTTAAAATGAGAGATCTTGGAGAAGCTCTGTATTTTCTAGGTATTAAAATCACTAGATCTACTCATGGTTTATTCCTCTCACAGGAAAATTACGTAAAGAAAATTGTTCAAAGATTTAAAATGGACACTAGCTCTTCAGTCAAGACACCATTGGAGCCTAGTCCTAATCTTGATTTGTCTGGAGCAATAATTGTCAAAGAGAAGCCATATAGGGAGTTAATTGGAAGCCTAATGTATGCCACCATGTTTACTAGACCAGATATCTGTGTCGCAGTCAACCTGTTCAGTCAATTCCAGACCAATGCAACTGAAATCCAATGGAAAGGATTAAAGAGGATTTTAAGATATTTACAGGGTACACCAAAGTTAGGAATCTGGTTTAAAGGAAATTCTCATCATCCGCTAGTTCTGTATGTTGATGCTGACTTTGCTAACAATCCAGGAAGGAAGTCTATTTCGGGCTTTGTGATTGAAATGTTTGGAGACCCTGTACTTTGGGCAACCAGGAAACAGAATTCTGTTGCGTTATCATCAACTGAAGCTGAATTTGTTTCATTAGCCACTGGTGTGGCTGAATTGTTGTGGTTAAAACAACTCCTGAAAGATTTAGGTGTTTCAGTAACAGAACCTATTCCTGTGTTTGAAGATAACCAACCCTGCATCCATGCTCTAGAGTCCTGGGAAACAAAGCGGTTAAAACATGTTGATGTGAAGTACAATTTTGTGAAAGATCTTCATCGATCCAAAGTTATCAATGTTAAGTATATACCCACTGGTGAACAGAAAGCTGATATATTCACAAAAGGGCTTCCAGTTGAACTATTCAATAAGCATAGAATTAATATTGGAATGTGTGAAATGTCTTCTTAAGTTTTTTTTATTATCTTTGTATTCAGTATTCAAAATCGAGGAGGAGTGTTGTGGTATGACGATTTCTCATACTGATTTGTAATGTTGCCTGCATGTGAATTTGTCATTCCGAGGCATCTGACCAAGAGGGGAATACCGGGAAGATGCTATGAGTCACTGTTCGTCACTGTTCTAGTTTGGAATAAAAGTGAAAAGTTAAAGAAGAGATTTCTGTGTTTAATTTAGAGAAATCACCCAAACCTGATCATAAAACGACAATGACGAGGTAACTAGTACATGTGTACGTGTACGATTACCGCACTAGAAGAAGTACGCAGGCTCATCTTCAGCACGACTGCTGTCAACAACAACACATTTGACGTTGACGACACGGACCACGGAGCTGCACTGGACGCTGCACCAGCGCTTGCGGCTGCGGCCGTTTTTGGAAGGAACCACCAGACCGCGGAGGATTTAAATTTATTTTGAATGTTTTGCATTACTATTGGTACATTATGATTATGGCACCTTCGGTGTCAGTGTCAGCTGCTTCTACTCTTGGTGAGAAGCAAGTTAAAATTAAAAGTGTAGGGACCTTTCTTCCAAAATGCTGGTTACTATGCAACTGCAGAAAAAGGCACAATACGACTCAGTTGTAGATAAATTTTATTAAAATTAATAGAAAAAGTCTTGCATCATCATGATGAACCGTGTTCTTTGTGAGTACACATGTGAATGTACTTTTAGTTCATTTAATGCTAATATTTTTGAGAATGTTTCCTCAATATTAAAGTGCTACGGCAGTGAACAGCATCTACATTCAGATCAGTTTGCTAAACTTCATAACTAGCTGCAAGAGTTTTAGTCAAATTGCTCTGGTCTTAGAAGCTAATGTTGACCAATTCCCTTCTTGGTGTCCTCCGGAAAATGCTGTCATCTTTCCAATAGAAAAGGTCAACCAAGTAACAATTTAACCAATGAAATAAGCACAGCAATTTGCTTTCTTCTTTTTTCTCTCCTTTTGTTTTATGATAAGGAAAAAAAGGACCTTAAGTAAACAACAATAAATCCAAAACTAGCTTGAAATGGAAAACTCTTGGCTTCGCATTGTATCAGAACATAATGTAATCGACATATTTGTCGGGATTTTTCCCATCTTGTTTTTTAAAATCTGAAGCCGGAAATAGTTTCTGATGTCAAGAAAGGAAATCTTAACAAAACCTTGTCAGAGATTATAATTTGCAGGTAGTATTTGCTGACTTACACAGAAGCATCAAGGCATTTAAAGTATAAAAGAAATTAAAGATAACTACTAGCTGATAGTTATCTCTGAAGAAATGCAGGGAGGCAAACCATCGCCTGTAGAACAATTTAAGAGCAAACTTAAATATTGAATTCTCTGCACGCATGCTTAATTACATTATCCTTACTTAATTTTTTTTTTCTCTTTTTTTGGTTTTTTGTTCAAGCACTAACTTTACATTTAAAATCACAGCCTTTGCAGGTTTCTGCAATGAAAAGGGTGTTTCTCACATGTTGTACGCGCTTATATCAAGTTTTCTTAAACTGCATTCTTCACTTTGTTCTTGCTTTCCACTAAAACAAAGAAATGATTGCCTTTAAATTTCTACTTTCCGCCACAAGAAAAAGTTTTGTGGTAATCTTAAAACCAACCATAAAACACCTTAAGCTTTTTTTCAAAAAGGAATCACTTTTAAAAAGATTGTCGTAATATGAAAACAAAAATTACTAGATACTGCCAATGAGAACTTTCAAGAATAATAAAAATTGAAATCGTTAAAATGCATGATCTTCTGTACCAGTACAATGTTCAACATTCCAGGATACCTAATTTTGATCTAATTATTTACCTCAGCTAACCCACACAGATATAAATTTTTCATGCTATCTTTTCTACACATACTGAAACTTGCAGACAAAATCCAAAAACATTATGGGTTCCTGTTAGTGGTGTACCTAGCTCATATGGTACACATCCTGTACAATGACAGCTTGTATTGGCCCAGAGGCATGAATAAATCACAGACATTTGCTTCTCATCATTGCTGACACCCTTTATGAGTATACAATAAAGAAGTGTCTTCAAAGTCCAGAAAAGATTAATTTATACTAAGACTTGATTATTCCACAAAACAGAATGTAAATGCAAACTCTATATTATCATGATAGGAGAGATGATTACAAAAGGACAAAATTGAAGAACATTTATATGATGGAGGCAATTGCAGACCAATGGAACTCTTTATTTTCCAAGGTGCAATTCCATTTGTTATTTTAATGTACATTGTGGGTATAGCTATAGTGCTACTTTTGGTGCCCTTGCAATGTGTTTAATTATAAAACTTGTGCCAATCTACAGGCAATACAAACAAGTATAAAATCATAATGCAGTTCATGTTTTAAGTTACATATTTTCAGTTTAAATACAAACATTTTGATTGACAGCAAAATGAAATCTGATTAAGATAGTTTCATTTATGTAAGAAAGAAGGAGATCCTGCATATATGTAGTTGTATTGTTAAACCTCATATGAGTTAAATATGGCAGGCTGATTCCATTCCTAGAAAAATGAAAATCATTTAATACTCACAGCCAATTTCATTAATCCGTGGGATAGAATTTCCAAAGTTTGCACCTCTGATCAAAGTTTGCAAATCTGAGAAAATTGAAAATAGCCTAAGGAGGTTGCAAGAAATGCAAGTAAAATTTTACCAGATAAAGCCACTCGATAGGCGGAAACAAAATTATTTGTTCAGCTATTTACCGTAACGCTACATAACTAGGCCTGTGCGATGATCGGAAATCATCGTAATCGGTCGATGACTGCGATCATCGCGATTCTTGTCGATGCCGATGCGCCTGCATCGACCATCGATTTGCTACCCGATTAATCGGTTTAATTCGATTAATCGTTTATTTCCGATTAATCGGATTATTCCAATTAATCGATTAAATCTGATCAACTTTTAAGTACTGTTGACTTTGACTTATTGAGTGATAAACCGATGACATGAGTGCAACAATTTATCGTAAATTCGAAGAAAGTTGACAGTTTAATACTTAAAACTGGATTAAACTATTTTATTTTGTACGAAGTATTACAAAAAATGTTTCAAAATAGTTTTAATCTCTCTCAGGTAATCGGATAATAATCGGCCATCGACAATCATCGAATAATCGTTTCAAACATGGTCATCGGTTAGGTCCAAATCGATGATCGATGTCGGTCATCGGAATCGACATGTCAAAATTAATCGTCGATGGCCAGAAATATCGATGACGATTTCGATTAATCGAACAATCGCACAGGCCTATACATAACTGGAAGGCTACTTAAAAATAAAATTGACTATATTTACATGGAATACCTATTGATATAAAAAGAAATGTGAAGTACATACATAAATGTCAGAATTTACTTCTAGAGATGCTATCAGTTAATCAATCCTATTTTTTTAATTGCCTCATCCAGGATTGATTGAGAGCATGAAGTGCCAAGCATTTAGAATTGACACATATTGACATTGTAGTTAAATTTGAGATCAAAATGCAAGTATAAAAATGGTACCAATGATAGAAATGAAGATATTTTGATGAAAAATGAAAGAATCATCTACATTGAGCCTCCATTTTCAACACACATCACATAGAGTAACAAAAACTTACAATACCTACAATCATTCACAAAACTATACCCTGCTCAAAATACTTCCTGATAGCCATGCATGACATCATAAAAGCACAATACAAGAAATTGAAATGTCATTTTTTAAAAAAATTGTTGTTGTATAGTGTAACAGATGCAATTGACAATATGACATCAAAGTGACCAAGAAATTTATTTAGTTTCAGACTCAAATAAATCAAGTATATTTTATTTTTGCTGGAGAGTTTTAAAAAAGTTTTGACTGAACCATGAATTTATATTAAAGTTCAAATGAAAATGAAAACAACACATAGAGCCAACAAGACAATTGTCACACTTGCAAATATGCCCACCCAAAGAGCTGCATTGCGGCAGAGCCGCCGAGGCCGCCGTCACATATCGAAGCCATGTTGACCGTTGGGGACAACAGCTGCCTGGTGGGCAGCTTGTAGGGCACCTTGGTGATGTTCCTCTGCTAATGCTTCTACATCAACATCAATAGCGTCAGCAACATTAGTAGTAGCTGTGATCGTTGTGGCTGTGATATGAGCACTACTTTTTCTCGCTTTCGAAGAGAAGCACAAACACCCAGCACTGCTTCGTTTCAGAAGTGGCCTCTCTTCTTTTTCCCTCTCTGAAGCACACTTTTCATAGTAGTCATAATCTTTTAGATACCTGGACATATATAAACAGACAAAAGCTAAAATGAAATACATTGATACTTTAATGAGTCAAGCAATTAATTATGCAATAACTTACCACACTGGGGGCCACCTGTGTTCACTGAGATACTCTTGATTCTCCGGATGCAGCTGGCGAAGCAGTTTGGGGGATCTTTTGCATAATTTGTTGTAATTTGTACATAAGTGGTTCATGCACCAGTCAGCCAACTGGTCTGCATTGTGTAGCTAGAAAGCAAAACATAAAAAAAGATGCAATATTAGGATAACTCTGATAGTATTTTTTAAAATCTGTCAAACATTGCAAAATTTATATCTCCTCACCTTGCATGGCTCCAGTAGTCTTAGGCAGTGTTCTACAACATCGCCTTCAGAATTGCACTTTGCTGTTAGTTGTTCCACTACCCTTTGCTCTATCAGAGTAATAAGACGTGGTAAACACAAGCGATTCGCCACTTCTAATAATTCTAAGCACTTCGTGTAGGATACAGATCCACTAAGTTCATCAGTATAGAGGTAGGTCAATAGCTGAACAAATGTGTCTTGTGCAACCCCTGGGAAAACAATCTACAAAATTCAAAATTAGTAAAGCACCATACAAACAAAAAAGATTTGATTAAAAGTCAAATATTTTAATCATTTTGAAGAAAATTTCCTACCACTTTTGCACTACTCTCTCTGAAATCGCCAGAAAACATCGCTTTAAACATGTCACATCTTGACATTAAGAGAGCTCGATGAACAGGATACAACCCATCATCCAGCTGAAACCTAACGTCTGAGAATAGACCTTGCCCAACACACAGTTCCTGCAGACGCTTTCTCAAGTCCTATAAAACAAGACAAATGGGAAATTACCTCGCAGGCAATTTTTTTCTTTTGCACAAAAAAGCAATGATATCTTTGGACATACCTGACTATACTGTAGCTTCAATTCGGCGTTAAGAATTTCCTCTCTCGAATGTACATTTGATACAAAAAGATAGAGATCAGATAACTCCAGAAATTCAGCAGCTTGACGAATTTCCTGTAAAAGAATAAACTATGTGTATGTAACTGAAAATTTTTTTTCATAAGTTGTAGGTTGTTTTCTATTTCCTAGTTTTTTTTTATTATTTTTTATTTTTTTATTAATTAAGTAATTAATTAATTCCTTTTCTTCCCATTTTTAACCCCTCCCCACCCCCACGTATATAAATTTGAAACATTTTTAGTAAAGTAAGGATAACACTGGGGATAAGCAAACTGGATCTAGATAATTATTTGGTTCAGAAAATATTTACCAGTAAGAGCCCAATAGGAGCAGTCTGAAAGCAGAACAAAGCCATCAATAAAAAAATAAGAATGAAAGACCCACTTCACCAGAAGGAAGCAATGTATCAGAAAATGTATTTTTCAATACAAGGATTGTCACACAAACCTGCAATTCACAGTAACGGCTATCAATAGTTCCTGTGTACATAAACTGTAAGACCTGATTCATGGCTTGTGGTGTAATAAGCTTTGAGAGTGTGATTACAGTTTGCAGAGATGAGCTGGGATTTCCTCTATGATCAAGACCCTCGTACTGCAAATAAAGGTAAAAATCCTAAGAATGTAATATAAAGTATGATCAAGATATTTTAAGGTTTTTAAGCTGACCTGCTGTACCCGAATTGATGTAAATGCTGGGTGATCCATTTCTCTTGAAACGTCTAGCCTCCTATTGCTATCACACGTCAGGACTTGACAGCTAGATCGACGTTTTATTTGTTCCCACACCCTGCTACAAAACACCAAGAGTAAATGTAAGAGGCTTTAACATAGTGGCAAGGGACACTGATTAAAAGCTCTCTTCTTACTTTGAGGGTTTTCCAATTTCTGTCCTGATCAAATGTTCGGTGTCGTCATTGAAATCCCCCAGTGTTGCTTCACCAAAAGTGCTGACCTGTTGAACAGATTTTTCATTATAAAATGTTATCCATTTTAATTTTACTTTCATTTAATTTTATGATATGGATAGATTGATCTATCATTACCATTGATGATTCACTTGAGCTGCGTGTGCTCAGTTCATTGCTAAAATCTGTCATGAGAATTCTGTGCAGAAGAGGAGATGCAGCAGCCAACACAAAACGATGAGCTAAGAAACCAACTGACCCAGCGTTGAATAAAACATCAGTGTGTGCTTGTTGCAGAAACATTTCTCTTATATGTTCATCATAACAACTTGGAGCAACATGAATTTCCGGAATAGGCGGTTTGGGTGGTTTAAATGGAGCCTATAGAAAACGGAAAGTTTTACTCGAAATAACTTTTGAATAGGTAGATTCCTTTTGTATAATGTATAACATTTAAAAAAAATTTAGGATACAAACCTGCAGAAGAGGTCTCTGAACTTTTTTAAGATTTGTCATCCAAAACCTCTGTTGTCTCCTAGCCATTAGAGCTGAACGAATTGCATTTTCAAAAACTTCATTCACCCCATAGTATGAAAGAACACTTGTTTCATAGTAATGCACTCCCAACTCTCGAGCGACAGCCCTAGCTTGGTCGGGCATGACTAAATCACTTTTACGTGTTGCTCTGTAATAATACAAAAGTACTGTTTCAAAATACCTTCCAAAATTTCACATTTCCTTTTTTAAAAATTGAAAAATATAATAGACAACACACCTTAAAAATGATCCATTTTCTCGGAAAATGCTAAGGTACGCCTCATCTTGATACATGTATCTCAGATCATTCTTACATCCTACTAGTAAAACTGGTGTCTGAGGACAGAACCTTCGGATCTCTGGGTACCACATAGCTTTGCAGTTTCGAAGAGAGATCGGAGAGGTGACAGAAAAACATAGTAGGACAACATCTGACCTGTAAACAATTAAAACAATTGAATTATGTTCACGAAACAACATGGTAAAACACAGCAGAAGTTAATGGCTCACTACATGTCATATACCTTCCATAAGCAAATCTTCTGTCTTTCTCATGGTCCCCAAATGTGTCCCAGAGGCGGAGAGAGACATTGACTCCATCAACAACCTCCCATGACCTTTCCAAGACCTTTTAAAAAAAAATTAGTTTGAAAGGCTTCAAATATCAGTCTAATTAATGAATGGTGCTACTAACAACTTACATCTTTATAGATGCGGTATTGGTCAATAGCCCACACCGTAGGAACATGGGTGGTTAGAAGTTGTGAAAGAGAAACTTGCTTATTGCATGCTCTAGCACAGATGAGTCTTGTTTTTCCAACAGCTGTGTCACCCACCACTACGCACTTCACCAATTCCTGATGGGGTTGTTCATAATCCATTTTAACCCATTACCTCTCACCATCTAAAAATAAAAAGAGAAAAGACATAAATTAGTTTAATAGCACAGGAAAATATTGTAAAAAAAACAACCTACTCATACATTTCTTTTATCAACTAGGATTATTTGAAATCTAAATGAATCAAACAAAAACCATGCAATGACAATGTTTACCTGATTACAATAGGCAGGACCGTCCTACTTGTATGATCAAGCCAGCAAATTTTAAGTCACATAGCACAAGCATCACAATTTCTAATATGCCCCTGGCCCTATATAACCGATGGTGAGCGGCGTTTGAGACATCTAAATCAATCTCCACATTTACTCTTCCCCATCTATACCCACCCAGTGTGAAAGCCAAGCATTATTGTGAGGGATTTTAAACAGGCATGAATGGGGAGGGAAGACCTGATGGTCCCCAACTACGGCCATACCAGCGCTGTGTAAGGCGGGAAGGCGATGATCGCGATGATATCCCCCCCCCCCTCTTCACCGCACCTTCTTTTATGCTACAATTAAATACCCCCCCCCCCCCCCCCTTTCTTCCAGTCTTGCCGCGGTCAAGCTGGGCCAAGAGTGTCAGAAGTTTCACGCCTTGTCCCGCAGCCCGGTCAGCGGCTGCATGAGGTTAGCACCTGGCCTCTGGCCACTGGTCACACCGCACCGGCTTAGAGACGGACTTAGGCAGCTGTCTGCGGACCAGATATGCTAGATAGAGCACCAAGCGCTCCGATCAAGAGAGATTACATCCGAACAGCGGTGCGGGCGACGCTTCCTGGCGGTCACAGAGGGTGCGCCTCACACGGAGCGGCGGGAAGGCAAACACTCCGACTCCGCCACACACACACACAAACACACACACACACACCGTTGTTGTTGTTGGAACAAGTGTGTCCCCCTCGTGATGTGAAACTGCGCTCTAGCCTTCCCTATCCCCGGCTCCCTCGCCACCTCTCTTTCTCCAGTCGGCTTGCGTGCCGCGCGCGGCCGGAGCACAAGGAAGGAGCTAAGCAGCTCGCTTTTGGATCCGCGGGGCGGAGCGGGAGCGGGGTGGGCCTGAGCCCCGCTAGCAGATTCCGCACACTAGCACCCCTTCTCTCGCGCCTATAGTTCCTATGGCGAGATGGGCTAAGCAGAAGCAGACCCCTACCCACTCCTCCCTCACCCGGCTAGCAAGGGGGTGCTAGTGTGCGGAATCTGCTTGCAGTTGGGCCGTCAGCCCAGCCGCAGCGGTCCCGCGCCCGCGGGTCCAGCCTGCGTGCCTGCAGCCTGCACCAGTCGCTGCCAAGCGATTCCGAAGATCGCTGTCCTCGTCGCACTCGTGGAGCACTACCATGGCCACCATAGGGCAACGCTGTAGCAGGAGGTGGAAACAGCCTACAGAACGCGTGAATCTATGCTCCCCCACCACACATTGGTTACGGACTTCTTCGAGATATTTAAAACTGGACTATCTTTTGCAAAACGCGTTGCACAGATCAATAGAGTATGAAATTTAGAGTTGCATGGACTAAACGACCTTCGTGAACCTCCCAATCGTACCTATAAAAAAGTAAGAAAATGTTTTCACGAAGATGGCGCTGACGATTCTTCCTTAATTTTTCGAGTTTTGGTGGTTTTCAGATAGATTTATTGTGGGTCAAAGCCATACTTTTTGAAAAGCTATTGAGCCTACGCAACTCCAAATTTCATGTTCTTTCGACCTGTGCAAAGCGTATTGCAAACAACACTTGTGTTTTAAATATCTCAAAGAAGTCCAGAACCCCTGTTTTAGGTGGGGGAGCATAGCTTCACGCGTTCTATAGGCCGTTTCCACCCCCTGGCTGTAGGTGCGACAAGGGCGGAGAGATGAGAGCGATCTTCTGAATCAGTCGGCTGCACCGGTTCGGGCGCAGCGCTCCGACCGGCCGGCCGCCGGCGCCAAGCCCGGTGAGGGACAGGGACACGCGGGGCCCGCGGGGCGTGCTCCCCACCCCGCCCCGCCTCACCCCGCCGTCCCGTCCCCTCCCCACGGAGGAGAGATCGACATACTCTGCGCCGGCTGGACATCCTGCCAAGGGTGGCGTTGTTGCAGCGGACGGTCCTGCCACGTGCTGCTGCGGCTGCTGCGCCCCGGCGGCGCCTGGGGCCGCGAGCTGGGCCTGGGCGGCCTGGGCCCCGCGCGGGGGTGCTTCTCGGGCGCGGCCAGCGCGGCCAGCGCGGCCACCTGCACTTGCACTGCTGCACTCGGCGCGGGCCGGGCCGGGCCGCGGCCTTGCACTCCACTCGGCACCGGGCTGACCTGCAGGGGGGCGCCCCGCCCCGCCCAGCCCGCGCCGCGCCGCGCCGCGCTGTCCGTGTCCGTCCGGTGGGTCGCGCGACTGCGTTGCGCTGCGGCGGCGTCTTGCGCCTCGCCTCGCCTCGCCTCGCCCAACCCGACTCACGGCACGGACTCACTCGCGGGGCCGAACGGAACCGAACCGCCTCGCCTGGCCGCACTCACGCATCAACTGAGCCCGGGCTGGGCTGGGCTGGGCCGCCCGCCGCCCGCCCGGCCCGACCCGGGAGACTCAGGCAGCCAAGCGGGCCGGCGGCCGGCGGGGCCCCGGGGCCCGCCCCGCCAAGCGCCCAGCCGCGCCCGCCGCGCCCCGCACCGCCCCGGCCAGCGCCAGCCAGCCGGCCACCAAAACACTTCCGTCCTATCTCTAGAACAAACGCCCCTCAGCCCGGCGGCCCGGCGCTGCCACTGCGGCTGCTTGTGCTGCTGGCTGCGGACTGCATGGCCTGCAGTCTGCTACTTGACATCCTTCAGCCTGGTCCGGACGTGCGGGGCGGGCAGCTTTCACTCCCGCGGGGACCGTCCATCCCCGCCCGCCCCGCCCCGGCGCCGCACCATCGTCCTGCACTACTTTTCCTCGAGAGGCCACTGGAACGGATGCCCCCTTCCCCCCTCCTCCCGGCCGCACCCTCTCGCCAGCAGGGCTCTCTCTCTCTCTCTCTCTCTCTCTCTCTCTCTCTCTCTCTCTCTCTCTCTCTCTCTCTCTCTCTCTCTCTCCTCTCTCTCTCTCTCTCTCTCTCTCTCTCTCTCTCTCTCTCTCTCTCTCTCTCTCTCTCTCTCTCTCTCTCTCTCTCTCTCTCTCTCTCTTGCTCCTCACGACCGTGGCCCATGAGTCCGACGAGGACAGGGAGACGAAATCACTGTGCCGAATCATCCGACAGGAATCTGCCGAACCCGTCACATCAAAACCCCCCTCCTCCCTCTCCCCTTCCTCTCCGATCCCCCTCACGTGAGGTGAGCTCCCCGCCCCGTCACGGGCAGCAGCAGCAGCCAGGCGATTCCGAACACCGTTTTGTAGTTCCTTCTCTCTTGCTCCTTATGGCCGTGCCCAATGAGCGCAACAAGGAGGGAGCGACGAAACCACTGTGCCGAATCACCCTACAGGCCTGCGGGCTTTGGCCCTGCCCGGCCCGGGCGGGCGGCCACCTGTTGTGCTGAGCTGATGACGATGACCCAGGTTCGCAGGTTCCTCTCCCTGTGTCCGGGCCCCCGGGCCCCCCGGGCCCCCCGGGCCGCTGGAACGGCATGAGTAAGCATGGCCGCGGTGCCGGTGCCGGTGCCGGTGCCGCGGTGGGAGTGAGCCACCGCTCTGTGACGAGCTCGAGCCGTGCCCGCTGCCCGCGTGCCACCGCGCCACTGCGTGGGAGCTGAGCTGAGCTGACCACAAAGACAGCCGCACGAGACCGATTGTGCTGACCTCAGCGCAGCCAGCCGCGCAAGAACCCGGGCCTCGGTGCTGGACTCAGACAGCAGAGCACGCAGCAGCAGCAGTAGGCGGATTCAGGGTGACGTTCAGTAGTGTCTTCTCTCTCGCTCCTTAAGGGCCTACCCCGTGAGTGCGACAAGGACAGAGAGACGAAGACGCGCTGCGGAATCGCCCTGCTCCTGCTGCGGTGCGCCGCCGAGGCGAGCTCGGTTAGCCGAGCGCTGGTCAGCACATCCCATTCCCAGCCCGGCGGCCCGGCCCGGCCCCACACCAGCAAGCAAGGCTTATTTGTTTGCCGAGAGTTTCCTCCAAAGATCCGACAGATAACGAGTCGCAGCGCACAGAGGCGGGGCGGGGCGGGGCGGGGCGGGGCGGGGCGGGGCGGGGCGGGGCGGGGCGGGGCGGGGCGGGGGGAGCGGCGGGGGCCGGGCCTTAAGCACTGCATGAGGCGCGTCGGGCGTCGGGCACGATTCACTTTGCGCTAAACCCACCCCACACGTCAGTGAACGGCGACGACCCCAACAACCCGCGCCACGCCTCCGCCACGCCCCGCCACGCCCCGCCACGCCCCTCAGTGGGAAATAAACACTCCCTCGGCCGTAAATAGAAACGACTGATTGCGGGGGTCCGTGCCACGCCAGGCCAGCCAGGCCAGCACGGCGGTGCCGCGACATGGCGGCACAGATGCGTGCACGCTGCAACAGCTCGTTGCCTGCTGCTGCTGCTGCTGCTGCTGCTGCTGCTGCTGCTGCTGCTGCTGCTGCTGCTGCTGCTCTGCTGCTGCTGCTGCTGCTGCTGCTGCTGCTGCTGCTGCTGCTGCTGCTGCTGCTGCTGCTGCTGCTGCTGCTGCTGCTGCTGCTGCTGCTGCTGCTGCTGCTGCTGCTGCTGCTGCTGCTGCTGCTGCTGCTGCTGCTGCTGCTGCTGCTGCTGCTGCTGCTGCTGCTGCTGCTGCTGCTGCTGCTGCTGCTGCTGCTGCTGCTGCTGCTGCTGCTGCTGCTGCTGCTGCTGCTGCTGCTGCTGCTGCTGCTGCTGCTGCTGCTGCTGCTGCTGCTGCTGCTGCTGCTGCTGCTGCTGCTGCTGCTGCTGCTGCTGCTGCTGCTGCTGCTGCTGGCTGCTGCTGCTGCTGCTGCTGCTGCTGCTGCTGCTGCTGCTGCTGCTGCTGCTGCTGCTGCTGCTGCTGCTGCTGCTGCTGCTGCTGCTGCTGCTGCTGCACACCGTGGCCGGGCCGGGCGGAGCCGAGCCCGCGCGGCGCGAGCGTGGAGGTGGAGCCGGCGGAGTAAACACAGCCGTCTGATTCCGAAGATCGCTCTCGTACCTCCGTCCTTGTCGCACCTATGGCGGTGCCCTATGTTGTGGATGACTAGGCTACGGGCGTGTGACGAGGAGGAAGACACGGGGGAGCGATCTTCGGGATCAGACGGCAGAGTCCACTTCCACTGCTGTGCACACTCACACACTCACGTCGGCTGAAGGGAGGGGAGGGGAGGTATACGCGTATGTGTAATCCGTATCATCCACAACGTTACGGCGCCCGCCGCGGCAGAGCAGCAGGTGTCCCACCATAAAGATTTAAAAACGACACACACACACGAAAAGGAAAAGGCTGGCCAGCCGGTGTTTGAGAGAGCGCGCTGCGCGGCGCACACCTGTCCGCCCGGCCTGGCGCAGCCTTCTGATTCAGAACATCACCCCCAGTCCTAGTACCCCCGTCCTTGTCGCACCGACGGCAGTGCTCTATACTGGGAATGGCAGGGCAACATGAGAGCGACAAGGACGGAGGCCAGAGAGCGATGATCTTCGGAATCAGACGGCAGCCGGCCATTCCAGAGGCGCAGAAGGACCGCCAGCATGGAGCAGGAGCAGGGCGCCGGGGCGGCGCCGGGGCGGGTCAACCACCTCGCCCAAGGTAGCCGAGGGCCGCGCGCCGCACCGCTGTGGGTCTGCCGTCTCATTCCGAAGATCACTCTCGTCCCTCCGTCCTTGTCGCACCTATGGCGTTGCCCTATGTTGCGGGTTGGCAGAGCCCCGCATGAGTGCGACAAGGACGGAGGCGCGCGAGAGCGATCTTCGGAACCACACCTCACGGCTGGACCCAACAACAACAACTGCGCCGCGGAGCGCAGAGCGCACCGCCCGCCACGCCCGACCATGCCGCAGGCCGCGGGCAACGTTAATTCGTTTACCGGTCGGTGCCTTCATTAATTAAGGACGGGGCCGGGCCGGGACGGGCGAGTGCGGCGGGCGCGGCGCTGTGGCGACGCTTGACAAATATGTACCCTCCCGCTGGGGAGGGTTGATCACAAACCCAGCCCGGCCCGGCGCAACCCTCTCCTCCATGCCTCCAGCCTCCAGCTCATCACGGCGGCATGGGACGGCCCTTTCCGTCCCTCCCCCAGGTCCTTGGCTTGACGCGACGGCAACGCCCCATGTTGTCGTTGTCTGTGAGGTAGAATCTGATGCTGATGTTGCTGGTGCCTTGACGACGCAGGCAAAGCAGCCCCACAGCTGCATTTATATGAGGAGAAACGCAAAGTGAATATTCCTCTTAGTATACAGCTCGGTCGCGTCGTCGTCTTTGACTCTGTCGACTCTGTCGGCTGCCGTACCTCCGTGGGAGTGCCGCGCCGGGGCGGGGGCCAGCGGGGCCGGGCGGGGCGGGGCGGGGCGGGGCGGGGTGGGGTGGGGTACGGCGGAGTGGGGCGGGGCGGGGTGTGGCGCAGTGGGGAGGGGAGGGGCCGACGATCGGACAGGACCACAACAACAAGCGGCATCGCCGCGGCGGTGGCGGCGGGGTGGGGTGGGGTGGGGCGGGGCGGGGCGGGGTGGGGGAGGGGGGGCAGATCCCCCCGGGGGCGCCACCGCAGAGGTGCGGCGGGGCGGGGCGGGGCGGGGCGGGGCGGGGCGGGGCGGGGCGGGGCTGGGTCGTCCTCCTATACCGCTTCCATTACTCTCTACGCGATGCGTCCTCCTCATTCACAGTGTGGGGCGGGGAGGCGGGGAGGGGCATGGCATCGGCAGACGAAAACGAGACTCGGCGGCCAGACGCAGTAGCCGAGCCGCAAGATAGCTCGCTCGAGCCCGGCAGGAAGGGACGGCGACGATAAGACTGACTTACACTGCTTACTTTTTGTGCCGTGGGGTCCCCGGGGAGCGGGCCGGAGGAGAGCGATGCACTTCGGCCGGGTTAGACTAATAATACAATCACAGAGTGTTTCGGCCCTGGCCGGGTCTGGTGGAATGAGTGGGGAGCGAGCGGGGTGTGTTCGAGACCGACACAGCTGGTCGTCCGTGCGACTGATGAGACACGCACCAGCTCGTCAGAACTACCGCCGTGTTTCAATTCAGTTTTTCACAGTTTTGGAGACTTGTGAATGGCGATTTAATTGATTCGATGATTTACGATGACTTCATAACCCCCACGAGCGAGCAGGAGGCGAGGGCGCGCGCCCTGGTCCTCTCACCGCCACCTGTAGCCGTAGCCCCTACTCTGAGCGCCTTGCGGGTAGGCCACCCTCCCGCACTCGTGGCGTGCTGTACAGTATAACCGCTCCATCGTCAGGGGCGCGCCGGCAGCCCGGGCAGGGTGAAGGTCACAACTTGAGACTCATGCTCATGGTCGCAGGGTCGCGCCGGAGAAATCCAGAGGGCGTTCAGAGAAACAGAGCCGCAGGAAATGAGCAAGTCATGTATGCCGTGCACGTGCACGCCGACGCGGAAACAAAACTGTGAATAAATTTTTGAACACCCCGCAGTTCGGAAAAATTCAAAAAAATTCAAACACATTTCAAAAAATTCATGAAAATTCACAAAATTTTAGAAAAGTTCAGGAAATTTCAGGAAACTTTACAAAAAAAATTAAGTAAAATTCAAGTGAACATTCACAAAAATTCTTTAAAATTTACAAAAATTAACGAAAACTCACAAAAATTATCAAGATGTGTACCCCAAAATTCAGAGTTGTTTCCTCCTCGAAGCTCGCGCACGGCCCGGCGCGGCGTGTGCGGGGTGACTGTTTCGCGCGGTGCAGTTGGTGCGCGCGGGCACGAACCCGCCAACAGCAGGCCCTGCCCTGCCCCTGCCCCGCCGCTGCTAACATTGATAGCCACGCCACGCACTCCGAGTTATCGGGCATATACCAGCTGCTACCGGTTTGCAGCACTCCTCGCCCGCCCCACCCCACCAGTGCTAGAGTGACGACCGCCAACAACACGGCGTGGGCGGGGAGGGGCGGGGTGGGCACGAGCATTACGCGGGTAAGCGCCGGTGTGGGTCCAGCGGGGTGGAGCGCTGCTACACGGTAAAGGCAATGTCTGATTTTTTTGAGGAAAAAAGGGAAAACTTTAAGGAACTTCCGTAATTTGAGGGAAACCCCTCAGATTTTGAGGAGGGCTCCTCAAAAAATATACTGGAAACCCAAGTGTGTGAATGTCGCACACTTGAAAGTGTGTGAATGTCGCACACTTAGCCGCTTAAACGTGTGAATTTTCCTAGGATATTCACACGTTTGAGTGGCCAAGTGTATGAATGAATCCTCGCACACCTACAAGTGTGCGACATTCGCACACTTGGATTACCAGAGTAAGGGAAATCTCCACAAATTTTGAGGAGACTTCCTCAAAATCTGAGGAGTTTTCCTCAAAGTATCCAAGGTCCTCAAAGTTTTCACTTTTTCCTCAAAAAAAATAATCAGAAGTCGTTTTTACCGTGCCGAGGGCGACGGGGTCGCCGCGCCCTGAAGACTGATTCACAAGAGCGCTCTCCGTGTTCTTTCTCTGTCGCACTCATGGGGTGAGCAGTACAGGTGCAAGCGAGAGATGGCAACGAGAGCGTTCTTCTGAAACCAGTTTGCAGCAAGACCGGGGGGAGGTGGGGGGGGGGGGGGCATCGCGCTGATTATTGGCAAATAGCGGAAGCGCGACGGAGCTGGCGGTATATTAAGACTGGCGCTGCTGGCGGTGCCGGTGCCGGTGCCGGTGTGGCGGTGATAAGACGGCAGTGTCCTCCAGCCCCCCCCCCTCCCCCATACCCGGCTGGCGCCGCGCCACCCCACCCCGCCCCGCCCCGCCCCGCCCCGCCCCGCCCTGCCCCGCCCCGCCGCCCACCTCTTCGACGATTGGACCGAGTCTCTTTGCAGCCTGGTCGTAATGGACTCTGGCGTGATGGCCGCGTCAGCGATACTGTCGGTTTAGATAGAAAATAAGGGACGCCCCTGGAGGAGTGGAGGGGGGGGGAGAAGGTTGATGGTTGCCCCCCCCACCCCCCCAAAAAAAAACAAAAAAAAACATGGCGCACACCTGCACTATCGGCCGGGCCGGGCCAGCTCGGCCCGGCACCACCATGCTGACTGACATGCAGGCCGGGAGCAGCACGCCGTCGACGCGCGCGATAAGAGGAACGTGATGTGCACATTACGAAGTGATAATGAAGTTGGCATGCGGTTTTGGCAGGAGAGAGAGGGAGAGATGGGGGGAGAGAGGGAGAGAAGGGGGGGGAGAGAGAGCGAGAGAGAGAGAGAGAGAGAGAGAGAGAGACAGAGAGAGAGCGTTGAATCAAAACTACAAGGTCCTTGCAAAGCCTGGTGCTGGTTCAGAACTGAACGGTGCGCGTCTGTTATTGAAAAACAAAGCACTTGCATGCCTATAGCCAACCGTGTTGTGAGCTCACCTGCAATGGGGCCAAAACTATGTCTCCCTGCTCCGGACCGCAGCTGAAACAGAAGGGGAAACATAGCGATTATTAGGTTCGTAGAATGAGATGTATACGGTGGGAACGGAGTGAAAGGGGGGGGGGAGTGTGTACACATCGCGGGCGGGGCGGGGCGGGGCGGAGCGGGGCGGGGCGATGTCATCGAGGGGTCAGAATCTCTCAGAGCGGGATCAAAGCAGTTAGATCAGGTCTTTCTATCGGAAACCAGCGGGTACCAGATATATCAGGCTGATGGCTGATCCTCGCCCGCCCGTGTGTGTGCGTGCGTGTGCAGAGGAGGCGCAGGCGCCCACTCCCAGTGGGGCGGGCGGCAGCCGTCCTATTCAGAGGATCGCTCGGTCCTTGTCGCACCCATAGTGCTGTACGGTGTGGGCAGAGCAGGGCCGCTCATGAGTGCGACAAGGACGGAGGCGCGAGAGCGATCTTCGGAATCAGACAGCAGGCGTCACGTACACGTCTGTGAGCACGCGCGGGAGATGAGGCGGCTGAGACAATGCGAACCCGATGCGCTGCGGTGCGTCGGGCGTCGGGGCGGCTGCCAAGTGCAGGCTGCGCTCTTCTAGCCCCGCCCGGTCCCACCCCGCCCCACCCCGCCCCGCCCCGCCCCGCCCCAACCCGCCCCACCCCGCCCCACCCCGCCCCACCCGGCCCCACCCCGCCCCGCCTCGCCCGACCCCACCCCACCCCGAACGGGGCCCCCCCGCCTGCCGCCAGCGCGCGATGCGAGCGACCGATTCCGGTTGGAACCGCTTCAAGAGTATTAGTATGCGAGCGAGGAAGAGAGCGCTGCGGCCGCTGATGCTGCTGCTGCTCATCGCGGCGACGCTCGCGCCAAAATAAAAGCGCTGGTATAAATAAAAGCGCTGGTAAAAATAAAAGCGCTGCTCTCGGCTCGCGCGGGCGCGCCGCGTGTGCCATGTGGTCTCCACCACGCTGGCCTCTAATCTTATCGACGGCGTCCTCGATGACCGTAGCGCAGCAGCCCGGACCGGACCCGAGAGGCCGGGCCGGGCCAGACCCGCAGCGCGGTGCGCGGCGAGCCGTATCTGACCAGGACCCGTAGGACAGTTACGGCGCTGTAATTTGGAGTTATTTTCGGACAGCAGGCTTCTTTTAATTTTTTTTTTAAGGAGTTTCGGGGACGAACTTTATTTTGCTCGTCGGCTTGGCCGCGCCAAGGCCAGAGAGGCTGGGCTCGGACTCGCTGTGCCGGTGGCGGCGGCGGCGGCGGCGGCTGGAGCGGCGTACGTACGGCAGACCAGCGCGCCTCCAGCCCCGCCCCGCCCCGCCCCGCCCCGCCCCGCCCCGCCCCGCCCCGCGCTCAGCACAGAGCCTGGTCTCACGGGCCTGGCCTGTCCTGGCCTCTGGCCTCGCGCCCTTGAGGATATACGGGTAAACAGGTGATAAAACGGATCCACGCTCATCGACTGTTCACACCGCTCCCGCTCCCGCTGCAGCGCTACGCGCGCCGCGCCACTCCGCCCGGCCTGACGACGCGCGCCAATGTAAGAGGGGCGGGGGGGCGGGGCGGGGCGGGGCGGGGCGGGGCGGGGCGGGGCGGGGCGGGGCGGGGCGGGGCGGGGCGGGGCGGGGCGGGGCGGGGCGGGGCGGCGCGGGGCGGGGCGGGGCGGGGCGGGGCGGGGCGGGGCGGGGCGGGGCGGGGCGGGGGTCTGCAGGCCAGGCAGGCGACCACGCGTAGCCAGCATGGGTGTGCGCGCGAGCTGGCCACCGGAGCCGGTCTGACCGCCTGGGAGGTAGGCAACGCGGCGACACGACTGCGCCACTGTCGATGCGCTGCCTACGCAGCAGGCGCTCTCTCCGCAAGGACGCGGACGCGGAGCGGGAGAGCTGAGAGCTGCCAGGAAACGGGCGGGGTATGTACGGTATGTAGCATGCCATTGAACCGAGGGGAGAAACAACTCTGAAATTTTTGTACACCTCGTAATCCAGAAAAATTTAGAAAAATTCAGGAAATTTAAGAAACATTCGATTATAAAAATTCACTAAGATTCACAAAATTTCAGAGAACTCTAGGGAAAAACTCGTGGAATAATTCGCGAAATTTCACTTAAAAATTCACAAAATATGATCACGAAACTTCAAATGTATTTCCCCCTCACATTGAACGCGAGAGTGTTGTAGTTACACCGCACATATAGGAGAGTCTAGTCCAAGTAGGGTAGGTGGAGTGTTCCGGTTGAGTGAAAGCAGGGCCAAGGGCGCGCCCCCTACCCCTACCCCCACATCCCTAAACCAGCCCCGCCTGCCCCGCCCCGCCCCCACGTCCGCCCCTTCTTCAGCCGTATTGATTTCAGCAGGCCTCGCGGCTGCGCCCCGGCCCGGCCGGTGCCGGTGTCGCAGCGGTTTTGTGCTTGGGGTACGAATTTCCTTTTTCCTAGTCGATTTCTACCGCGTTGTTCTGGTGGGACGGGGGGAGAGGGGGGGGGGGTCTGATATCCCAGCCTACTCGCAGCCCCCATCCCCTTCCTCCCTCCCCTAACCCCTCTGCCAAGGAGGAAGCTCGAGAGGAACACAAATCCATAAAAGGGCCGAAATCACCTCTTAAGGTAACATTTTGACGTTAAAATAAAGTGTGACTTTTCTGTTAGCTTTGTTTTTCTCTGCAGCACTGGAAAGGTACTAGTCACATGTCTTGCCCGTAATGAGCGGAGTATTTTTTCATCGCTCAGTAAAAGTGACTTTCGCTAAAACGACTCAAATGGAGTATTTTCTGGAATTTTAAAAATCGCTCCGGAAGAGTGACATTTGGTGATTCGACTCAAAAAGAGTCATCAAAGTGACTCTAATAGAGCGATGTTCATGCATGTCGCTCTCCCAGGAGCATGAAAATTTGGTACAGAAAAGTCGCTCTCCCAAGATCGAAAAAGGCGACTCCTCCATTTTCAGTGAGAACAAGGGCAATCCATCAATCTGACGGCATTACGATTAAGCTCAGCCTGGTTCCGGTGTATTCTCCGATGAAACGCGCTGTGGCGTGGTGACACAGCGCGGGGCTGTGCAGTGGTGGGGTGGGGAGGGGTGAATGGTCCCGGGACGCCCCGGATCCAAACACCTCTGGGGGATAAAGTCCGGCCCGGTCCGACGCCGCCAATATCATTCGAGCTCCTCCCGACAGAACGGAGCCCTGAAGGGCCTTGCAGGGTCAGGCTAAGGGTCAAGCAAATTCTGATTTTTCTAGTTTTTCGGGATTTTTCATGATTTTCACTGATTTTACGTTTGCTGATTTTTTTCTGAATCCTAATTGATGTTTTTTTTTTCGAACTTTTTAACTGATGTTTTACTGATTTTGTTGTAGGGTGTCCACTGATCTATTTTCTTTTCTTTCTTTTTTGAGTGAAGGCGGACCCCTCAGGGCCAGGGTTGTGCGCGGCCAGGCACAGCAGGACCCGCCATAGCGCCCCCGGACCGAACTACTATACGCCACGCCCCGCCCCGCCTCGCAGCACGTGGTCGATACTCCTATCCTATCCACCGTCCAGCTCGTGCGAGGAGCGCGGAAAAGCTATTTCCGCGTCGATTTTTCGCCTCGCCCATCGCCGCGGCCGCCGCCGACCCGCCATATACTCTAGAAACTTAAGTGTGTGCATGGCATGCTTCTTTTTGGAGTCAACCACAAAGCACACTGTAAAATGGAGTGTGCTTGTCAGGCATGCTTTAAAATAAAAGCATGCCAACCAGTGTGCTTTGTGGTTGACTCCAAAAAGAAGCATGCCATGCACCACACTTGAGTTTCTATAGTAAGCGATTCTCATGTTTTCCGCGAGTTGTGTGAAGCTACCCGTCATAAAAAATGTTGAAAAGCACGACGGTGGCGGTGGAGCAGTGCTCCGGTCACAACCGGTCAGCGGCGGAAAGGAGTGAGTGAGTATGGCGTAGTGGGGAGAGGCGTGCGAGACACACGGAGAGCCACATGGGAGCACGTGACCAACCCTCACGGTAAAGCATGGTAATCAGTCATGCATGATCTGTGCGTGCGTGCGTGTGTGAGCGTGAGCGCGGTATTTTTGAACCCAAACAAGACCTCTTGGCGACACACGACCACGTGACATTCCGGCCGAGATTGGCGTTACGCAACGCGACAAAAGACTCCTCAGATAGCGGGAGGGACCGGTCCGGGGCGGGAGAGAGAGTGAGAGAGAGAGAGAGAGAGAGAGAGAGAGAGAGAGAGAGAGAGAGAGAGGGGGGGGGGAGGGAGAGGGACGTTGCGGATGATGGATGGTGGGTGACGGGACCGACGGGACGGACCCTCCGCAAACGATCCGTAAATAGAGCTGCTCTGCCCTGCCAGGCTGGGAAGGCGATGGTGGTGGTTCCTCTAGGTACCCCAACTCCACCCGAGATTAACTCATCTACAGGACCGCCCGACCGCCTCGGCCTAGACCTGAGTAACTTTCAACTCGACCTGACAGCCGACCATCAGTTCCCCGGCGGGGCGGGGCGGGGCGGGGCGGGGCGGGGCGGGGCGGGGCGGGGCGGGGCGGGGCAAGGTGAGGCAGGGCGGGGCCGCGCGCTTCTTACCCTGAAGGGAGGGTGGTATTCGAGGGGGAAATGTCTGAAAAATTTTGTGTCAGCTGGACAACGTATTACCCGGATTACCCGTGGATAAACTCCGGATTAAATTCAAAAATTTCAAGGAAGGTCCATGCATAACGCTGGTTTACCAACGGATTACCCTGCTGGATCACCCCGGACTACCTCCGTAACATCACTAAATTTTCGGTAATCCGGCGGATTAAGGATTACTAACCCCATGTCAGCCGGATTACCCGAGTCGCTTCCGCCTTGGTGGTGTTGCCTCGATATGATTCGAGAGGAGCGCTCTGCTTGTGTGAGCTGCACTGCACTGCACAGGCCCGAGAAGGTGTAATAGGATTATGACATGTGCTACACCTTTGGGCCTGAGCGGGGTGCGCGGGAGATACCGCGCAGCACAGCTCTGCGTCCGCGCCGCCGCCACGCCTCGCCACGCCCCACCACGCACCACTCCACCACACGCCACGCCACGCCACGCCACGCCCCACTCCGCCCCGCCACCCCGCCACAACACAGGGGGTAAACGACCTGGGCCCTGGGCTGCGGGGTGGGGCCCCTATCAGCCGGGAGGTATGCTCGGCTCGGCTCGGCGCGGCCCTAAACCTGCATCGCTGCCAGTAATCCTGACTCACAAGACGTCGCGACGGAGCGCAGCGCGCCGTCTGGCATGGTGGGACAAGGACAGTGTGCGGAGGGGGGAGGGAGGTAGCGCAACACGGAGTCGAGGGGGAGGGGGCGGACTTTACGAACACACCTTTTTACTTAGGCAGTTTACTTAGCTAACACAACAATGACTATTAAGTGGCTAAGTGCATTGCATTGCCTCATCATAACCATTCAGCTCCCGATATAAAACGATACTTAACTGTTGAGTTTCCTTTAGTGAGCTCGAGCTCGGTCAGGTGAACTGTCGTTGACCCCCGGGGCCCTCATCACCGTCTTGGGTTCTGACTTAAAGCGCGAGAAAATTGGCCGGTTCTACCTTGATCACAGGGCTGCGTTTGGGCCGTTTGGGCTCGGCGGTGGAGGATAGGCGGTGTTCATCCCGAGTCGCCGACCCCCGCCCGCCACCGGTGAGCCTCCCCCCCCCCCCCCCCCGGTTCCCCCTCCGGGGCCGCCGGGCCGCCGGGCCGCTGCGCGGCGCACCAACGCACCGCTGCGTACGATGGGCTGCCTAGCTGCACGGCGCTGGGCGCGGCTCCTCCCGGCACGGCCCGAAGCGCCGAGCCGGGGGCCGGGGGTCTGGGCCTGGCGGGGCCTGGGCTGGCAGCGGGGCCATGCCCGGGTCATGGACCCGACCACCACTCTGAGCGCCCCGCCCCACCACGCCACGCCACGCTCCGCCACGCCCCGCTACGCCACGCCACGCCTCGGTCCTGCGCCGCTACGCTAGCGTCGCGTTGCCGTGCGTAAAAGCAGCGATGAGGTTAGAGCAACGAAAACAACGACATGGTCTCTCGGATCCCTCGCGGGCCATGCTGGGGCCGGGTCGTGCGGGGATACGTGTTCCACCGGGGAGGAAAGGACATGTTGCCGAGGATCGCGCCGGCCGGGCGGGCAGTGCGCCGAAGCAGAGAGGGTACTTATTGCTCTTGCAAAACGAGAAATGTGCATTTGGTAGGAGGGTCTCGGGTAGCGGAGAGGGGGGGGATGTGAGGGTGGTTTACGGCACGGCAAAAGTGGGGGAGAGGGAGAGAAAGCGATCTGTGTGGTGGAGGTGGGGGGTCAATGCGTGAATGGTTTGGGGGTGGGAGGGTGGGAGGGCTACTGCTGCTTGCGGCAGCCGAGGGTAGGGCGGGGATGGCAAAGCCCAGAGGGTGGAGGGCCAGGGCCGGGCAGGCGCCCAGAGGGTGGGGGAGGTCGGGGCGGGGCGGCGCCGGGCGGCGCGGGGCGGGGCGGGGCGGGGCGGGGTGGGGCGGGGCGGGGAGCGGTACGGCACGCCGCTGCTGCGTCAGGGGCGTTGCCCTCAACAACAAAGGGACGCAGCAGCGAGCGGAGAGGCGGCAGCGCGCCGCACTGTGTGCGAGGACGTTCTTCCCAAACGGTGTGAGTCCTGTGGGTCCTGTGCCGTGAGTCGTGCTGCCGTCTGATTCCAAAGATCGCTCTCGCGCCTCCGTCCTTGTCGCAGCTATGGCCGTCCCCTAGGTTGGGAATGGCAGGGCCACATGAGTGCAACAGGGAAGGAGGACGCGAGAGCGATCTACAGAATCAGGCGGCGCAGCCGTCTATGATTCCGAAGATCAATCTCGTGCCCCCGTCCTTGTCGCACTCATGGGGCCGCGCCATCCCCAACATGGGGCACCGCCATAGGCGCGACAAGGACGGAGGCGCGAGAGCGATCTTCGGAATTAGCCTGCAGGTCCAACTCACTCAGAGCAGCGCTCAGCCGTGCAGCCCTGCAGCCCCGCGCCTCCTCACCCTGCTGCTCACTCCTGCTAGTCAGCAGATCTGCTCCTGCCTGCTTCCTTCCAGTCAGAGAGAATGGAGGAGGAGGGAGGGAAGGGGGGGGGGCGGGAGGGGGAATGGAGGGAGGGAGGGAGGGAGGGAGGGAGGGAGGGAGGGAGGGAGGGAGGGAGGGAGGGAGGGAGGGAGGGAGGGAGGGAGGGAGGGAGGGAGGGAGGGAGGGAGGAAGAGAGAGCGGGGAAGGGAGGGGCCGAAGGCCGCAGGGCAGGGAACAGAGTGAGTATTGACCCGCGAAGGGACGGTGGCGTGGCGTGGCGCGGCGCGGCGGGCTCAGAGGTGGCAGCAGCAGAGTACTCGTCAGGGAGTTTGGAGGCGAGCGGTTGAGGGAGGCGAGAGAGAGCGAGATGAGCCGGGTGGGGCGGGGCGGGGTGGGGCGGGGTGGGGCGGGGCGGGGCGGGGCGGGGCGGGGCGGGGCGGGGCGGGGCGGTGCTGAGCGCCCCAAATAATTGCAGTGAGCGCAGCGCAGTGGGGCTGGAGGCGAGAGAGGGTCACTTCTCCCAGCCAACAACTCAATTAGTTCTAATTAGCCGTGCCATATCCGGCGGCGCGGTCAGAGAGCGGACGACCAGGCGACCAGCTCGATGCGACTGTGCAGCGCGTACGCTGCCTGTGTGTACGACAGAGAGAGAGAGAGAGAGAGAGAGAGAGAGAGAGAGAGAGAGAGAGAGAGAGAGGGGAGGGGGTCCTCTTCCTCGTCACGGTCTGGTACAGCCCATGGGCCTGGCGCGGCCCTACCCGGCCCTGCCCGGCCCGGGCGCCATGCGTTGTGCGGGCATAGGCACAACGTGTTATTGACCAGGACCAGTCCCTTGGGTTCGACCGTACAGGAGAGAGAGGTCGCCACCGCCATTCATAATAAGCCCGGCGGGCGGTATGGGTGAGGGAGGGGGTCGGCAGGTGTGAGGGTGCGATGCAGCGGGAAGTTCAGAGGCGATACGGTGGGGTGGGGCAGGGCGGGGCAGGGCGGGCAGCAGGGTGATTCCGCACAGTGGCTTCGTTCTCTGTGTCTCTGTTACACTCAAGGGGCTCGGCCATGAGGAGCGAGAGAAAGGACACAACGACACAACTAAACGCTGCTCGGAATCACCCTGCAGGGCGGGGCGGGGGGGGCGGGGCGAGGCAGGTAGGTAGCGAGGGTAAGCAAGTCGCCTCTCCATCTCCGTTCAGCCGCGCGATTCCGAAGATCGCTTTCATACCCCTGTCCTCGTCGCACTCATGGAGCACTACCATGGCCAGCAAAGGGCACCGCTGTACGTGCAACAATGACGGAGGGATGAGAGCGATCTTCTGAATCAGTCGGCTGTATTGCACCGGCCGGGCGGAGACAAGTCAAGCGTCTCGGCCACGCCGGGTCCCTTCTTCTCCTTCTCCGATCAATACTCTCGCAGGCGTGCTGCTGCGCCTTACCGTGCCGTACGGGGCGGGGCCGTGGAGGCCCGCGGGGAGGACGCGTCCCGGCCGGCCGTCTCATTCCGAAGATCGCTCTCGCGTGCCTCCGTCCTTGTCGCACCTGCGGCGGTGCCCTATGATGTCGGGGATGGCCGAGCCCCGCATGAGAGTGACAAGGACCATTGGCGGATTCAGAGCCAGCCTTTGGGGGGGGGGGGGCAAAGTAGTACTTTTTGCCTACTTACAGGGGCAAAGTAGTACTTTTTGCCTACCTTTCAGGCGGCTACCGAGGGGCCATGGGGCAAAAGGCCTGTCGCCCCCCCCCCCCAACTGGATCCGCGCATGACAAGGACGGAAGGACGGAGGTGCTATAGAGCAGCAGCCCACCTCCCACGCACACGCGCGCGTAAAACCGCTTACTTATGCCATTATCATGGACTCCGGCGGGAGATGTTGGCGCCAGCGTTTAGCTATTGCCGGTTTGACAGGCGCCGGACAACATTTACGTAACGCTGCTCGCGCGATACGAACGACGTGGCGCCCGCTACTCGCCAGCAGAGCAGCCTGGCCTGGCCTGCAAGCGTGACACGTGACAAGCAGACTCGTGTGTTAGCCGCTGCGCCGCGCTGCGCCGTAAGCCCCGAGTCAAACAATAATAAAAGTGAAGCGGCGGTGGGGGCCGGGCCGGGGACGCGCGGGGAGAGAGTACACGGCCACTGTGAAAAATATGTTAGTAGATTTACGATTTATTTGGTGAATTACGACTTACGAAAAATGTTGTAAATTTACGACAGCCCATTCTTGTTTGTCATTGAATTTCAAGTCGATAGGCACTGCTTGTAATTTTACGATAAGTGATCGTAATTTTACAGCTCCACTTCGTGGAAAATTTTCCCGTATACCTACGAGAATATTTTTTTTACAGTGGCGCGGCCCAAGGCCCAGCACCGGCACGGCACGGCACGGCACCTGGGACAATAAAAACAAGTCTAACGAGAGGACGGGCGCTAAGCTGCAGAGACCTCGTTGACAAACATGCCATCAGCGGATCGCGCGCCGTGTAAACAGCGCGCCTCTTTGCCTCCGGCACGACTTCCTGCGCGCGCGACCAGCCGCGTCTGATTCCGAAGATCGCTCTCGCGCGCCTCCGTCCTTGTCGCACTCGCGGGTCTTTGCCCTCCCCAATGTAGAGCATCGCCATAGGTGCGACAAGGACGGAGGTGCCACAGCGATCTTCGGAATCAGACGGCTGCACAGATCCACGCCGCCATACCCCACCCCCGCCCCTACCGCGTGCGCGCGCGCGCCTCACCGCGGACACAAAGTGTCGGCCGATAACCGATAAATCTTTCTGCCTCCGACATGAGTTATTTTTTTCGGGTTTCAATCGCGGGCTTCGGACGGTCCTGAGACTGACTGACAGGCCGCTCGAGGGACCGGGCGCGGGTTGGGGGGGGGGGGGGCGGCGTACCGCACGGAGTGAAGACGCTCTGACGTGTCTGGGAAGCCCTGGACGCCGGGCGCGAGGGGGAGCAGGACGACGCCCGCGTGGAGGCTGGTGGTGGGGTTGGGGAGGAAAGGGTCGAAAATCACAGCGCGAAGACGCGCCGACAGTGGCGACCTGGACGAGCGTTTAGAGAATGGACAGGAAATGGGGGGGGGGCGAGAAGCACGATCCTGCACTCGCACGACTTCGGGCCCGGCGCCCTAAAGCGACCTATTCCTATTCCCGCGCCGAGCCCCGCCCGCCCCTGCAGCCTGCAGCACACAAGGAGATGGAAGTCTGGGGAATTTTCATTCCGGCTGCCGCGCTACGAAGAGCGGTGCAGAGCGGTGCAGAGCGGTGCAGAGCGGTGCAGAGCGGTGCAGAGCGCGGCTAGGGTATCGATCTCTCCATACTCCCGCCGCACCGCAATGCTGGAGGGAAGGGTGCGCGGAGGCGGGGCGGGCTCGGACAGGACACTTCGCGACCCGCGCGGCCCGCGTCTCGAGGAGGGTGCGTCCGCACGGCCGGTCGGGGTGCGGGCGGGTGCAGGTGTACCTACCCCGCGGCGCGAACGCGGGCGGGGGCACCCGTACCCGCCCCACACGCAGCTCCACCCCGACGCGTAAAGCGGCCGAGTATCCGACGGGGGGAGCACGCAAGGGGTAAAAAAAGGTCTGAAATTTGGTGTACACATTTTGTTAATTTTTATGAATTTCTGTGATGTTTTAAAATTTGATTTTTTAAAATTATCTAGTATTTTTTCCTGAATTTTCCCAAATTTTTGTGTTTATTTCTGAATTTTTCTAAATTTTCCTGAATTACGAGGTGTACAAAAATTTCAGAGTTGTTTATTCTTCCTCGATGGAGGGCAGGACGAGCTCGAGCGGTGCGGGTGCGGGTGCTCGGCTGGGCGAGGCTCGGGCGAGAGGGAAGACTCCAGCTCTGACGTCATTGCCGGGGATCGACCGCCCGGTCCCTGACCTGTGCAGCCCGCCCCCGGGCCCGGGGCAGGGCGGGCCGCCCCCGGCTCCCGCCCCCACCCCCGCCCCCGCCCCCGCCCCCACCCCCGCCCCACCCCTGGTACCACTACTTCCTCCCGCGGCCAACCTCCGTTCCAGTGGATTCCGCGCCCAGTGCAGCCGTCCCGACGCAGAAAGACATGAAGGAGGGGGGGGGGAGGCTCTCCACAAAGGGTATAGCTGCGCCGCGCAATCGACACCTCCGCACAGCGCAGCGCGCACCGGAACTGTGCCTTTTTATAAAACCCCTTTTGGGAGAGACAGCTTCGTCTGCTCATCGGAAATACACGTCCGCTTCCCCCGGGACAGGGGGCGCGGGCGCGGTAGCTTTCGAAGGACGCGGTCGCGTCGGGTCTTCTGTCGGGTCTTCTGTCGGGTCGAACATCCCCTCCCCCTCCCCCAGCGGGAGCGGGGAGCGGCCGTGCCCCATTCATAACTCGGCGCGGTTGCGGGCCGGGCCGCCGTCTGATTCAGAAGATCGCACCCGTACGTCCGTCCTTGTCGCACTGACGGCACGGCGGTGCTCTGTGTTGGGGGTGGCAGTGACCTATATGAGTGCGACAAGGACGGAGCAGACGGAGGCACGACGGCGATCTTCTAAATCAGACGGCTGGGCTCACGTAATGTTCGCGACGTCCCTTTAACTCTCCCGCGGCACCCGACCGTGAAAATGTCAAGTAGGCTTGTCTTTCCTCGATCCTGTACAGTTCCCTCCTCTGCTCTGCACTGCTCCGTTGAGCTTGCACCGGCTGGCTGCGCCCATGGCAACAGCCGGAGCCGCGCGCACCCCGTCCCACCACCGCATCGCGAGCAGGGGAAGGGGGGCACCAGGGCGGGGCCCAGCCCCCGACGACTCCCCCGAAATCGAAGCTGGCGCCCGTCGAGGCCTAGGCCGTGCCCGTGCCCGTGGCCGTGGGCTGTACTCACCCACTGACGCGCTCCTCTGTCCCGGGGGTCGCCTGTCCTGGTCGCGGCGCCCGCTGGCCTGGCACTGGCACTCACCGGCGTGCCGTGTGTACGCGCAGGTACGGGTCGGGCGCGGCCCGGTACCGCCGCCGCGGCCCCCGCCGCCCGGCCCCGCCCCGCCCGGCCCGGCCTAAGCCTGTTTGGCGTCGGGCCTCGGCGCGGAAAATTCCCTCCGAATTGAAGCGCAGAGCGCAGAGCGCAGCCGCGGCAGCCGCAGGTCCAGGCGGCTCGGGACGCGCGATGAGCGCGCGGCGTGCAGCGAGCGAGCGCAGCGCAGGACGGCGCAGGGCGACGCAGGGCGCTGCGGCAGCGGGTGCGAGCGCCGAGCGCGACCTTGGCCGTCAGACAGCACTCACAGCGAAGGCGAACCGACTATGAATTTTGGTGCACAAATGTCGTGATACATTGGGAATTTTCAGGAGTGTATGTGAATATTGCAGGCATTTTTAAGAACTTTTGATTGAATTTTTCCTAAACTTTTGTAAAATTTTCGGAATTTTTCCGTTTTTTTTTAAAAAATTCATTTTTTTTTCTTCTGAATTTTCCTCAATTTTTTCCAACACAAATTCAGAGTCGTTTTCCGCTTCCGCCGACCCGTGACCTTACGCCCCACTACCCCGCTGCTGCCTACATTCTACATCGACGCCCGCCGTGCGGCTAAACGACGCTCCTCTTCCCGGTCCCTCCCCCGCGGCCCGGGTCGTGTTTCATGCATGGCGCTCGGGTCCACCTGAGCCCGGCCCGGCCCGGCCCGGCCCGGCCAAGCCGGCCGACCAATAATATCCCCGCGGGGTGGGTGGCCCCGGGTGGCCGGGGTGGTCAGGGCCGAGGCCGAGCCTACCAACCAGCTCCCGCCGCGACCTCCATTCAAATTTCATCCCCCATCAATGCGAGCGCGACACGGCCCAGCGCGAGAAGTGGAAGGGGGGGGGGGGGAGCTGTGTGTCTGATCGACCTGTCACTCGCGTCACTGTCACTGTCACCCGCGCGAGCCGCTGCCGCTCGGCGGAGTGGGAGGTTAGGCACTGTCCGCGACACACGAGACACGTGGAAAACATAGTCACCTAAAGTACACATAAAAATTTTACAATCCATCATCATTTATTTATTTATTTTTATTTATTCATTCTTTTTTTAAGCTGTTTGGTCGATGCCGCCGCGCATTTTTTTTTTCTTTTTAGAGGCAGGATAACGGAGCGGCCGGCAGCCTGGGGCACACGCAGGTCGATCGGATATTAACGTGGTGGGGTAGGAAGGGTGGGTAGGGGGAGGCGGTGGGGCGGGAGTTAGATAATGTGCCACCTGGGTGCCATACCACTCCTGCCCTGCCCTGCCCTGCCCTGCCCTGCCGCTGCAGGCTGGCGGCATGATGGTCTTTGAAGGTGGAGGTGGGGGAGGGGGGGGCGTTCTGATAGGAGGGCCCTGGGGCCTGGGGAGGGAGGGGGCAGGGTAACAGCCTCAGCAGACGCAGGGCGTTGTCTTGCTCAAACGAAAACCGTCGCCATAAAAGAAGACGAATCCTCTCTGCGCAATGAGTGACGCTGACGAGTCGAGTCACACCGCGTCGCGACGCGCGGAGAGAGAGGCAGCAGCAGGCTGATCTATCTGTCCTCGTCGCACTCATGGGGCACTGCCATGAAGAGCGAGCGAGAGAGGGGGAGGGGGAGAGGGGTACACCCATGAGCCGAGCAGCAGAAAAGGACTGTCAGTCAGAAACAAGAAGCGCGGCAGGGCAGGGCAGGGCAGGGCAGGGCAGGGCAGGGCAGGGCAGGGCAGGGCAGGGCAGGGCAGGGCAGGGCAGGGCAGGGCAGGGCAGGGCAGGGCACAGCACGGCACGGCACGGCACGGCACGGCAGGGCAGGGCACGGCACGGCAGGGAGGGCTCGACCCCTCCCCCATGGCCCTTGTGTCGGGAGAGAGGAGGAGGAGGGGGGGGGGGTCAGTCACACCGGCGCGCGAGCGCGGCGCGGCCAGCAGCACAGCACACCACCGCGCCAGTAGCAGGGGTCACGCCGAGCCGACGAGTCACGCCCGCCACACCCCGCCCCGCCCTGCCCCAACCCCGCCCCGCCCTACCCCGCCCTGCCACGCCCCGCCACGCCCCGACCCGCCCAGTAAATTGCACAACGATAGGCAACCCGCAGTGAAGCTCCTAGACAGATAATTAGACAGCCATCTGTCCCGTCGTCCGTGTCATGAACCTCCTCATGTCTGGTCTGTAGGGTGATTCCGCACAGTGGTTTCGTCTCTCTGTCCTTGTCGCACTCATAAGGCGAGGCCTTAAGGAGCAAGAGAGAGGGCACTACAAAAGGCTGTTCGGAATCACTCTGCAGGACAACCACCACCACGCCCTCCTCCACCACCACCACCAGGGTGGAGCGTCCCGCCGTTTCCACTCAGTGCAGCCGCTGAGGCGTATCGCTGCAGGTGACCGCGCGGCTGACACACGCTGACGGCCATCAACGGTCGTCAGCTGCACCCTTGGCTGCACCACGCCTGCGACAGGACACCCTGTGGCAGTAGGGTGATTTCGCACATACGTTTCGTCGCTCCCTCCTTGTTGCACTCATTTGGGCACGGCCATAAGGAGCAAGAGAGAAGGAACTACAAAACGGAGTTCGGAATCGCCTGGCAGGTGCAGGGTGGTCTCCAGAGGGTTGGGCCCGCGCCCCC
Source organism: Frankliniella fusca (assembly GCA_029379305.1). NCBI lineage: Eukaryota > Metazoa > Arthropoda > Insecta > Thysanoptera > Thripidae > Frankliniella > Frankliniella fusca. The sequence continues at coordinate 278,521 of JAHWGI010000311.1, read as the reverse complement.
TAACCCCCGCTACGCCGCGCTACGCTGTTCGGCCGGCCGGCCGGCCGCGGGCTGCAGGCAGATGACCCAGATACGCTCCATTAATGAAAGGAGACCACAACAGAAACGTCGTGCACTAACCGGGCGGGAAGGCGCGGAGTCGCTTATTGGTGTAGTGTAGCTGATGCACTCCAGCCAATTGCAGTAGTAGCCGCTCCCGTTCCGCTCTATTCGCGGAGCGAGGCGCACGGCACGCACTCTTCTTTTTCCCAATGCACCACAACAACACATAGTCGCTTTATCTAAATTTTTTGGGGGTTGACCCCGGTCGTGCAGGCGACCGTACCCGGCGCGCGTAGCCTTGCCTTCAGGTCAGGAACGGGGTGGGGCAAAGGGGGAATCACCTCTGAAATTTTTGAACACCTTGAAATTCGAAAAAAAATTCAGAAAAAAATCAGGAGAATTCAGGAAAATTTGGGAAAATTTAGAAAAAAATCAGGAAAACTTAGTAGATAAAATCAGGAAAACACCAAAGATATAGGTAAAATTCGAGCGAAAATTCAGAAAACTTTACAAAATGTGTACACCAAAATTCAGAGTTGTTTCCCCCTCGGGTGGGGCGGAGCGGGGACAACAACGATCAGCAGACTGATTCTGAAGAGCGCTGCTCTCCTCGCTTTGTCTCTGTCTCTTTCTTTATCTTGCACCTAGACAGTGCACTCCATGAGTGCGAGGCAGACAGACGAGGCAGGAGTTGGCAGCGCTCTTCATTCTGCAGAATCAGTCTACAAGCGCCACCCCGCGCAGGCACGCACACACGCACGCGTGACGCAACCTCCCTCGCTCTCGACAACACAAACACAAAACAACACAACACAAAACAGAACAACACAACTCGGAGCTCGCGGCGACACGGAGAAGGGCAGCGAGCGTAATTAGAATAACGCAATTACTGAGGGCGTGGGGTGGGTTTGTGGGGGCGTGTGAGGTCAGGGAAAGTGGTTGGGGCGGGGTGGGGGCGAGGCCCTGCCCTACCCCGCCCAAGCAGACGGTGGCAGTGCCCCGGGGCCGGCCCGCTGACAGACGAGCAATCAGCTCCAATTTATTGCGTGGCCCTTCGGTCCCGGTGCTGGGCCGCGCCGGGCCGGCCCGGCCAGGGGCTGGGCTCTCCCTCCCTGAGGTTCCTGCTGTCCTCACACAAGGCCCCGCCCCGCCCCGCCCCGCCCCGCCCCGCCCCGCCCCGCCCCGCCCCGCCCCGCCCCCGCCCCGCCCCGCCCCGCCCCGCCCTGCCCTGCCCTGCCATTGCTATTCCTGGACGCACTCATGACAGCAGGGCAGGTCAGTCATCTCTGCGACTGTAAAAATACCATCCGCCTCCGGAAGCAGAGGAAGGATACTCAAAATCAATGGATTTTTATATTTCACGAAAGATATCCGAAGGAGAGGGATGGACGGTATTATTTATTCAAACACGGTAAAAAACGTATTAGCTGGATAGGTGCTAGATGAAATATTAGCTGCCTCAGCTAATTTTTTTTCTGTACTGGAAAACGCTCGATCTGGTGTAGCAAACGCTAGACGTTAGTAGCTTTATCAGACATAATATTTTAAAATAGTTCCATATTAGCTGATATATTAGCTCTTATAGCGAATCTTTTGTCTTTCGTGAATCCTCGTGAGAGAGCTTCGCTACGATCAGCTTAAAAAATATTTTTTAATGAAAAATGTATAAGCTGCTTATAAGCTGCTTAATCGTTTTCATATATCCAGTGAATAATAACAATTTTTGTATTTTGATGCAAAAGACCTTTCTACAGTAATTCAGAACCTTTTTCTCTAAGTCAAATCAGACATGATTTTTTGGGAATGAAATCATGTAAGGAAATATAAATGTACTGTACAGCAGTAACATGTCAACAACAGACGTGTCTGGTCGTCCTCGCGGTTTGTTTACATATGAAGCCACCGAGCAAACGAAAAACAGACTGTTTCAGAGAAGTTGTCATCTATTTTCAGTTTCGGACTCGAGCAAGACAGCAAAATCGCCGTCAGACTCGTCCCCACCCACGTCCTGGTTCCAACTAAATCGTGGGTAAAACCTTTCCAGGATTAATCAATAAGGAGGGACCCCTTTGGGGGGCCGTGCTAGCAGCTTGGGGTTAGGACGCCCCGTCCCGCGTCCTTCCGCGGAGGGACTCGGGCGGGCAGCGCTAGCCGGGCAGCGCGACATACGAACCTGGTCCGGCCTCGGGCCGTCGGCACAGCGAGGTACTCGCCGGCAGGAGCCCCTCTCGGGCGCCTCTCGCCCTGCTTCGCCTCTGGCGGGAGGAGGACGACGCCGCGTCCCTTGACGTAACTCGCCGACCTGGGTCGTCGTAGCGGCTCGGCTCGGCTGGGTCGGAGGAGTCGCGGCGGGCGCGGCGCGTCGCGGCGACCAGGGGGCACTAGCGTGAACTGCAATGCCCGTGCCATAGAGCGCGGCGACGCCACGACCCAACCAACACACCAAACAGCTGGCGGCGGCGGACGCCCGGCGCGAGGCTAGCGGGCACGACGCCTGCGCCTGCGCACTGCGCTCTAGGCAAACCCGCTGCTGCGCCCGCCTCCCCACGCCTCGCCGTGTAGCTCTGTACTGTGCCCGCCTCACGCCGCGCCGCACGGCGCTACTGGAGACCGACGCGCGCAGCGCCAAATTTCAATGTGCGGATCTGGCGCAACGTGCCACCACTATCCGAGGGGGGAGTCTCTTCGAAAATAAAACCTGAAGGGCCCCACAAAATCATTTAAAAAAGAAAAAGAAAGAAAAATGTACAGAAAAATCTGAAAAATCGGGGGAAAATACAAAAAAAAAATGTAGAAAAAATTCTGAAATGGGGGTTAATGATAAAAACTTATCAAAAAGTGACAGAAGAATCAAAATAAAAAATAAAATAAAAATCACTGTACACGTTTTGCACGAGTGATCCCCCCTCGCCACCGCCCTTCAGTCAGACGTCGGGACGTCGGGTGGTTTGAAGCAATCCGCTTCCATACTTTACAAAATACTTTTATTACTCTAAAACACATTTGGATACATCAGTTAGTTGCTTTGGCCTGTCGATGCCGTGCATACTGCACGCGGTCCCGCCGCGCAGTCATTGACTCGAAGGTTTATTATCACAGCCTGGAGTTGGCAGCCCCGCCGCATTGTTCGGCGCGCGCCGCTCTTCTGAAGGGGGTCACTCGTCACTCCGCCCCTTCCTTCCCCCGTCTCACTCTAGAGTTCCTCCACCCGACTTCGCGAAGAAGCGCTGGGCGCGGCGGCAGACTCGGAGCAGGTGTCGCACTGCGCCCCCGCTGCTGCACCCGCTGCTGCACCCGCCCTGGCGCGCTGCGGCGAGGCCTGCAACGCAAGAAGGACAGTTTTACACCAATGTCATAAAAGTACAAAATCTAACAACAGAGTGCGGAGCTATTTTGAAACATCTAAACTTCAAAAAATTATTGTAAATCGTACGGTACAACGCGAGGGAGTAACAACTCTGAAATTTTTGTGTACCTCGAAATTCAGGTAAATTCAGAGAAATTTTTTAGAAAAATTCACCTCAAAAATCACGAAAATTTACAAACATTTTCAAAACGTGTACACCAAAATTCAGAGCTGTTTCCCCCTTGGTACAACGAGCTGAATGTCAGTGTTTCACTGGTTCTTTTCAGTTACAATAACTATTTGTACGGTTCTGATTGACGGTATTTTTTTTTCCAGTGACTCTAAGCACGTCGTGGATCTGGCGCGGCGCAGCGATTCGCGTCCATCCTCCACCTTTAGCAACTTATACGACTCGACCGCACTCACTCACCTGCTCGCCGCGCTGGGCGTCCTCCTTGATGAGGTCGGCGGCCTTCTCGGCCACCATGATGGTGGGCGCGTTGGTGTTGCCGCTGGGGACGGTGGGCATGACGGAGGCGTCCACGACGCGCAGGCCGCGCACCCCGCGCACGCGCAGGCGCTCGTCCACCACGGCCAGCGGGTCGTCCCGCCGGCCCATGCGGCACGTGCCCACCGGGTGGTAGATGGTCATGGTGTACTGCCGCGCCTGGCAGGCGAAGTACGCGTCCGACTCGAAGTCGAGGTGGCTGCAGGCCGGGAACTTGTTGGGGTTGACGGTCACGTTGAGCGCCTGCATCGCCTTGGTCTTCGCCAGCCGCCTGCAGAACTTCTCTCCTTCCACCTGCGAAACGAATATAGGCTTAAAAATGGGTCCCGTGGGGAGTACAATGATTTTTTAAATGTATTTGTAATTTTCTTTTGATTTTTCAAGGAAAATGTCTGTAACTTTTTAGTAATATTGATCCTTTTCCCTATGCTGCCCTTTTTAATTTTTTTTATTTGTTCTCGATTTTTTTTGGAATTTACTGTTTTTTTCTTTTTTTTACATTTTTCAAAAAATTATGTTTATGGGGTGCCGTACTATGATTTTTCGAAGTGACTCGTCCGTCACTCCCCCCCTCCATGGACTCCCTCCGCTGGCGTGCCGCGCGGACGCCTTGGCGTTAGGCAACCCATCGTACTCACCAGTATGTCCACATCGCGCTGGACGCTGAGGTAGTTGGGCTGGATGACGGGCGGGTCCAGCATGCTGCCGGAGCGCAGGCGGATGTGTCCGCGCGACTCGGGCCGCAGAACCTGCAGCAGCAGAGGAGGAGCGTCACGCACCGTGTGAAGTAACTGGCTCAGGACAGGGAGTGTTGCGCGGATTGGTACCGTACGCCGCGCAAACGTAAAGTCAAGTCGCGTGTCGGGTACGGATAGAGGGGAAGGTAATTTGTAAAAGGAAGTTTCAACCAGGGGCGTGTCTACGGGGGGCACAAGGGGGGCTCAAGGGGGGCTCAGCCTCCCCCCCCCCCCCTCAGTTTAATCTAGGCCCCCCTTGGGAAACGTCCAGATCCGAGGAGTTTGGTTGGTTAACTTGATACTTTCAACTGGTATTGAAGGATGAGGCATGGGGGGTGGGGACCGCGCGCGAAGAGCCCCCGACGAAGGGAGGTTAGGCAACACCGCGAGGCGTACCGGTGCGGCGGGACTGCCTAACCTTACGGGGCCCTGCTGCTGCGCGCAGCGCCCGATAGAGTAAGGAAACGAGCGAGCGCAGAAGCTCGTAAGCGTCCGAAAACGACAGGTGAGAGTGAGACGTTCGAACTACAACTTCGCTTCCTCTCACTCTCACCCCTCGTTTTCGGACGCAGACGAGCCCACTGCGCTCGCTTGTTTCCCTGCTCTAGCGCCTGAGCCGAGCCGAGCCCACGCGACACGGCGGCCGGGAGCGCGGCAACCATGTCATATCAGATTCAGATTCTGTTCTACCGCTGACCTGAGGCACACAGGAGTAAGAGTCCTTGAACGCGATAGGCCGGTACACGGCCTCGTAAACGTCGTCCGCGATGCCACGCGCCTTGGCGTGGAAGGCGCCGCCGTCCGTCGCGTCGGAGGAGCTGGCCAGGAACAGCTGTAGGTCCGGGTGGTCAGGCTTTGAATACCTACGGAATACGCAGAGAAATAGAACAGGTTTATTATCCAAATTACGGACGAGCGATGTGTGTCTTTATGCGTGGAACACGGAACAGCCGCCGCGAGGTACGTACTTGCTGGCAATAAAACCCATGACCTCGCCCAGGTACCAGGCGAACGACGGCCCGCCGCTGCCGTAGGTGAGGCCGACGGCGCTCTCCCACGAGGCCATCTCGAGGGCGCGGGACGTCTTGCCGGGCACGCCGACGACGTAGGCGGTGCCGCCGACGCCCACGTGGTCCTGCAGGTTCTCGCCCACGCCGGGCAGGTCCACGACGACGGGCACGCCGACCTCGCGCAGGTGGCGCGCCGGCCCCACGCCCGACACCATGAGCAGCTGTGGCGACTGCACCGCGCCGGCCGCCAGGACCACCTCGCGCGCCGCGCGCACCCGCTGCACCACGCCGCGCTTGGAGAACTCCACGCCCGTGGCCGCGACCTCGCCGCCCTGCTCCTGCCCGCGCTCCAGCAGCACGCGCAGCACCGTCGAGTCCATGCTGACGTGCAGGTTGGTGCGGTTGGAGGCGGGCCGCAGGAAGGCCTTGGCCGTGTTGCAGCGCAGCCCCTCGCGCAGCGTGCCGTGCGAGCGCATCAGCCCCAGCTGCGACGCGCCGTTCACGTCCGGGTTGATGGGGACCCTGTCGCACCGGCCAGGTCGGTCAGAGGGCACTATGATTTTGGGTGTGCAAATGCAATAACGTGATTTCTTTCTGAATTTTTGTGAAATTTTGTTGAATTGTTTTGCAAAGCAAACTTGGAACTTCCTTAAGTTTCTCGAAATTTTCGTGCTGCTTCTGGTATCTCTTCTCCTATTTTAAAAAATAATATTTGAGAACTTTTTTGAATGTTTACAATCTTCTGAATTTTTTTACCACGAGGTGTATAAAAAATCAGAGTTGTTTCCCTCTTCGGGTGCGGGGCACCGCTATCTATGCTGGTACGGTCCGGGAGCTCGGATGAGGACGCCGAGAGCTTACCCGAGCTCGCGGCCCGCTGCGAGGAAGTCGTCCGCGATGCCGGCGTAGTGCTTGTAGTACTCGACGGTGAGCGGCCCGCCCACGCCGTGGTACGGCGAGTCCTGCAGCTCCGGGATGCGCATGTCCTCGCTGCGCTTGAAGTACGGCAGCACGTCGGCGTACCTGCGGCAAGGCGTGTCCTATGGTGAGTATACAACGCACCCCGCCACCCTCACGTCAGCGCTCTTCTTGAGTGCGAGAGAGACAGCGCACGCCCTCGCACCCTGCTGCGGCAGACTCCCCGAGAGCGAAGGGAGACAGAGCACGGAGAAAACTTCGTATTTGGTTTTCACGCAGGCCCGGAAACCCTGTGTAACCCTGTGCAAACACTCAAATTTTGATCTTGTACCCCCGTTTCTGAAACTTTTTATTATTTTTTTTCTCGATTTTTTGGATTTTTAGCCCGCCCTTCTGCTTTGAAAAAGCTCTAGAGCGGGCTTATGCAAACGATGCGGTGTCTGTCTGTTTGTTTGTCTGTCTGTCTGTTCCACTCGAAGGAGTTGAGCTAGAGAGTTGAAATTTTTAGGGTATCTTAAGGGTCACTCCTGGACACCGAAACACCTGGTGCAAATCCTGCCAACCCTCATTAAGGCACTGAAAAAAATTATAAAAGTTTTTACGGAATTAAAAAAAAATATATATTCAACTTTTTCCAACCCCGTCGACCCGTACCTCTCCGGAAGCGTCTTCTCGCGTTTAGTTCAATGGTGCACACCGTTTTACGAAAAAATGGACCCAGCTCGCGACTACACTGTAAAAAGCACCCGTAATTGGTCCAGTTTTCAACTTTTCTCAACCCCATCAAGCTGCACCTCCCCGGAAGCGTTTTTTCGCGTCCAGTTCGATGGCGCCCACCGTTTTTCGATAAAAAGGACCCAACTCGCGACTACACTGTAAAAAGCACCCAAAATTGACCCACTTTTTAACTTTTACGAACCCCATCGACCCGCACCTCTCTAGAACCGTCTTTTCGAGCGCAATTCAGTGGAGCCAACCGTTTTTCAACTTCCAGTGTTGCCAATCGTCAAAACTCAAACATTTCGATTATTTTCGACATTTCTCGATATTTTCCGATACTTTCGACATTTTTCGTTGTTTTTCGATACTTTTTGATATTATTCGACATTTGCGATATTTTCCGATATTTTTTGACATTTTTGATAATTTTCGATGTTTTTTTGATATTTTTCGACATTTTCGACATATTCCGACATATTTCGTTATTTGTAAACATTTTGGACAATTTTTGATATTCTTCGACATTTTTCGACATTATCCCTCATTTTTCGATGTTTTTCGACATTATCCATATTTTTCGATATATCTCAACATTTTTGAGATATTTCGAGATTTTTCGACATTTTTTACGAATTTCTACATATTTCGACAATTTTTGAAATTTTCGACACCCCTCGACGCCTATACTATTAAAATTGGTTCGACCAGCGTAATTCAGTGTTGCCAACTGCTGCCAAATAAAGTCCGAGTTCGACCGTTCCATCTGAGGCCGAACTCACGTATTTCGACATTTTTCGAGATATCCGACTCCCCTTTTTTGCCAAATAACTGACCGTTTAATCACTATCGGCACGTTATCAAAGGAGAAGGGAGGGCTGTAGTTTCGGTGGTTCACCGTTACAAAATGCCTCTTTCCGAAGAGAATGCCTTTACGGGCCGCAGGCCCGATCATTTACATTTACAAGCCAAGAGGACGTTCTGTGTGACTTAGAGGTCGGGCCGAAGGCCCGACCGAACGCCGCCGGCAGGCCAAGCAGGCACGCCCCCTGCCGAACGGAGTTGCCAGCGTAGCAAAGCGGAGCTGGCAACGACGTTTGGCGGAAGGGCGGGCCTGCTTGTTCTCTATATTCTTTATCTTGATTTTATTTTGATTTTTTTTTAAACTGTTAAAGTGATCGTTTGGGGCTGTATAATGATTTTTCGAGGCCACTGCCCCCTCGCTCAACTCACCCCCAGCCCGTGGCGCCGAACTCGTCCCGCCAGCGGTCGTAGTCGGTGCGGTGGCCGCGGATGTAGAGCATGCCGTTGATGGTGCTGGAGCCGCCGAGCGCGCGGCCGCGCGGCCACTGCGACCGGTTGGCGACCAGGCCGCCGCAGCTCTGGCTCTGCGGCTCCGTCTCGAAGGCCCAGTCCTCCTCCGAGCCGTAGCCCGGGCCGGACAGCGTCAGCATGGCGGCCGGCACCTCGGAGCGGAGGGACTCCTCCACGCCCGCCTCCAGGAGCAGCACCGTCACCGAGGGGTCCTCGGACAGCCTGCCGCCGCCCAGAGAAGCACAGGATTATCTCACCCGAATGCAATTTTTTTCCGACGAAAAGTATGATCACTTCTTCGAAATTTATACTATCGCTCGGACAATGTTCCGGCGACACTCTGCAAACTTAAGTGTGAGACAGTATCACGCTTTTTACTGCAGTACCACTGTGTCTCACACTTTCAAAAAATATTTTCTGTCGTTGAATAGCAATCACGTTTTAGGTAACAGGATCAGCTTTGGTTGAAAATTCCGGTTAAAACGAGCTACCATGTGATGGGGTTTGGAACAACAATACATTAAATAATCGTAAATTAATGGTTTCGAAAATGTATAGGAACGTTGTTGTTTGCGATCACAACCCCATCACATGGTAGCTCGTTTTAACAGGGATTTTAAACCAAAACTGATGCTGTTCCTTAAAACGTGATTGCTATTCAACGACAGAAAATAGTTTTTGAAAGTGTGAGACACAGTGGTACTGCAGTAAAAAGTGTGATACTGTCTCACACTTGAGTTTGCAGAGCACCCACCTGCTGGCGAGGGCGCTGCCGGCGCTGCCGGCGCCCACCACGATGTAGTCGTAGGCATCGAGGAGGCCGAGGCCGGCGTCGTGCACGTCGCGCGGCCGGTCGTCGCGGCGCACCAGGTCGGGCCGGATCAGCGGGATGAGCAGCTGGTTCAGCGTCACGAAGGCCACGATGAACCACCGCAGCAGCAGCGGGAGCAGCCACTCGAGCATGGTGGCGGCTGGGGCGGCGGGGGCTGCAGGGGGCCTAGCGGGGCGCGGCCTGCAACCGGGACATTATGGTCCAACTGTAACTACACCGCGGGCAGAGGCGCGACATTTTTGAGTTTGCATTTCGCACTAGAAACGAATATGTTGCTGAAAAGTTGTTTGCGAGGCCCCCAAGCCGCTGACGTATCTTCCAGCAAAACTACTGAGCGCCCGTCACGAACGCCAGCACCACTACTATATTTTTTAAAGCACCAATTAAATAGTCACGTGCGCTTGAGAGGGAGAGGGAGAGGGAGAGGGAAAGGGAGAGGGAGAGGGAGAGGGGGAGAGAGAGAGAGAGAGAGAGAGAGAGAGAGAGAGAGAGAGAGAGAGAGAGAGAGTAAGAGAGAGAGAGAGAGAGAGAGAGAGAGAGAGAGAGAGGTGACGGCGACGCATTGACGCCGCGCTGCGCCGCTCCGCCACACGCGTTCCCCATGAGTGATGATGTGAGCGATGTGCGCTGACCCCCGCCCCGCCCCGGTCCACCCCGCCCCGCCCCGGCCCGCCCCGCCCCGGGGAGGACTCCCAGGACTCACGAGATCACGGGCGCAGGTCGGGCGCCACGAGGATGCCGGAGGAACGCGAGACATGCGCGCGGGGGCACAGCGGGGTCGTCAGACAGCCTTATCTCGATGAGAATTAAAGTTGGAGAGAAGGAAAAAACTGAGCTCGTCTGATTCGCGCGGAGTAAAATCTTCCAAAGTCCAGCAGTGGCCTAAGTCGGCGCACCTGACGATAGCAGGATGACCTTGAGAAGTTGCTCAGGCCGCCCAGTGCCGTCCAGGCGGACCGCGGCTGCATGGGCGGGGCGCGTCCACTTGCTCGCCATACTCCGTACCGACGGTTTTATCTCCCCATGGCGGCGACTCTCGTTCGGGACGACACGGCCGGGAGTTCGGGCCAAAACCGGAGGCTGTATGCTGCCGGCCGGGACATGAGACAAATATTGACCTGCATTCCGAAACGAGAGCGTGTGCCCGTTACTGACCATGTACTGACTGATAGAGCAGCAATTATTTGAGCGAGGCGCAGCTCAGCTGAACCTCTCCGCCCCCCGCAGGGCGCTGGGAGATACCACTCTCCTATCGGGCGCAGGCAGCCTCTGATAATTACTGAAGCCGAGCAATAAGTCCACGCCCGAGACAGCTATACAGAAGTGTTATTTTCAGGCTACAATGAAAATAAAGTCGGCAGCAGGGGAGATCTGGTCCTTTATGACGCGCAGGATTATTTCTCACGCACTTAACACGAATGTGAGGCGGGAAGCCGAGGGGTCATTCCCTGAAAAAGAGTCTATGCGCGCGCGCGCGCGCGCACACACACACACACACACACACACACACACACACACACACACACACAAGAATCAGAAAAAATCAAACAGGAAAATTAAAAAAGGAAACAGGAGAAAAATCGGTTTACGCTTGAAAGGTGAACAACTACTGGAGGAAAGTAGCGTCCGGACCTGGCTGAGCCGACTCTAGGAGGCTCTAGGCTGCAGGGTCCCGTCACGCTGACCCCAGCACAGACCAGCAGTCTAGGAAGAGAGGGCCGGCGGGGCTGGGCGGGGCTGTAACCCAGATAAGTATTGCGTCCCGCCCCGCCCCGCCCCGCCGATTACTGCTCTAGCACAGCACAAACCACACACAGCAGCCTCGTTTGCTTCCCTTACAATAATACTATACCCACACACGCACACACTCATTATAAAAGGCGCCAACTTTAGGACATATCATTAACGTAGCAGTGATCTGCGAATAAAATGAGGTTTTACGTTGCGATTTGTAGCGAGCGCTAGCCCCCGTGAAATTCTAAGACACCAAAGCTGGTCTCACACCAAAATGTGTCAGACTGTCTCACACTTTGAATTTCCAGAGCGAATGCGTCGTAAAAGTGTAAAGTTTTCAAGGGCACACACCTCACAATTATGTGAAATAGGCTTCAAATTTCTTGTCTTATTTTCTATTCTTCGAGAATTCCCTCGTTATTTTGGGGAACTTCGCCCCCCCTTTTTTTTGAGCCTTTGCCCTTGACACAAACAGCACAATCACGTCGACACTGGGGCCAGACGGGGCGGGGAGGGAGTCTTATCAACAAGGGGGGCTGACTCCAATATTACTCCGTACACGAGCCGATAATGCATCAATAATACCGATAGTACTGATGATACCAATAATACCTCTAATAACAGCTATTTTGTGCCGTATCATCATGCCACGAGTAGTTTCAGTCCCAGATTCATTTCGGAATGAATCTGATTGAATCCAACCCATCTGAAAAGTATGAGAAGCGTACGCGCGCGGAGTTACCATTCATGCTTTAAATTTCAAAAGGAGAGCACACTATAAGATATGAACCAAGATACATCACCAATAAGGAAATTAAGCACCACCTGGCAATGATACACGCGGACTAATTTCTTACCAGCTTTATATATCTTTTGAGCACCTCCATCAATCTTTAGAGGTGTACAAGTTACATTAATTTTGAACTTAAAATATGATTGGCAGTCAAAAATATGAACACTCTGTACCTTTAAAAGTCATTGATTGGATAAGCCTCTCAAGGGGTCTAGCTAAGAAGGAAACGTTTTTCATTTTAGAAACGATTCAAGTCAAGAAGTAAACTTTCTTAATTTACCTCTGGACTCTTGACACTATTCCTACTTCCGGCCCTACGCGCCTGGTTAGCCTGCTTTATTGCACCGATATAATACCAATATAATACTTCAATATCACTGACAATACATACAGCAAAAGTACTCCGTACACGGCTCAGGAGAGTCAGGCACGAGGAAAAATCAACTGTAAATTTGTTGAACACTTCGTCTTAAAAAAAAATCAGGAAAACTCTGAAAAATTTAGGAAAATTCAGGAAAATTAGAGTAACTTATAGTTTTACGAAAATTCACAAAAATTTCGGAAAAATTCAAGCAAAAATTCACAATTTTTTTTTATAAAAACACAAAACTTCACAAAAATAAAAATTCTCGAAAATTCACAAAATTTGTGCCCCAAAATTGAGAGTTGTTTCCCCATTCGCGGTCAGCCACCAACCCTTGGGGATTTTCTGCCGAGTGTGCTTATCACTCACGGTGGTCAGTGTATGCAGAGCTGTACAGGCCGCTCGAGAGAGATGGACTGTTACACGCCGGGCCGGCCGCAGCGCCGCACTCGACTCGACTCGTCGCGACCGCGTCAAATCCCTGACTCTGACTGGCCCGGCCGGTCCGAGGCGCTGTACATTTCAACGGCCGGGCCCGACCGGCGGGCAGGGGCGCTCGGGGGACCGCCACGCCCCGCCACGCCCCGCCACGCCCCCCCTCTCACACTACACGCACACACACACACAAACACGCGTGCTCCGACTGAGTACGGAAGCGCGGACTGCCCCGCCCCGCCGAGACTGCACGCGCGGCGCTGCATATCGCGACAAGCGTGCGACACGATAGCCCAGCAGCAGCAGCAGCAGCAGCAGCAGTAGTGCGCAGGGCAGGATCCCGCGAGCACCGCGCCGCTAACCGCCGGTCCAGCACGCACGTGGAGAGAGAGAGATTATTTATCGCGGGGATGAGGAGGGAAATTTGATGAGAGCTGATCTGACAATCAAATCGCTTTAGAGTGGAGGAGAAAGCAAAGATGCTGGACGCATTGTTCTAGTGCTCGCGCGCTCGCCGTCCCAACCAAGCTTTGCCTCGTGTCGCTATAGCGCACTTCCGCTGATGAGCTTGGCGGGGACCGAGAAGGCCGCGCCGCGGGGAAGGGTCGACGTCGTCACATTACTCCATCTCGTCCGTCATTTTATTTATGCACGTCTCTGGCCTGTCCGTAAAATTTTACTCAGGCTTGCGCGTCTCTTTTCGTCACAGGGAATGCGAGTTTACGGCGTGTCCAACCGCTCCAGACGGACGGGTAGAGTTCCTATAAGTTTTAAACTCCGCGCCGCATTATTTATGAGAGACGAACTAGTCGACATTTGACATTGACATGTCTAATAAGCGGCCCTTTTTTGACGTGGTTGCTGTTCCAATCCCAAACATTTTCTTTCCTTTTTATCTACATTTTGTCTTTTTGGGTGTTAGGTATGTAATTAATAATTCCCCCTATAGAGAAGTTGAGCTACGGCTGGTCAAGAAGAAGAAAGGAAGAAGTTGTTACAAGCAAGATGGCTGCCGGGGTGGAGTGGGGGGGGGGGGGGGGGTTACAATGGTTTACATCCCCCACTAGACCCCGGCGGCTATCTTGCTTGTAACAACTTCTTCCTTTCTTCTTCTTGACCAGCCGTAGCTCAACTTCTCTATACAGAAAAAGCGAGTGTTTACATGAACAATTGTGATTTTTGACTACACATTAAACCCTTATGCATTTTGTTGTGCATAAACATGCAGGATTTTAAACAACCATAACTATGCACATTTTTTATGCATAGTTATGTACAAATTGTGCATAACTATGCACAAATTGTACACAGTTATGCCTGAAATTGTGCATATTCTTATGGTTGTTTAAAATCCTGCATGTTTATACACAACAAAATGCCTAAGGATTAAGTGTGTATGCAAATACTTCTCACAAATCTGTGTACACGATATGTACCAGTTGGCTGACGGACCCCGGGCACTTTTTGTACTATGCAACCCGCCCGCACCGCTCCATCCGGGACTGCATACCCATCAGGCGCCGGGGACCGGCTTCAAGTGCGGACGCTCCTCTCCGCCACTGTTGTTGCAGCGAACGCCCCGAAAGGGCCCTCTCGCGGTTCACGTGGTCTACGGTAGGGCGTCACAGGGGGGAGGTTCGCGGTTTCGCGGGAGCAACCCGCGAGTCTGCCGGGAAAGCTCGCGGTCCACCAGGTCCACGCGTCCTGCCGCGCGGGAATCTCGCGCACCGCGGATCCTCCGCGGGTCCTTCACGGACTGCGAGTCAACCGCGAGAAGGATCCGCGGACCACGACCTTCCCCCGCGGAGGATCCGCGGTTCGCGGGATACCCCCACGGAGGGACCCGTGGACCGCGAGCTTTCCCGGCGGACTCGCGGGTTACGCTCGTGAAACCGCGAACCTCCCCCCTGTAACACCCTACAGTAGACCGCGCGAACCGCGAGAGGGCCCTTTCGGGGCGTTCGCTGCAACAACAGTGGCGGAGAGGAGCGTCCGCGCTTGGAGCCGGTCCCCAGCGCCTGATGGGTATGCAGTCCCGGATGGAGCGGAGCGGGCGGGTTGCATAGTACAAAAAGTGCCCGGGGTCCGTCAGCCACCTGGTATATACAACCAAGTTACATACAAAATATCTACAATCTGAATAGGCGCTACCTACGCATTGTATGCGTGCAATGAATACACGCTACATAGAACGCAATTCGGATTTCTCGGGCGAAAGATGCAAATCTGCTGTCATGTCAATCTCCCGACAGATTTTCGGGTTCTTTCCACCACCAACTGACTGCCAATCACGAGACACAATGATTTTTTTTAGCGGGCATTGCATCCTCGCCAGACAGTCAGTCGTCTGCCGAGGAAAGGACGCCGCCGTCCGCCGTCTGCGAGGTGTGTCCAGGGCGGGGAGGGTGGTGTGGTGGTGGTGCATCTCGCGTATTGCCCGCCGCAGCCGTTCCGGACAGCGGCCACAGCCGCAGCAGTAGTCTCCTCTGGAGTCCGGGTGGGTTCGGACCGCGCTCCGAACATCGTGCAAGCTCACCCCACACTGGTTATAGACGTGCTCCGCGTAGCCAACACAAGGGGGAAAGAACTCTGAATTTTGGTGAACACATTTGGTGAATTTTCGTAAATTGTTATTGATTTTTTTTTAATTTCTGCCTGAATTCTACCAAAACATTTTTTTTCCTGGATTTTCCTGAGGTTTTTTTTTTCGAATTTTTTTGAACTGAGAGGTGTACAAAACTATCAGAGTAGTTGATTCCCCCTCGAGCCGACAGCACTGTCTGCGCGCGCGCCCGATGGGCTGCCTAATCCCCCGGCGCACGCTCTACCACCGCCGCCTCCCGTAGTAGTACTGTAGGCGCATCTCCAACTCCGCACCCCAGCAGCAACGAGTCTGCATTTCTCTTTCGTGGCCGTAAATTATATTTAGATGTGTGTATCGAGTAGGAGCCTTGTGAGGAGTAATTCATCGAAATAGTTAGACTGGGCCCTGCTTGGTTTTTGCTCGCGAGGTGCTTTGCGCTCTGCGGCGCTGCTTCAACTTTAACTTCAAACGGGAGGAAGAAGGACTTAGTTGTTTGAACCATACGCGTCCCGCCTCGGCGCAGCCGTGCAGCAGGCCCAGGCCGACGCGACGCGACGGGGTCCGCTCCCTCCTCGCCACGAAGCGCTGCCAGCGTGTTTTATTATTGAAAAGTGCGCAGAGCAGCGGGGAAATCGAAATCTAAAAAAAAAGAGAGGTGTGAAAGCCGAGTGCGCTCGCGAGTTGCGTCGCATGAGACGCGAAGGGACAAGTCCGGGTGGAGCACCACAGTCAGGTCGGCGCTGAGGTACCCGAGAGCAGCAGCACCACCATCACCAGCACCACAGCACCATGGGCGTGGTCTTCACTGCGCTGTGCGTGGTGTGCGCCGTGCTGCTGGCGCCCTTCGCGGTTCGCCTCTGGTACCACCTTCGAGAGGTCAGTATCAGATTTTGGATCAGAACTCCGGAGCTTAAGGTATAAATCAAAGGTCTACCACTTCCATAATCCACGTACACCCCTCTAGATGATTATTGATAATAACATAATCATAATCATGTAAAATTTCCAAATATTGACAAATATCGACAAATATAGACAAATATTGGAGAAATATATCACATTTGATCAAAAGTTGCGTCATCATTGGCCAATAATCAGTAAATATGTTAAAGATTAACTCAAATAATCATTGATAATCACCATAATCGTGACTGAGTATAATCCACTTACGCAATTTTTCGAAGTGGCACACCCTTGGTATAAATGACGTTCACTTTTTTTTTCCACGTTTCTCATTTCTCTTATTGGTTTCTTGATTTTTTTAAAAAATTTTGATGTAGTTTATGCATGTTTTTTTTTCCTGAATGCTGTTGATATTTTTTTATGTGATTAAAAACAAATAATTCGGATATTTCTGTCTTGCACGGTACACACAAAAATGTACGACTTGCAGGTGGCGCGCGCCTTGTACCTGACGAGGAACGTCCCCGGGCCGGCGTCGTTGCCGCTGCTGGGCTGCCTGTCCACCTTCCTGGCCGTGTGGACCGACATGCACGGCACCATGCACCGCATGCTGCAGCGCTACGGCACCACGTTCCGCATGCAGGTGCTGGACCGCGTCACGCTGGTCGTCATGGACCCGGACGACGTGCAGGCCGTGTGCACCCTGCCCGCGCTCGCCGACAAGCCCAAGCCGTACCGGCTGCTCGAGCACCACCTGGGCATGGGGCTCATCAACATGAACGGGCCGGCCTACAAGCGGCACCGCAAGGCCATCACGCCCTCGCTGCACCTCGACATCCTGCAGGACTTCGTGCCCGTGTTCGCCAAGAACGCCGAGGCGCTGGCGCGCCGCCTAGCCCCGCACGCCGACTCCGGGGCGCCGTTCAACTCGTCGCCCGAGTTCGGCATGCTCACCAACATGACCATCATGGAGACGGTCATGTCGATGCGCAACGACGGCGCCGCGGACGACGAGTACGTCGCCATGGCCAACGTGCTGGACGAGGCGAGCACGCTCATCATGTGGCGCGCCATGAGGCCCTGGTGAGCACGCTGTGAACAAGTTTCGGATGTATTTAAGAAAAGCTCTGGTAAATGATTCAAGGATATATTTCTTATCGCTGTGTACGATTCCCGCCGATGGAGAAACATCTCTTAATTTTGGTGTCCAAAATTTTTGAATTTTATTAATTGTTTTCTTTCTTGAATTTTTGTGAACTTGTGGATGAATTTTACCTAGTTTTTGTGAATTTTCCTGAATTGTTATGCATTTTTTTCGGAATTTTCGTGCATTTTCCTGAATTTTTCTGATTTTTCCTGAAATTTCCCCCACGGTCTCCGCGCCGTTCCCAGGTGGGAGAGCGACACGCTGTTCTCGCTGAGCTCGCGCTACAAGGCGTACAAGGAGACGGCCAGCGCGATGAACGATCTCGTGGAGCGCATCCTGCGCGCCAAGACGGAGGAGGTGGCGCGCGGCGACCCGGCGCCCCCGCGCCGCCGCATGGCCTTCCTGGACCACGTGCTGCGCTCGCCCGAGGCCACCAGGATGAGCGGCGACGAGCTCCGCGACGAGCTCAAGACGTTCCTCTTCGCCGGCTCCACCACCTCCATGGACTACCTGTCGCTCGTCGCGCTCACCTTCACCATGTACCCGGAGGTGCAGGCCCGCGTGCACCAGGCAAGTGGTCGCCGCGGCGCGAAACTTTGCATTTCTATTGTGTTGCAGTCGTGGCGTGATTTTTTTTTTTTTACTCCTTCATTACCACCACCTTTCTCCTGAGTGGTAAAAAGAACGGCTATTGTTCTCAGTGCAATGTACACTTTAACTGATTCCACTTTCATCTCGTATCTCACAATGCCTATCCAGGCATGATATGGATACTATTCTAAACTAGAAATGCTAATTTATATTCTAACAATGAATTTTTTGTCAAGTTTGATAGTATCCTTTCGAGAACAATTTACAAATTTTGCATGTTTCCATTCTAATTCCATAATCCAGCATATTAATGGAGGTTTCAATCTCAGAATGCACAAATACAGACAGACTTGAAACTTGTATTAATCTGAACTAGAAAATCACCTCTGTATTTGAACAATGAATCATTTTTCAGAGTATTATTTTGAGAACTCTTAACAAATTTGGCATGTTTTCATTCTAAGTTCCGGAGTCGGCTCCGGCCCGCACCCGTGCGTTTCGGGAAAAAATTTCCACAACACACACAGCAAAACACTCTGAGTTGAAAATGGACTCACATCACGTTTTACTCCTCTACCACTGTGGCACATAATTAAGTAAGGAACGAGTTCCGTATAGGCCTACTTATCATAAAATCAATGTTGTGTTTATATTGGCTCTGATTTTTCTTTCATTTTCTGTCTGGTGTCTGGCGCTCTCGCAGGAGCTGAACGAGGTGTTCGGCGCGCCGGGGACGCCGGGCGCGGACAGGCCCGTGTCGGCCGCGGACCTGGGCCACCTGCAGTACACGGAGCGCGCGCTGCGCGAGGTGCTGCGCTACGCGCCGCCGGTGCCGCTCGTCTTCCGCACGGCCTCGGAGGACGTGAAGCTGCCGTCGGGCGTGCTCGTGCCGCGCGGCTGCATGGTCTGCCTCGTGCCCGCCGGCACGCACCGCATCGCCGACCACTTCCCGGAGCCGCTGCGCTTCGACCCGGACCGCTTCTCGCCCGAGCAGAGCCGCGGCCGCCACCCCTTCGCCTACATCCCGTTCAGCGCGGGCACGCGCAACTGCGTGGGCCAGCGGTACGCGCTCATGTTCGCCAAGACGGTCGTGGCCACGCTGCTGCGGCGGTACGCGTTCGAGCGCGCGCCCGGCGGGCCGCGGGACTTCGGCGAGGTCAGCGTCATCCCCGGCATCACCATCTCGGTGCGCGGCGGCGCCGTGGTGCGCGTGCGGCACCGGCAGCGGGGGGCGCCCCCCCGTCCCCTGGGGAATAGGAAATAGGCTTTGAAAAATGGATATATGCACCGAAGTTTGAAGTATGATCTCGATTTTTAATGCTGAACACCGCGGAATTTCCCTCTCGTAGTTCCGAAACGTCAATTACAGTTCATCAAAATTTCGCCGAATATTAACAAAACATCACCCCAAATTCATCAAATTTCGTTGAAGTCCCCCGGAAATCTTATAGCGAGATTCAAAAAAATTAAATTAAAATAAACAGACTTCAGTTGAAGCCTGTTTCCCTTCTGTCCCGCCCCACCCGTCGGGCACCCCGCGCCCCGCGCCAAAGCCAGAGATTGACAGCGACATCGCCTCTCCTCTCCGAGTTCATCAACGGCGTGCTGCTCGAGCTAAATGACTTATGTAAATGGCCGCATAACGAACAGTTGCACTTGACATGTGCTCCCTTGTAATTGCCATTGTATGTTTTTATTATTGTTAAAAAAAAGGAAATGTTGAGCTAAAGGTGGGTCCACGTTCTTCTTATTGAGCGAAGCGCGACTATATCTGTTGCCCGAGCCATACTCTGCAAACTTAAGTGTGAGACAGTATCACGCTTTTTACTGCAGTACCAATGTGTCTCACACTTTCAAAAACTATTTTCTGTCGTTGAATAGCAATCACGCTTTAGGTAACAGGATCATCTTTGGTTGAAAATTTCGGTTAAAACGAGCTACCATGTGATGGGGTTTGGAACAACAATACATTAAATAATCGTAAATTAATGGTTTCGAAAATGTATAGGAACGTTGTTGTTTGCGATCAGAACCCCATCACATGGTAGCTCGTTTAAACCGGGATTTCGAACCAAAACTGATGCAGTTCTTTAAAACGTGATTGCTATTCAACGACAGAAAATAGTTTTTATAAGTGTGAGACACAGTGGTACTGCAGTAAAAAGTGTGATACTGTCTCACACTTGAGTTTGCAGAGTAGAAAGAACGAGCGGGCGGCTTGCCTTCGCCAAAGGCGACTTATACTGAGGGGGTATCCCTGACAAATTGTGAACAATATTTTTTAAAAATTGATTTTTGTTCTTGACTTTTTCGATTTTTTGTTGTGATTTTTCTTTTAATTTCTCAAGGAGCATCTTTTGATACATTTTGATCTTTTAACCCCCATTCCTGAATTTGCCACTTTTATTTCGGTTTCTTGTTCCTTTTTTCTAGAGATTTTTCAAATTTTTCTGTAGTTTTCATCTTGATTTTATTTTGATTATTAAAATTTTTGAAATGATTTTTAAGGGGGGCCGTACAATAATGATTTTTCGAAACTATCCCCCTCCCCTCCCCTCCCCTCCCCTCCCCTCCCCTCCCCTCGCCCTTATTCGTCCTCGTAGAACGGCCCTAGATTCACGCTCGGCCCACGCTCGCTCGTCGCAGCGTGAGCCTATGAATGCGCGTGGCACAGGAGGGGAAGGCGTTCGGCGTTGACCGTGGTCATGGTCGGCTCGCACGACGGCCGGCTGCTGCCCTTCCCCCACCCCTCCCCCCCGCCCCCCCGTCCCCCACCCCCTGAGGACCCGTCCCCGTCCGGTCCGGTCCGGCCGACGCGACGTCACTCGGCATTGACCACGAACCACGAACGCGGAGCGGAACACAACAACACTTCCTCAGAGCGCCTCGGCCGCGTCGCCGTCGGGCGCACGGCAACGCACTGGAAAGTGTGGATGTCGTACACACTTTGTAGCGCGTCATTAATTATCTTTCGCACATTTTCCCTTCAATTGTGTTGGATTTCATAGAAAAATGCACGTCTTCGTTTAGTATAGGGTGACTGTACATAACATGGATTAGGCCCCAAATGTGGATCATTTCTGTTTGGGAGGCTCTAGGGACCGAATGGGTTGACCGAATTCCAAATTTTAAAGTTTCCTAGATAGACGACTATATATGCAGCACAAATGGATATAGTTTGAAATATTTTTTACTTTTATTTATAGACTTTGATGCTCTGCAAACTTAAGTGTAGTACAGTACTGCAGGAAATAGTGTGAGACCAATGGTCCTGCAG
The DNA here is from genome assembly GCA_029379305.1 of Frankliniella fusca. Classification (NCBI taxonomy): domain Eukaryota; kingdom Metazoa; phylum Arthropoda; class Insecta; order Thysanoptera; family Thripidae; genus Frankliniella; species Frankliniella fusca. Next base: position 257,269 of record JAHWGI010000311.1, on the reverse strand, counting down.
TAAAAAGTGAAGGACCCGTTGTGTCCTACAGTATTTAGTGCAGGACACCTTGTGTCCGACAGTTTTTAGTGTAGGACACCCTGTGTCTGACATATGGTGTCATGGTGTTATAACCCCTTCAAATTGGCGATTTTCTGAAAATTGATCCATGTATGGTACAGTTACCCTACATTCTCTCAGCCAGAAGAGATCGACATCCGAGTGAAACCGAGCCCCACGCACGCACTCCACCCCGAGGGGTCTTCACTCAAAAAAACATATCAGCGTACACCCTAAAACAAAACCAGTGAAAAATCAGAAGAAAAAAAATCAGAAAAAGAAGGTCAGAAAAAAAATCAAGAAAAGTAATAGAAAACAAGTAGATTGTAAGCGCATCAAACACGTTTGATACAAAAAGAAAAACCTCGTTCTTTACCTCTTTACCCTTAACTTTAATAATGTTAGCTTTCAACTAGAAATGGTAAGTCAACAGCAGGATAGTGAGTCCATAACACACGACACTTTGTTGTCAGTCACGGCTTTCCACTTTCCACGTTCAAACCTTTCGCGGCATTTGTTTTCTTTTTGAGACAAACTTTAAATGATTACAGAATATCTCCAATAGAAGGCGTTGCTCTACTCGCGCATGCGCACAACCCATATCGGTTGTGTTGATATTGATACTCTCAATGTTGATAAACACAAATGAATGCAATGTTTACTTTTTAATTAGAAACTGCAGAATGTTGAAAATTGTTGATACGTTTCGTGATAACTTTATTTGGCAAATAGTGTAGTTTGGTTGTATGTCCGTCCGTAATTAAGTCGTAATGCGTACGGGATAAAAGTGGTCTCGCGGCGAGCAGTCGGACGTCTCTGTTCGAAATTTAGATTCTTAATTTCTTAAAATTTTGCTTAGTAACTCGAAAAAAACCTCTATTATTGACTCATTACTGGGTAAAAAGCTACAATTTGCTTACACAGACATAACCGTAAGTATTACCATTTCTTCGCTGAAAATGGGGTCTAACTTACACCGCACTGAGCACAATACTCGTTCTTTCACCTCTATGTTAAGGGAGATGTGGAAAAGGTAAAGAACGAGTAAAAAACAACAGAAAAAAACAGTAAAAATCAAGGAAAATCAGGAAAAATCAGAAAAAAAATCTGTGTACGCTTTACTTTATGGTGAAGGTGAAGGACCCCTCGCCCCACCCGCACGAGACGGTGCGGGGCGGGGACAGCACTGGCGGGGTGCTTGGGAGCTGGCGGCCGGAACGTCGTTCTTCTCCTCGCGCGTCGCCTCCCTGTCGCCCTGCTCCGGCTCCTCCCGGACCGCTACGAGCCGGCCGCGCCGAATCCTCCGGGGCCTAGCCCGACAGCGCCCGGAGCCCAGTGGGCGTCACCTTCCCGCCAACGTGCCAGGCGGCACGTTCAGATTTGAGCCCACCAAGCTCCGAGACCGGATAGGCCCAGACAGGGTGCGAGGATGGGCGGGAGGAGCTTGCCGCCGGTCGTCGAGCGTCACTGGAGGCAGCGGGGGGCGCCGGAGGAGTGAGGTGACCTGACGTTGCCCCGCAGCCACGCCTCGCAACGCCAGGCGGCGCGCCGCGGCTAGAGCGTCACGCGTGTCTTATTCGGAGGGGCCCAGCGCGGGGGATAAATGCAAATTACCCTCCCCCCCCCAAAAAAAATAATAAATAAAACAAGCAAGGTTGTTACACTCGTATCATCTGCTAAAAATGTGAGTAGCTTCTTGTTAGTTCTCTCTCCTGGCAGCAGCACCGGCTGCTGCTGCCCAGCTCGGGGATCATAAGAGCAGAAAGAGAGCCTTGGCGGGGCAGGCGTCAGGCGTGTGACCACTCGCACGCTACGTGCACGATTAACGCGCGCTACACTAGCCAGAGTACCTGCCAAAGCCAGCACCCCCCCCTCCCCCCCCCCAAAAAAAAAAAACTTAGATGTTGGTTATCTATTGCCTAAACCCACCAATGACAAATTCTAATGTCAAATATACAAAACCAACAGTGATGAATTGATTTTTTTTCCCTCAATCGAGATGGAGGTGCGCTTGGTCGAGCTGAGCAGCGCGCAGCAGACAAGGTCATCGGCAGGTGCATTGCGAGCTGGAAACAAGCATGCATGAGTGCGCTCTCTCTCTCTCGTGTGTGTGTGTGTGTGTGTGTGTGTGTGTGTGTGTCGTGTCGGTGTGTGTGAGCATGTGTGTGTGTCGATGGGACAGGGAGGGGTGTAGCGCCTGGCCGCCAGGTAAGTGAAGTGACTCCCGCGCGCACCCGCAGCGGCCGCGTCCGAGGGGTCCTTCACTATAAATTCAAGCGTACACCGATTTTTCTGATTTCGCTGGGGCTTTTCGTGATTACTCTTGACATTTACTGATTTTTAGCAGATGATACGGATGTATCAGCCTGCTTGTATACTGTCATACAGCGAGCAGCCTGCAGAGAGTAGCGCAGCGAGAAGAGAGCAACCGGCAGAGCGAGCAGCCAGTGTGGCATAACATTTTTCTGATTTTTCTCACTTTATCTTGATTTTTTACTGAAATTTCTTGTTGTGTCCTGCTCTTTTGCTGATTTTTTACTTATTTTTTCTTTGTTTTTTGAGTGAAGGACCCCTCGGCCGCGTCCCGTGCAGCTGCCATATGCGCTCTAGGACGGACTGCATGCGGCGATAACGAGGGTTTATCGCACCCCGTCCCGTCACGTTCGTTAACGCATAGCGCGCGATTATCGCCGACATAATTCGGCGTCTGGCCAAAGTCCGGCGGCTGCGGCTGCACCGGCGGTGGTTAGGAGTAGGGCCGAAAAAGGTTGCTATGCAGAAAAAAAGAGCCATCTAAAGTGTTCAACTGACTCACGCTCGCAAGTAGAGTTGGCCACTTGTACGCGCTTGGCTCAAGAGCAAGAGATCAGATAATTCTTACTGGGACTTCATATCTTTGCCACCAGATTTTGTGCCACAGAAGTGTAATTGGATCCTTTCGTCTCCCAAAAAAATAAAAACGCGTTACTTTTTAAGCGAAGCGTCTTAAACAGTTCAACACTGTCGTGTTCAACATTCGGAAGTGTGAGTCAGTTGAACAATTTCTACTCGAGTGCACCTATCTTTACTTCAAGATTTTCAAAAAAGAATCTTGTAATGGTGTTTGCAGTCGGTCGGATACTGGCTTACCCGGCTGTCTTTCTGTCTCTCTCACTCTCATGCATGTCAAGTGAGAGGGAGGGAGACGGAGAACCGTCGGGTTGTACAGCCAGCATTCGACCGATAGCAAATACTATCTCCTCATCTATCTGCCGTCTTTCGTGAAAAATAACTATTCGGCATGTGTTGCGTTTGGGGAGGGGGGGGGGGGAGACAATAAAAGCAGAGATATTAGATAGGTTGGAGGAAATTATCGTACGTCGTCATTGTCAAAAAAAGTCCATCTTCACTTAAATTACGAAGCAATTTACAAAGCAAATCTGCTCTTAAATTTAAGAAATAATATTTCATGAAAATTAAGAACATGTTTTCAAAATTAAAAACGTGTTATGAAACGACACAAATGCCTCTCTCTTCCAGCAGCCTACCGCATAAATCTGGAAAATATTTGGTTTATTTCCTCACGGATAGATCTTCAGCCCCGACTTCTTTTACTTTTTACACATATTCGACCTTGCCTGGGTAGGTCCAAACCTGGAACCTTTGGCTTGACATCCTGTCGCCTTAGACCGCACGGCTGTCAGACGCTGAAGAACAACGCTCTTGGGAGAGCGAGAGCGAAGTGGTCAAAATTGTCGTGTTTTTGCCAAAATTTATAGACTTTGGGTCGTACGGGACACTTGATCAGGGTTCACACCGGATCCTAATTTTCATTTTCCCTGACTTTGCCCTGACTTCCAGACGGGAAAATCGCATTTTTCCCTGACTTTTGGGGGCGCACGAGAAACCAATAGGGCAAGCAAAAGGTGAATAATTAGGCAAATATTGAAAATGAAAATATAAAAAAATCTTTCACCCAATTTTCGGATTTTTCCCTGACCTCGATCGAATTTCCCTGACTTTTCCCTGATTTCCAGTGCGTTTTCATTTTCCCTGACTTCCCTGATTTCCCTGACCGGTGTGGACCCTGTTGATTGTCATGCGCGTCGTACGTATAACCACCGAGAATGATACAAAATTACGTAGGACGCCGGCGCGGCGAGGAGATGGAGGTGGAAGGGGCAGAGAGGCCAGGCCCCTCCTGCGCGGCCCGCGAGCGCGGAGCGGCCCCGGCCCCGGCCCCGCCGCCTGGCAGCCTCAAGTCAGTCGAGAGGCGGGACCGCAGCTCAGCAGAGAGCAGTGCTGCTCACCTCCAGCTCCACTCAGCCGGCAGAGCAGCAGCGCAGCCAAGACCCGCTCACCTCAGCAGCGCCAGCCAGGCCAGGGCAGGCCAGGGTAGACCGGCGGCAGGAGGACCTTGTCGCTCAGCCGAGAGAGGAAGGCGGACCAGACCCGAGCCGACGAGCACCTCAGAGGACCCCGTCAGAGCAGTGCCGAGCAGTGCGGCGGACACGGTAGGGAACGCAGTAGCGACTGCCAGGTGGACTGCCCAGCCGGCCTCGCTGCCTGCCGGCTCATTCACAGGATCGCGCTCTCGTGCCTCCGTCCTTGTCGCACCCGCGGCCGTGCCCTATGTTGGGCACTGTTAAAGGCTTTGCAAGTGATTTTCATCGTCAGCTTCAGTGAACCCTGCCGCACTGTAGCTTTCGCGGTGACTTTCACCGTGAGCCACGGTGAATTGCGATAATTTCAATGTCAGCTTAAGTGAATGTCAATGTAAGCTGCAGTGATCCACGGTGCACAGCATTCACTGTGGCCAGCGGTGATATTCGCCGTAACTTACGGTGAAAATGACAGTGCTACGGGGTTCACTGAAACTGCTGACAGTGAAAATCACCGTAAGCTTTTAAGAGAGGGAATATGGCAGGGTCCTGTGAGTGCGATAAGGATGCGAGCCGGGAGAGCGATCTTCGGAATCAGACGGCTGAAGAGGGGCCTAAGTGTAGGATTGCGATCGCGCCAGAGGGTCTGTCTATCTCGTCGGTATCTTCGTCAAGTGGCTGTGTCCGAGAACGCCTAACCCTATGCAGCTTTGCATATATACACCCGCTACAGCCGTAAGGCACCGTATGGGCCCTTGGGTACAGGCAAACCCGCAATACTGTTACGTGTTCTCTGACACACCCGGGTATGCGCCGAGGAGACATCGTGTACTACACGGTATACACCGCGGTAACATTACGCGAGTGGAAATCACCTCTCGCAACCACTCAGGGACGATCTACACTGTCAAAAATACTGTACGCTTTTCCCACAAAATTGAAGTTACTACCGAGTGTTTCAGAGCACGTGTAACAGAGTGCGGGTCAACCTACCCGCTCCAGCAGGCCGGGGCTTCTGGGGCGGGCAGACCCGCAATATGCTGTTACAGGTTCACTGAAAATACAGTGTGCATCGCACATAAATGTAAATACAGTGTCGCACGGAATGTACAATTTTAAGAACATTGCGCACGATATAAGTACGCGCTCTGGGTGTGTTGAAAGGGGTATAAAGGTATGAGGGGGGCTGCATCATATTCCCCTCAGAATGCGAGTTGTGCTTAAACTTAGGGCATTTTTTTCGATCACACTAATTATTGGCATTGGCCTCATTGCCTTCCAATCGACGGGCACGGCTGCGCGTTGTGCGCAAGACTTAGGCATTCTTTTAAGGGACGCTAATTACGAGGCTCAATGCATACCAATCGATGGTATTCCGTTATTCGGATGGGGCCGTGATGGGTATCAAGGCGCGTGGGTGTGTGGGTCGAAGGGTGTGGCAAAGCGCCTTATACCTCTGCGACCCGTGGAATAGAAGAGGTATGAGGTGGCTTTGGAAATAGTGGGAGGAGTGCGAGTCTGGATCTGGCGGGGCGGGTCGGGGCGGGGCGCGAGCTGGTCCTGCAGAGTGAGTCGCCTGCCGTGTCCTAACAGGGAACAACGGCTGCGCTGCGGGCCGACGCACCAGGCAAACTGACATTTCGCTGAGGTGGTGGCCCCGCCCGCCCTGCCCCTCCCCACCCCGCCCCGCCCGCCCTGCCCCTCCCCACCCCGCTCCGCCCCGCCCCGCCGCGCCCCACCCGTGCCACCCTCGCCCGAACGAGTGTCATAAACCGCATGATCGTCCGGGCGGAGCCGGGCAGATCTGCGTGCAGAATCTGAATCTGAATACCGACCCAGCCTAACGTGAGAGGTCCTTGCGAAGGGCGGGGCGGGGCGCACCTCACTCTTTGAATGTGCGTAGGTTTGTTGTCAGCAGGGTTACATTCCGAGAAGAAGGAATTTTTCCCCCTAAATTTGCAGGGAAACTATGAACATTTTCAGAGGCGATTCGTTTCAGTATTTAACGACTTCAAGGTGCTCAAAATGCATATATGCCGTGAGTGAAAAAATGTGATGGGATAGCAACAAGAAAATTATAGGAGCTCTCTACTGACTAGTAAAGCTGAGGTGCCGCTCGGGCCTACAGGGTCTGGGGTGCGTTCTGTCCTACCGAGGGTAAGCCCTGGCTGTCTCTGCCTGCACGTGTCGCTTCAGGTTGGGCTGGGTGGGCGCCACGGCCGCACCTATCACGGGGAGGTGCAAGGTTCAGCGCCCAACCCGGCCCACACTGCGTCAGAAGATACGGTAAATGGAACGGAAATGACTGGTGGACAATTTGCTAAGCCAAACTGTACCTGCTCAACGCCCACAGAAGCGTGTACTTCTTTGTCTCAAGTTGATTTGGCGCTCAATCCTAGCCCAATTTAGTCTTGTATCATAAGAACATGCGCTTCATACAAGCGAGAAGGGGAACGTATTGAAAACAATTTCAAGTTGATTTGAGCCCGAATACTCCAGTAAAATGAAACTCCCCAGATTTGGAGGCAGTGTCCTCTAAAAAAATTAGGGAGCCATTCAAATTTTTATTTAAAAGAGACTTTCCGCCAAATCTATAGAGTTTTCCCCGGAGAAATGAAAGAATTACTGAGTTTTCCCTTATGCCTCAAAAAAGACCAGACAATTCTTTTCCGCACGGAGAAAAGGATTTTGTTAATATAGCCTAAACAATATTTTTTGTTCCAGCAACTAAAAATCTGTTGGCAGTGTTGGCAGAGCAAAGAATTTGTTACTACAACAGAAATTTTGTGGGGGTACTGTTGTCGTATTAGATTTTTAGTTGCTGGAACAAAACAAATACTGTTAAGGCCAAATTAACAAATTGTTTGTTGTGAGAACTAAATCCTTTTCTCCGTGCGTACGCCTCGCACGGCGCCATGTGCAGCCGGGGTAGGTGCGGACAAATGTCTGCCTGGCAGACGTCTCCGACCCCGCGCCCCACCAACAGCGCCCGCGCCACGCCGCTCCAGGCAGTCTGTCAGTGGGGCAGCGCGCACCGCGAAGTGCACGCGGCCGCCCCGCCCCGCCCCGCCCGCCAACGCCTGTTGCAGTTATGAAACCCCTCTCCTCTCCCAGCCTCTCCCGCAGCTCTGCGGTGATGACTACAGTCCTGGAGTGAGGCGGGGCGGGGCGAGAGAATAGCACGGCGCGGTGATTTCGAGAGCCCCTCACTGGACGAGCCATTAGCCGCTGCATTGCCGCGGCTGCAGGGCCCAGCCCGGCCCAGCCCGACGCGACGCGCTGCGTATGAGCGGGCACGCGGGCAGCAGCGGGAGTGAGCCCAGCCCGGTGCGTGTGGACACTGCACTTGAGCCTCGCTGCAGCGCTCCGAGTCCCTCTGGTTCGAGAGCAGTTAACACGCGACGAGGCGGTTTTTTTTTTTTTTTTTTAACGCGTCCTCGTGTGCGACCGACCCGCGGCAAGGCAGGGCCGCCGCCGAGCCGCGTCAACCCACGTGGGGGTCGTCAGTCAAGACGTCGTTGGAAAAATGACATCCACTTTACACGGCCGTGGGGTGTCTTCGCAATAACCTCTCCACTTTCACCACGAGCTGAAGCATACCCATTCATTCCCCACCCACCAGCCACAGCCACACGCCGCCGGCACCGCGCTTGCGGTGGGGTTAGCACCACTGCTGCCGTTCGCTGCCGCTCTCAGCGAGGGCACTCAACAGCAGTCACGCATTTTCGCCCTATCGCTTCGTCCTTGGATGCGTTTTCACTTTAGGGGAAAAAATAATAGTTTAAAAACGCCTGTGAGTGGTGGGGTAGGCAACCCGAACCCACCGGTGCGGTGTTTCGGGGTGGGTTGCCTACTCCGCCGGTCACAGGCGTAATTTTATTTTAAATATTCCCCCCCCCCCCCTCCCCCAATGTGAAAACGCACCCAAGAACGGTGCCTTGCCATAGCCAACCCGTACCCGTAAGGCGACCGCGCCGCTTAGGCACCCGGAGCTGAGCTGATGGTGCCTTGTTCCTGACGGTCCGCAGGCAGGGCCCTGCCGGCAGCCACCATGACGATGCTGTACTCGCTGCTGCTGCGCCTGTTCATCCTGTTCTTCCTGGCGCTCACGCGCTACGTCGTCATCCCCATATGGCGTCCCGACATCGCCCGGGAGCCCGTCAGGGACGTCCAGGAGCGCGGCGTGCCGCTGCTGCACCTCTACGACTACGTCATCGTCGGCGCGGGCTCCGCGGGCAGCGTGCTCGCCCACAGGTGAGGGAGGGTGTGCTGTGTGCTGCGAGGGGGAAACAACTCTGAAATGTTTGCACACCTCGCAATTCAGAAAAAAATTCAGATGAATTCATATAAATCCAGAAAAATGCATAAAAAAATTTGGGAAAAACGAGAGAAATTCGCCAAAAAACACGAAAATTCACAGTAGGTAAAATTAAAGCAAAAATTCAATACAGAATCATAAAAATCACAAAATTTCATGAAATTTGTACAACAAAATTCAGAGTTATGTTCCCCCCTCCTCGGTGAGCTACCCCCACCCCATACAGGTCATGAGAATTCGCAACAAGAAAGGTGGTCCTACCCTTTTGATGGTGGTGGTGGCGGCGTCCCCCGGGACTAAACGCTCGTTCGGTCTGCTCTGCGCTGCTCCAGGCTGTCGGAGGACCCGTCTGTGACGGTGCTGCTGCTGGAGGCGGGCGACAACGAGGACCCGCTGCTCGACGTGGTCGCCGCGTACCCGACGCTGCCCAACGGGCCGCACGACTGGGCCTTCAAGACTACGCCCCAGGAGCACGCCTGCCAGTCGCTGCGCGGCAACGTGTCGTCCTGGCCGCGGGGGAAGGTAACGTAACGCATGACGCTGCTCCACAGACACCATTTTGCTTTGTTTGTTCTCTTTTTTTTTTTTTCCCGAAGATATATTATCCGGTGATGAATAGGATGGTGCCAAGAGGTTGAAGTGAGCGTGATCCTTATAGATGCAAAGTAGTCAAATAAATTTTATTGATGGACAACCGCGCGATGACGCACGCGGGCGCGCGGTCCAGCCAGCCGCGCCCAGGCAGGCGCCAGGCGCACATACATAAGCGCACTTTAAGTGGCCGTCATTTCTTCCCCATATTTCCTGCCTCTCCAGATTTTCCCTGGCACCGACGACAGTGACCTTGACCATGAGAGCACTCTCACGCCTCGGTCACGAAATACATGACGACATGTCGATGTTGCGGTACTTGCGCCTGCGACAACCGCGCGCGCTGGAGAAGCCATCGCCGCGGCAACTATATCCGAGGGGGAAACAACTCTGAAATTTTTGTACACCTCGTAATTCAGAAAAATTAAAAGACCGTTAGAAAAATTTTAAAAATAACAAAAATCACAAATACTTAGGTAAATTTCAACAAAAAAATCTGGAAAATTCAATGAAAATTCATTTAAGTTTCAAAAAATTCCCGAAAATTTACAATAATTTACAAAATTTGTTGACCAAAATTCAGAGTTCTTTGCCCTACAACTATGAGTTCGTTTTCAATTTATCACGCAGGGACTGGGAGGATCGAGCGCCATCAACGCCATGCTCTACTACCGAGGCAACCGCAGAGATTACGACCACTGGAGGGACCATTTCGGCCTTAAAGGATGGGGGTGAGTGACACAACGACGTGATGATATGACGTCATGGCGTACCGGCCAGCCTCCGGCTTCGGTCTGGGATCACCAGTGTCGAACGGCGGCGCACTCTCATTTACGGAGAGCAATTTGCTGTCGTTTTCGGCGGTTGCGACACGCATGTCTCTCACGGCCCGGCCCACCCATCCCGATACGCACAGGTACGACGACGTCCTGCCCTACTTCAAAAAGAGCGAGGACATGAGGGACCCCGCGCTCCAGGACTCGCCCTTCCACGGCGTGGGCGGACCCCTCACCGTCGAGCCTTACAAGTTCTACGCCGGCATCGCCGAGGACTTTCTGGAGGCCGGCAAAGACCTCGGGTAAGTGAAGGCGGATGTCGCCGGTCGCCGGTAGAGTTCTACTGTTCACTGTAGGGCTCTGCTCGTTGCCGGGGCGAAGTAAAGTGGACTGGAGTTCCAAACGTGGGAATATCGCACACCTGTAGAAAAAAAAAAGAAAAAAAAAAAAGAAAAAAAACACCCTTGTAGGCGAGAGAGTGATCACTCGTAAACGTGTAGATATGGAGACCGATATGACTTGCAGGTGCACGAATGGGCATTCGCAAGCTACGCCTTGAAATATGGGACTAGTTATTTTGGCAAACCTACAAGTGTCAGGAGGGGGAAAAAAGACTTGCCAACAAGCGTGCGATATTCTTTCACTATGATTTCCGGTGCCATCACAACGGAGGCGAAATAACTCTGAAATTATTTTTGTACGCCTCGTAATACAGAAAAATTCAGACAAATCCAGAAAAAGTCGCGAAATTTCAGAAAAATGCAGTCAAGAGTGCTCAACACTAGAGTTTCGAACGTGAGCAAAATTTAGACAAATTCAGACAAATTTAGAAAAATTCAATAAAAACTTACAAAAATTCACGTTACTTCACAAAATTTGTACACCAAAATTCAGAGTTGTTTCCCCCTCGAATGACAACTACTGACGGCATGCACCTCACCTCCCCTCAGCGTCCCTGTGCACGTGGACCAAAACGGCGCGTCGCAGACGGGGCTGACGCGGCCGCACGGCACGCTGCGCGACGGGCTCCGCTGCTCCACCGCCAAGGCCTTCCTGCGGCCGGCCGCCGACCGGCCCAACCTGCACATCAGCCTGCGCTCCACCGCCCTCAAGGTGCTACTGACGGGCGGCGCCGGCCAGGGCGCCGGGGACCTGCGCGCCGTGGGCGTGCGCTTCCGCAGGGACGGCGCGGAGCGCGAGGTGCTGGCGGGTCGCGAGGTGATCCTGGCGGCCGGCGCGGTGCAGTCGCCGCAGCTGCTCATGGTGTCCGGGCTGGGGCCGAGCGCCGCCCTGCGCCGAGCCGGCGTGCCGCCCGTGCTCGACCTGCCCGGCGTCGGCGCCAACCTCCAGGACCACGTCGGCCTGGCCGGCCTGGTGTGGCTCGTCGACGGCGCGGAGAACAAGACGACCGTGGCGACGCGCAGCGCCTCCCTGCAGAGCATCCTGGACTTCATCCGCGGCCACGGCGGCCCCATGTATGGGCTGTCCATGGGGGAGGTGCTGGGCTTCATGAGCACGAGGTGAGTGAGTGTTCGGGTCGGACCGGGCCGGGAACACCTGAAAAATCGCGCTCAATTTTTGAAACAAAACACACAAGAAAGCGGGGATTTTAAATATTAAAAAATAAAAGTTTTTGAAAAATGAAAACAGTTAAAATTCTAACATCTCCCCCCCTTCCCACATGCAGGTACGCCAACGCGTCCGACGACTATCCGGACGTGCAGCTCTTCATGGCCAGCATCTCGGACGCGGGCGACTGCGGCCAGGTGAACGCGGTCAACCTGGGCTTGGAGAGGAGTGTGTACGAGGCGGTGTTTGGCCCCGTGCTGCTGAGGGACGCCGTCACGTGCCTGCCGCTCGTGCTGCGGCCCAAGGCCCGAGGCAGCATCACCATCACCGCGCCCACCGTGGACACGCCGCCCACCATCGACCCCATGTACCTGAGCCACCCCGACGACGTCGGCGTCCTGGTGCGGCCCCGCCGGCGGAGAGAACATACAACGTTGTGGTGTTCTAAGATCTAACAGGTGACCGTGTATTATTATTTTGTTTTGTCAGGTGGAAGGGGCGAAAATTTGCCGGAAGTTGATGGAGACGAAAACCATGAAGGCATTGAACGCGCGACCTAATCCCAACAAGTTTCCGGCCTGCGACCACCTGGAGCTGCTCTCCGACGAGCACCTTGAGTGCCATGTAAGATTTTTTTGCGAGGAGCTTGCGAGGTGACCGATGGCGGGGTTAGATAACTCATAAGCTCTTATCTGGTCGCCTGACCTGCCAGGCGCGACAGTACACCATGACCATCTACCACCCGGTGGGCACGTGCCGCATGGGCCGGCGGGACGACCCGCTGGCCGTGGTGGACGAGCGCCTGCGCGTGCGCGGGGTGCGCGGCCTGCGCGTCGTGGACGCCTCCGTCATGCCCACCGTCCCCAGCGGCAACACCAACGCGCCCACCATCATGGTGGCCGAGAAGGCCGCCGACCTCATCAAGGAGGACGCTAAGGTACGGCAAGGCGCGGCGCCGGTTGTCGCGGTGTTTATGATGACGCACTTCGACGAGGGTCGCTGAAGAACTCACACTCTGTTTTATCGAAATGTTTCAGAGCCTCAACCAAACGAGCAGGGTTCCTCCGCGAGGACAGTGCATGCAAGGGCAGGGGAGCTGTACTGAATCGGCACCGATCAGCACCAAAGAGGAGTTGTAATGGACTAGGTTTACCTGGAAAACCATAAGACAAGCTGTGATACTGAATAAATGTGATATACCAAAGAGGTAGGCTCTAAGGACTGTTAGAATAAAAAAAATTATATGGTAAGCTAATAAATATATTAAAGAACAAGCAGCTGAACCATGCATGTCGATAATTTAAGTAATAAAAACATACAAATGAAATAATATAATGTAACACAAACTGTAAAAGATCCAGGTGATTTCTGATAAATTATTAATTAAGAAAATTGAACATCAAGTTTTTTTTTCTTTTTTTTTATGACATATGCAGAAACAATACTACCTTATGAAAATGATGAAGAAAATAATTCAACCCACAAGCTTGTAAAATAAAAATTAAATGACGGCACAGATAAAATGCAACATTTTAGATATCATTCAAAGCTAAGAAATCAACGCAATGAAAAGACAGGGATCAGTTTCAAGCATAAAACTGTGTTTCTAGGTTGAAAAAGATAAATTGGCTTAAGCTATCATGCTCATGTAAAAGTTAACCCAGAACAGCACAGCTAATTCAACTTTATAATTTTTTCAAAGATATCAAGCAGCTGAACCATGCATGTCAATAATTTAAGTAATAAAAACATACAAATGAAATAATATAATGTAACACAACCTGAAAAAGATCCAGGTGATTTCTGATAAATGAATTAAGAAAACTGGACATCAAGTTTTGTGTTTTTCTCTTTTTTTTTTTGCGACATATACAGGAACAATACAACATTATGAAAATCATGAAGAAAATAATTCAACCCACAAGCCTTGAAAAAAATCAAAACACCAAAAAATCATTCATAGGCAAAAAGAAAGACTTTTCATCGCCAATATTGCATGGATTTCATAAAATCAGGACAGTGCCACTCCATATTTCAATTTCAAAAGTAATACCAATTAAAATTCTCTGCAGTCTACATAATATACTTCTTCTATAAAATGTTATTGAGACAAAAGATATTATGAAAGAACATTTTGCCAGTTGGAATCAAACCCTGCAGCTGTATCTGAATCCAAGTCCCTTTCGTTTTCCACAATACTGGCTCTTGGTTGTGAAGGAGTACTAGGGGTGCTATGAGAGAGTGCAAAGTCTTGAGCTCGTTTAGACTTCCTCTTTTTTATGGGAGCAAATTGAGGTGGGGGCATCATTCTTCGGTCACCTTGTATCCGAAAGAAAAATTAGTCTCTATAGTAGTGGACCAATAGATAAAAAATAATAAAGTTGTTTTGTTTGGGAAATAGCCAAATACAAACTTGTTGTACATTGTCAGCAGATCCCCAATTTTTGTGAATTTTCTCAGTGTTTTGTTGTCCAACACCAGGGAAATTACTGAAAGCTTCAGTTGTCCTCTTCACTCTCACATTCAGAGAACCAATCCTCAAAAATCTTGAATCCTTTTCTGTAAAAGACAGACATATTTATGGTTGGATGTGACAGGTTGTGACAAAAAGTTAAGACAGAAGCTTAAAACTTAATACCTACCTGAATGTTTCTTCTTTGCTTTTATTTCTGGAAAAAAAAGGAAGAAAAGAACATTAAGTAACTAAATGGTAAACAGAGAAAAAAAAAGTACCCACACATTGGGAATTTTTGGAACTTACATCATAGTTTGAATATGGTCAGCCACATGCAGTAAATCCGAAACATGCTATGACTTCAATAGTAAAAAGTGAAAGTAAAGCCATGCAAGGTGTTATTGAAGACTTTCTAAAGTTGAGAATATTGCAAAGAATTGTGTCTTTTGTAAATGGTCAGACTGCCAAAGCATGCAAAAACTTGTTTAGGTAATAGCTAGACAATAAAAATGCAGCTTCTGACTTTTCAGACTTAAAATAAACAAAATAAAATAAAATTCAAACAACATTGTCTAAGTGTTTATTGATGAATTTGTTAACAAGCTCAGACATTGAAACATTAGCATACAATAATTAGTGTAAGATTAGTCAGGAAAGGAAAATCTAATAAGACATTAGTCCTAATTACTTGCCTTAAAGCCATCTCCTGGATTCCTACAGAATTCAAGACAAGGCTTTAGTATAGACTTTTTTTTTCTTTTCCTATTTTTTTATGAATGCACAGAGTAGTAATTAAAAGTACAGAGTTTAAAAAAGTTTGTCATGGCTGTCACCATGAACAGAGTAGTAATTGAAAGAACAGAGTTTAAAAAAGTTTGTCATGGCTGTCACCATGAACAGAGTAGTAATTGAAAGTACAGAGTTTAAAAAAGTTTGTCATGGCTGTCACCATGAACAGAGTAGTAATTGAAAGTACAGAGTTTAAAAAAGTTTGTCATGGCTGTCACCATGACCATGCATGAAAGAATGTGAACCATATGAAAACAATGGAAGAACATGAATGATGTAAATGAAACAAGAAAGACTTGACTTTGATATGATTAAACCTGTAACATCACGGCCCATTCAACTTTTTAATGTGCAAGGGGGGGATTGTGACTCCATCCAAATGCTGAGTTAGTTGAACCCTTTTACCAACTTGTAATTCTGAAACCAAAGAGACTGATAAGTAAGTTAAATGAAAAGCATGAGATTTAAAGGTCTGAACATGTCTTACGCAATAGCGCTGCAAACTTTTTTGCTGCCTCTCTTTTCTTTGAAATACCAGGAGGGCAAAGCTCTTCAAATGACGTAACAGCACCATTCTCCATGTTAGTCTTAGTGCTGATATCAGAAAGGACACCCTCACCTACAATGCTGTTGATTAAACCCATTAGCCAGATTAAAAATTAAGTTAAAATTACAAGTAATTCTATTGTACTTACGATAGTCTAGGACTAGATGGTACATCTCTTTGCTCTGGGATTCCCAGCTCTCTGTCTGCTAAATCTTCAAGGGCATCAGTCTCATGCTGAGCACTCGGACGCAGAGGTGAAGAATAGAGTCCTAAGTGTTGATCTTTTTGTGTAGTTTGATCCACCTCTACCTGAGCATCATTATTACGCAAATGGGTGACATCTTCCTGGGTATCTGCATTACGCTGAGCGTTCTGACGCAGAGGTGAAGAATAGAGTCCTGGGTGTTGATCTTTTTGTCTAGTTTGATCCACCTCTACCTGAGCATCATTATCAAGCAAATGGGTGACATCTTCCTGGGTATCTGTATTGAGCTGAGCGCCCTGACGCAGAGGTGAATCAAAGAGTCCTAGGTGTTGATCTTCTTGTCGGGTTTGATCTACCTCTACCTCAGCATCAATATCATGCAAATGGGTGACATCTGCCTGGGTATCTGCATCATGCTGTGCACTCTGACGCAAAGGTGAATGACAGGGTCCGTGGTCTTGATCTTTCTGCTTCTGGACTCCCTCAGCAGGCTTTGAGGACTTGGCTTGTATTCCATCCGCTGCATCTAGATTCTTTACAGCTCTACGTTTTCTAGAACCATGTGCTGCAAGATTCAGATCATTATTTTCAGGCAGATTCTGAGTTGCATAAGAATGTCCAGGAGGTTGCTGAAAATAGAAGATGTTAAAATAAGAAGTCAGTTCCCAAGCAGTAAACATTTAAGTGTGAGGATGGAAATGAAATCCAAGGAAAGAACATTTTCTTGACTTACTGTTGTTGGTGGATCAATAGTAGGCATAGGTTGAGTTCTGAAGTTTCGCTCTACCAAATACCGAAGACTGTCACTAAGCATCCTACCAGGACGAGATAAGACTATTTCGTTGCAAACAATGCGATTCACCTGAGCAAAAGAAAATATTTCTTAGAATATAGCTAAGCAATATCAAATGCACAGTGTTGGAACAATGTTAACTTCTCTTTCTCTTAGCGTATCCTGTGCACCCGTTCGAATACGGTAGTGCATTTCGGGGGCTGGAATTTCAGTGATTTCGTCGATGGCCAAAGGTCTTCTTCTTCTTTTCCTTGCAGGTTTTGGAGTAGGTGGTAACTCTGGTAACTAGGAACCATGAAGAGGTAATAAGAATCATACAAGACTGGAAAACAGAACACAGAGAAATAGTAAAAGATAATTTCAGATGCCAAACCTGCAGAGGCTCATCAGCAGGAACATGAGGATGTGTAACTTGTTGTTGGATTTGGTCGTTATCTTGGTATATCAATCCGGAGTCCGATAGTAGCCTTGAAAGGTCCGGATTGAACTCCTCATGTGGTGGTGGCATGTTGTCAGCAGATTCATGAAGCAGTGTGGGGATGGTGATGTTTCTTTCCTCAGCTCGCTGCTCCAAAGTTTGATCAACAGAACTCTGTGGTGGTGGCATGTTGTCAGCAGATTCATGAAGCAGTGTGCGGATGGTGATGTTTCTTTCCTCAGCTCGCTGCACCAAAGTTTGATCAACAGAACTCTGTGGTGGTGGTATATTGTCAGCAGATTCATGAAGCAGTGTGGGGATGGTGATGTTTCTTTCCTCAGCTCGCTGCTCCAAAGTTTGATCAACAGAACTCTTTATAACCATTATTTTCTCGTGGAGAAGGTCATGCATGCCTTTCTCTCCGTGCGAAACAAAGGGAACCATTTCAAGGTCTTCATTTATCGCAGTTGATATGCCTCTAAAATACAGAGTTTTGAAAGATATGACAACCAAATTGGACAAGGTTAGTTAAAAATTGAAAAAATATAAATAAATAAACAAAAAAAACTGTAATAATAATAATAAACATAATAATAATAACAATAATTTACCCATAGAGTTCCTCAGTAGGCAATAAATAAGCTGGATGCCGCTCAACATCTTCATCGCCAAATCTCTGAGATATGAAAAGTGTGAATGAGAAGGGAAGATTTCACATTGAAGGTACAAGAATACTCATCAATACTTTACCATATCTTCCACCAGATGTGATGAGGTGTTGTCAAAATCCTCTATCAAAGTTATGGAAGCATTTGGCACAGAGTTGGGGAAAATTAATTCAGCCCCTTCATTATGATCAAAATATGATATATCTGTAAGAAATTTTGAAAAGGAATTTGGGTTATATAATGACAATTCATTGGTTACATCTGATTACCCATGCAAAGAAATTGACCCACCTAACTCTGATATAACAATCCCATTGATAGTCTCCTCCTCAACATCATCATCAACGGCTGATTGAGTGTTTGCTCCATTTTGATCTGATTTTGGTTTTGCTTTCCTGAGGAAGAAAATAGCAAACTGAAGATACAAGAAAATACAAACAGGATTAGTAGAAGAGTTACAGACAGAGTACAGACTTAGCTGATTTAAAAACCAATGCTTGTTTTTCTTTGCTCCACCTAGCTAGTTTAATATTTTTGAACACTTCACATATATCATCTGAAAGCAGCGTGAACAGAAATGTCAAAGTTATTCTATTCTTATCTATCAAGGAGAAAATAAAAAACAACAAAATTGGCTTTGAACTGACGTTCTAAAAGTGATGCCTGTTTATGAATGACTACACAACACCCATAGAGTAGTTTGGCAGACAAATACAGACTGAAATGTGTCAATCGAGATCGTGGCACTGAAGGATAAGACTGGACAAAAGCCTTGAGAATTTCCTCCCTAAAAGAATAAAACAAACAAACTTACAAAGAAATGTAAACTCATGCAACAACTGCTGCAACACATTAGAAACTCACACAGTAAGATCAATACGCTGCTCTCTGACTTTCCGCGGAGGGAGATATTTCTTTAGAGCATTTCCTTGCTGAGTAGCAGCGATCCATACATGGAAGAGAGCACCTCTTTTGGTGAGGAGATCGGGTACGAAAAACATCGCGAACTCAAATTCTTAGAAAGAAAAGAGAAAAAAGAAGCAAAGGAGTATTACAAGGTAACAGTGTAGGTATAATTTGTTCTTCTTGAATTTTACACCTGTATCAAATTATATTATGCTTAAGGAACTGTTTAATTACAAGAGGTTTGCAACGACAGAAGACATTACGCGACAGGGAAAAAATATGGCAGTTTTCGTAATATGATTAACATTCTAGGGCAATCTCTTAGAAGATGTATTGTAAATGCTTGGAAAGCAGTAGCTTACTATTTTGTCAGAGGAGCGATTAAACAATAATCACGTCCATCAAATGCGAAAACGTCAAAAATATAATCTACCGAGACAAAAAATACATTTCTCTGAGGTTAAAACTTGGTAGCTGCTTTCCCCATTTGACTTGAGAGAGTTAAGCTGGGAATGGGATAGCCTAGTCACTAAAATTTCACAAGGAGGCACAACATCGACAGTTTCGCAGACCAAGAGAGGTTTTTTTCAGAAAACTTAAATGAATGTGAAAATTACGACCCTCTATAATCTTTGAATACTTACAAGCACAAAGAATTACTTTCGACTTCACCCTGACAACTGCAGCGTTCTGCCTCCTCTGCCGCCAATAGAGCAAATCCGCCGCCAGCCGGTTCGCGGCATTCTCGTCTCGTCAGTCAGGGACTACTTTTTCAAACGGGAAATTTAAAATTTTAATAACAAAAATGTACTAAAGATTTTTAAATCATCAAGCAAAAACCTATTTTAATTCTGAAACATTTACTATTAAGCTGAGAGCAACGTCAAATCCATACACAAAGGAACTAAAAGAGAGCTCTATATCTTAGGGCTGGAGATTTCTGCCTCCGCACAAAAAAGTTCCCGAAGATCCGGTTCGAAAACAATTGGCGGTAGCTCGGAGGGCTGGATGGAAAAATCAATGGGAAAAATGACTGACCTGCTGCCGTTGGTACACCTCACGCAACATTATTTTGATATAACATAAGGGTGTTCAAATCATCAGAGAAGCCTATCGATGTACCCCATAAATGTTTCGCGCTCTCGGCATTTGGAGAAGAAGTGCGATGGAGATGGAATCAAGACCGGAACCAGTACTCTTTTAACGCTTTTCTCGAATTGTAAACCATATTTCTACGCTCATTTGTCATCAGGACTTGCATGTACAACTGGTACAACTTTCATATCACATTTTATATCGTATTTTCTGAGATTTCGTTACTGGTTCCGGTCCTCGTATCGTACTTCTTCTCTAAATAAAGAGAGCGGATAAGGCCCGCTAAACATGCTCTGGAAAAGTTAAGCACGTTGCAACGAATCTCGTGGGTGCGTCCCAATTCTCCTATTGCGTCGGTCGGTCCAGGTTGGTCGGTCGGTGCGAGAGAGACAGATGAATACGATTCAAATGACTACTATCTCTCTCGCACCGACCGACCGACGAAAAGGAGAATTGGGACGGAGACCTCTCCCTTGGCGGTCGTTGCTGGTGCATACCATTTCAAGCAATCAAGTTGTTTCCCCCTACAAACACCACACTCATACACGGCAAACGGGCTCCAGGATCCGTCTCTCGTTCAATGTTGAAGGAGCGAGGTTGTTGCTGCGTAATGTTGTTTCCGTAATATTATTTTTAAAAGCAAAGGCGAGTGTTTGCGTTCTCTCTGCATATGAACGAAAAACCTTGCATCACGAAGACGAAGGATACCCTGTGACACACTGTAGGATTATTTATGTTTTTAAAAAAATCAAGCTGTCGATGTGTTTGAACAAATTTGCCATGTGCCAGGACGGGATCGTGTTGTCCCGGTGTGAGGTGATAGACCTCGCTCTGGGCCGGGACTGATCTGGCCCCCATGGACGGAGCGCAGCCCGCCGGCCGGGCCCGGCCCAGGCCCCGCCATTTTCGTGATCCTGCTAGAAGTACGTCTGACGGAAGGAGGCAAATATTTCCGATGCAGGTGCTGGCCGTGCTGGCGCTGGCGCCGGGCGCCTGACGAGGCGGGAGGTCTACCCCCGCCGCCTCGCCCCGCTCTCCCGTTCTCCTCGGCACACCTCTCGAGTGTTACTCTTGTATCGTCCATTTAAATTTGTTGAACCCGTATATATCGCTTTCTCAATATGCATAATTTTAGCGAACAATATCAGAGTTGATCTAACTTTTTCTTTTAAAAATTCGCTGGGGCATCGACGGGAAATCGACGAAAAATCGACGGGGAAGTACCATGCTGTAGAAGTTAGGTAGTAATTAGTTTAACACTTTACCACCTTGTTAGGTGTTATTGCACCGCACCATTCACGCATTTTGGAGTTTGGAGTGCTTTGAGCTCAGGACTTAGTGAAAACACGTGAGCCGTCGATTCTACGTCTAATCGACGTTGATTCGACGAAACGCCACAAGTCCTGGTTCAGTTGACAAAAAGTTGCAATTTTTAATGAAATGCAAACCGTACTGTTGGAAATAGCACTCAGATAGCAAAAACAGCTAGGTCGAAAATTCGTCGATCATTCAGAATATTCGACGTGTTACTCGTAACGACTACTTTTCGACTTATCGACGTCATGTCAACGTCGATTCGACGCCATTTCTCACAGGGACTCGTTCTTCTACCACCAAGTAGGAGGAAGTGGTGGCAAAGAACGAGTAAAAAAAATTAAATGACAGTGACATAAAGTTTACTTGGTTGTTCATTTCATAAACGAGCAAAAAAAGAAGAAAAGTACCTTATTATACAAAATTTGGTAAATATTCCATTTGAAATACAATATTTACAAATTTGAATTATTTTCTTTGTACACTGAGATCAGACATCTTCAGACTAGGAAAGGTCCAAAGAGAAATATACACCTAAACTATCAAACATTTTAAAATTAGGTACCAACAATTCAGAGCTCAATATAGACTTTCTTTCTAGTTTATCTTTCTTCTATGTTTTATCCCTCATTGTCACACTTTTCATGCATACAGGTGCAATTATACGACGTTCAAATCTTTTTGGTAACTTGTACACAGTGATAAATCTGGATTGGAACCTGCCTAGGATGGTCTGCGTGGGCTTGATCGAAGCATTGGCATGGAGGGCCTGAGAATCAACACTTTGCCGCCCTGGGGCAGGGACCTCTTGTCAGGGGAGACGGATAGGGGCAGGGACCTCTTGTCAGGGGAGACGGATGTAAGCAGGCGTGTCTGAACTGCAAAACAAAAAACAAAAAGCATTACCATGAGCATTGACCAGCCACCCCAAATCATTGATTTTTGACAAATCGTTAACGCAATAGATGCTTTAAAATACCTGTTCTAGTTGGGAGCTTCGTTGGTTTACTGGGTGTAGTAGCTTGCCCCTTCCCCTCCGACTCAGAGGCCGCGACCGGCGACCACTTGGTCGTCATCTGAAGCGGCGCTGATTGGGATTTGGCAGTCGGCGCTGAAGGCAGAGACATTCGGATAATTTACTATCAAGCATAATGGGGGCGCGGGGCTGCGCGGGGCGATCAGAGGCGAGCGTCAAAATGTCTTTGAACCTACGTGCTTTCGTGATGGGCACAAGAGGTGGCGGGCTGTTGGCCGGGTTGGCGAGGACTTTGGTGCCCCGGGTGACGGGCCTCGAGGGTGGTGCGATGACTCTGCTCTGCGTGGTGACCGCCGGGGCCGGGCTGGGGCTGATCTTCGCCAGCGAGCGCACGCTGCTCATCACGGGCAGCGCAGAGGAGGAGTCGATCTTCTCCACCATCACCCTCGCGACCGCTGTCCTGGACCCCTCCGGCGACTTGCCTTTGTCCTCGCCCTCGGCTCGAGCCTTGGGCTGGGCCTGGGCCTGGGCCTGGGCCTGGCGTCCCTGGCGGCCGGCAACCTGAGTCTTGGCGGGCGTCGCAGTTTTCGCCTTGGGCAGCTCCTGAGACCGCGCCTCGGCCTGGGCCTGAGCCTCGGCTTCCTCGCCGTCCAGGATGACGCTCCTCATCTCGTCCATGATCCACGACGGATCACTGCCGTCCTCCGCCGCGGCCTCATCCTGGCCCTGGCCCTGCGTGGACGAGGACGGCACGACACGTTTAGAGATGACCTCCCTGGGGACCCGCGCAGTGGGGGTGGCGGTTGCCGGCGTCGAGGTGGCGGTGGGCAGCGGGGTGGCCGCGGGGGTGGCGGTCTTCGAGCTGGGCGTCGAGTCCGCGGCCGAAACCACTCTGACGACGGCCGGTGTCGGCAGCGCGGACCGCTCGATGGCCGACGATAGCTTGACGAGCTTGGAGGAGGGCGGCGCCGGCACCCCCGCCGCCTTGACGGGTGGCACGCGCGCGCCGGCCGCGATCTGCGCGGGGGAGAGCTTGATGATGGTGGGCACCAGCGAGGTGGGGGTCATGGCGGTCAGGACGAGCGGGCCCGACCGCGTCACCATGGTCTTCCAGCCCGCCTTCGGGTCCGGCGTGGACGCCGCCGCGACCGCCTTGGCCCTGGCCGGGGTCACCTGCGGCTGAGCGCGCGGTGCGGGGGCGGAGGCGGAGGCGGGGGCGGAGGCGGGGGCGGAGGCGGGAGCGGAGGCGGGGGCGGAGGCGGGGGCGGAGGCGGGGGCCGGGGCCTGCTCCGGCTCAGAATCCAGGTCCACGTCAGGCTCCGCGTCCGCGTGGTGACCCTCGTCGCCGTCCTGGTCCAGGTCCTGCTTCGCCTCGGCAGACTCCCTGGCGCGGCTCCCGGGCCACCGCAAGCGGGATTTGCCAGGCCTGGTCACAGTCTTCAGGGGTCTCGCGCTCGGCCTGCACAAGCAGTCCTGCGTCTTGCAGGGCGCCGCGCACTGCACCTGCGCGTTGCGGATGAGGCGCAGTGCCGCCTGCATCTTGAGCGGGCAGCGCCGGGCCTTGCTCAGGTGACCCTTGAGCTGCAAAAGGGAAGACGCACGGGAGCGTTAATAAGGGCGCGACCGTCGAGTGCGAGGGGGGGATCACTCATACAAAATGTGAGTTTTCAAAGAAAATATGTATGTTTTTTGGAAAATTTAGATCTTTTACCCTAATCTCTCAATTTTTTCTACTTCATTTCGGTTTATTGTAAATTTTTTTTCTCGATTTGCCGGATTTTTCTGTATCCTTTTCTCTCGATTTGATTTTTTTTTAAAGTGATTTGTTTTGGTCCGTACAATGATTTTTCGAAGTGACTCCACCCCTCGATCGAGTGCAATCTCGCAAAAAGGGTGCGCGCGCGCGCGCTGGGCCTGGGCCGCGTACTCACCACGTCGATGCTCTTGAGGACGGCTTGGTAGAACTCGTCGCCCACGGTGGTCGTCACCTCCACGTCCTGCTCCTTAGCATTTTGCTGCTGCGGCTGCGGCTTCACCTGCTCGAGCTCCTGCACCTCGTGCTCGGGCTCCTGTTCGTGCTCCGGCCCCTGGTCGTGCTCCGGCTCCTGGTCGTGCTCCGGCTCCTCTTCGCGCTCCGGCTCCTGTTCGAGCTCCTCGTGCTCCAGGTCAGACGCGGCCTGGTCCGCCCCCCACTCGTCGCCGGCAGCCTCGGGCTCGCGCTTGATCCGCTGCAGCAGCTGCTGCGCGCTCTCCACGTCCGTCTCCACATCTGCCTCGTACTGGGGCCACTCGTTCTGCTCCCCCACAGGGGTGCCCACGCCCGTGAACCACCGGCGGCAGTCGCGGTGCAGCTTGCCCACGGCGTACACCTGCACCACCACGTGCTCGTCGTCCGGGTGGAAGTCCTGCACGCAGAACTTGTAGACGAGGCAGTTGCGGTCGCCCTTGGAGCAGTAGCCCTGCGTGCGCCACAGCGCGGCCGAGTGCTTGCGCGAGAAGGGCAGCTTGAGCGAGCTGCGGCCGCGGAAGCACATCTGGCACGGGATGTCGGTCTGCTCGACGACGGCGCGCCGCACCACGTCGCGCCAGCCCTGCTGCAGCGTCTGGCAGCGGAACTGTTTCTCCCAGCCCTCCTCCACCCACACCTCGCGGCCCACCGTCCGCTCGTGCACGTAGTAGCGCAGGCTCTTGGCCGGCAGCAGGCGCAGCCAGTCGGCCATGGGCAGTCTCATCTCCCAGCGGTACTCCATGCACGGCAGGTCCTGGTCGAGCTGCTGCTCCTGCTGCTCGGCCATCTCGTATTGCTCCAGGATGTGCTTCGCGTCGGACGTGACGACGGCGGGCGTCGGATTCACCACGCCGGCGAGCTCTGGAGGAAAAAGAGGGTCAATCAATAATGTGGTTCGGTTTGACCCCCCCTCCCCCCCCTTTTTCCGGCAAACAGGAAAAAATACAAACCTTCGCCGCTGACTTCCACGGCCTCGATGGTGGGTGGGATACCCTCTTGCTCGACGGATGGATCCCCCACGAATATGAACACCTGATCCCCTGAGGCAGAGAGAGAAGAGACGTATGAAGGTTTTGTCCAACCTCCATGTACTATGGATCGGTTACCACGCGATGCCAGCTACTCACCACTCTGGACGATCTTTGTGGCGGTGAACCGCGACTTGGGCTCCCCGTCGGCGCTACCAGCCAGGCTCAGGGCCTCGTTTGCCAGCTGCATAAGCTCGCGGGCCGCGTCCTCGCCGAGGGCCGTCTCCTGTCCGTCCTCGGACAAGACTTGGATCGCGTTCACGCAGCCATCTTCCCCGACGAGATTCGTCACCTGCTGGGGCTTTTGCTTGGCCTGTCCCTGGGCCCCGGCCTGTCCCTCCAGCACGACCTCGGCCGTCTGGAGGTCGAAGTCACCGGGCCACGTCTCGGCCTGCAGCGCCTGCACGGCCTCGGCGTACGCGTCGGCGGGCGCTTCCCTCTTGACGTGAGTCCGCCGCTTGGACAGGCGTGCCCGCTTCCCCGAGACGTCAATGGCGTCCCCGACCCCGCCGATCGGCGCACGCTTGGCCCCCGGCCGCGGACCCGACTCGGGGCTCCGCAGCACCACCGAGTCCAGGTCGTCCGTCGGCCGGCGGCTGTGCCACTCCTCGCCCTCGGGGCCCTCGAGCAGCTGGCCGCGCACCTCCACCTCCACGTCCACAGTGGGCGAGCGGGGGTCGAAGTCCTGCACGGTGAACTTGAAGCGCAGGCACTTGTGCTCCTTGCGACCGCAGAAGCCGTTGGTGACGAACAGCGGCGCGCGCTTCTTCCGCGAGAAGGGAGGCTTGAGGTGGCAGCGGCCCGTCAGCCCGATGCGGCAGGGAAGGCCCGTGCGGTCCGCCAGGGCGCGCTTTAGGTACAGACGGCACTCCTTGGACACGCGTGGCACGAACAGGCGCGCCCCCCGCGACCACGCGTCTTGCGTCTCGAGCGCCAGCCGGTCCTTGCTGACGGCCGAGCGCTCCAGGACGTAGGCGTCCGCGGCTTCCGCCGGCAGGAACGAGATCCAGTCCTCGGTGGGTATCTTCAAGGTGAGGTGGTCCACCTGCGGACAAGCATGAAACGTGAGCACACCAACGGGAGCGGGGCTCGACGGCCGAGCGTTGCGCGACAGCCAGCATTCGATCATTACCTCTGCGTCGTCTCCATCTTGTAGTGCGTCCTCGGAACTTTGGTCAATGGTGCTATCCAAACCTAATGCGCAGAAAAGACAAAAATGAGATCCTCCAAGTTTCCTTTGAACCTGCCATCTCAAGTAATGAATGTTCTTCAATAAAGAGGGGAATTCAATGAAATGAACTTACAGCCATTGAAACTTGACTGAGGAGTGGATGTCTGATATCGATTCATATTTTTCAAAGCTTTCATTTGATCCGCTGCAGTGAATGTGTGACGGGCTTCACCCTCTGGTCCTTCCAGCAATGTTCCTTCAGCGGATACCTCAATTTCCACATGAGGCTTGCTAGGATGAAAGTCTTGAACTTTTAAATTAAATTTAAGACACTGTCCATCATCCTGTCGACAGCAAGCCTTCACTCTCCAAAGAGGTGGACCAACCTGAAAAATTACAATTTTTGTTCAATTTTGGAATGTAACTAATTCAGCAAAACAAAAATAATTATTTGAAAAAAGGTGCATGCGCATAAATATAAATGGAATCCATTAAACAATAACTCACCTTTCTAGAAAATGGCTGCTTTAAGAAATTACTTGAATTGAAGTTTATTACACAAGGTATGGGTGTTTGTTTAGCAATTGCATCTCTGATTGTGTCCCTCCACGAGCCCTGAAGCCATCCACGCTTTAAAGGAGCAGTTGAATCACGCATGACTCTACCTGACTCACGACAAACAGTCCGTTCTCTGATGTAATGGAGTAAGTACTGAGGTGGTAACATTTGCATCCACTCTTCAGTAGGCAATAAGACTGTGTACGTTGTGACCTAAAAATTTGTAAATATTTTAATGGAAAGAAGCCTATAGCAAAGAAAAAATTACTTAGATTTATTCAATACTTACATTCAAATTACTATTATCTTGTCCATCATCTTCACCACCACCTTCTATGGTCTCATCGACCTGATCATCCCCCTGATAATTGTCTTGGCCCGAATCAAAATCATCCATGTGGTCATCTTCTTGATCATCCAATAATTCTTCATCTTCATCATTACTAGCTGTTGCTTTGTCACTCTTTTGAAGCGTTACTAGACGAGTCTGTTCATTCTGGGCCCCGCTCATTGTGTATGCATGATCCATGTTGAAAGTTAAATCTGAAATGAATGTTAATTAAAGAATAAATATGAATTAACACTATAATGATAGTTTCAGTTGTTAATCATACTACATCACAAATACTACAAAACTAAAAATAACACTGCACACTGAAGATCAGATCAATTTTTGAAGAATGGATGAATAGTTAAGGGAACAAAATATCTCAGAAGATATTAAGTAAAGAAATGTAAACAAGAAGCAGAAGTAAAATCGAGTCATCTGAGAAGCAATACAATTTTAAATTAAAGAAAGAAAGAAACGGCCAACCGTTCGAAACTAACCTGATAGTCAAAGATTGCCGAAGAAGTTGCCAAATCGTACCCAAGGAACTAATTCATCTCATACAATGTCAAATTAATGATACCTAATGTTAGAATCTATACGAAAACATAACCTTGTAAACAATTCGAAAAGAAAAATACCTCACAATCTACAGATTACATTGCCATTGGTATTCTCGTTGGTATTCATAAAGGAACAAGAAGAGAGGAGAGCAAAGCCAAGCCTAACCTGCGCGTTTGTGAACTACTTCAACGCCATCTCGTGGTGTAAGCGGGAACTGTCGGCAATCGGCAGTAACGTCCACCAGTGGGTGCAGTGGGTGGTTGCTAGCAGTAGACAGTGAAGCTGTCACTTTATGTCACTGACACCCATTACCACTACTCAAACTCAACGATTGGTATTTAGCTCTGTAAAGTCTGAGATATACAAAGAAGCAATCTGTCAACGAGTCTCATGATATGAGTTTGAAATGGAAATGTTGTCCTCATGTAGTATCATAGGTAACCTGTGTTTTGTGTTTTTGTTGGGGTTTTTTTTACAGGGAATATTAATTTTGTGATTTTGTTTCACTACCTCATGAAAATATTCTTTCTCAGAACGTGACACGAATGGAGATGTCTTATGGGCATGGACATTTCCTTCCATATCAGACCAACAACGTGCTCTCTCCCTTCGAAAGTGTTGCTTGAATGATGGTGAAGGGGGTACTAGCGGAAATGGGGCACAACGTTTTATGTTTGGTCATTCTTACAACCAATGGTTTTATATAGGTTGCACCGAAGTTTTTGATTCTGACAACTTGCCATGGGTAAGATCATGCATTTACATGTAATGCAGCCCTTTCTTGTACATTTTCATAAATTGTAGTCTATTTTTAATAATTAATATTTGTTCTGTCAAAGTCTCTGATAAAGAATTTTTATTTGAAGGTCAAACAATTTGCATTGGTATTGTGGACCAATGACTTTAATCCAGAAAAGTATGAAACATTAATTAGAATTTTCAGTAAAACATACTGCAAAACTGGTAGGTTTTACAGCACAACAAATTTATTTACCATAGGAATATGACAATCCAAGTTGTATTAATAATCTTGTATTATTTGTATTACAATGTTGTAAATTGTATGTCACAGAAAAAGATGATTGACATTCAATTGGAAAAGAAGGAAGAAAAGTTACACAAGGCTTAAATTTATCACATTCCTTTAATAATTCTTGCCTCACAATATTATTTCCCTCTCTCAATAGGTGACCCATCTATAATGTTACGTCTCTATTTATCAGTGGTAACCACAGGATCATGTACTACCGAAGAAAATGGGACTTTTGTTGTCAAAGAGTTTGACAATCTTAGAGGGCCCCAGCATTGTCACACCATGGTAAAAGGTATAAAAGAACCCAAATTTCATTGGAAAATAAAAAATATAAATCAGAATGGTTAAAAACCTTAATGTTTCAGAGCTGATAAATCTTTTTGGCCTGGAAATTATTCTCATCTACACAGCAATGTTATTAAGAAAAAGAGTAGTTGTCTATCATCATAGCCTTCAAGCACTTCTCAGGGTAGGTTTTCGTGTCTTTACTATTTCATTTGACATATCAAATTAATATTAATATTTCCAGTATTCTATTAGTGGATTCGTAGTTTTCCTGCTTTGATGGCTCACCGCCCAGAAGCAAATGATTTATACCCATGGGTTGATTTGGTTCCTGAAGAAATTATGACATTGAAGGTACAACGTGCATGAGCTATATAGCTGTATATTTTCCTATAAAATTATAATGTAGGAAAACTGTTTGATTTTCTTTCCAGGCAAGTCAGTGCTACATAGCAGGATTTAAGGATAGTGCAATAGGAAGCCGTGCTGACTTGTATGATGTTCTTGTCAATCTTCCAGCACGTGAAATTTCAGTAGCTCCTCATGCTAAAGGTAAATTTAATTTACAATAAAATCCTGGACTAATGCTCATTTACCTCCCTACATCCACACTAACTGTTTGATGAAAAACAATTTACAGAGAGTATGATAATGACAAAAACTCACAAGGAAATTGCCGTGCAGTTGGTACAATTAGCAGCAAGAGATGATATTGCAGAGGCCCAGATTGTGAAAGAAGTAGCAGATAGAACTTCTGATTTGCTCAATAATTTAAAGTAAGTTTCCAAAAACTTCTTAAAAAGCCTGGGGAATTATATAATTAAGCATTGTGGCTGGGTATGAAAAGAATACCCCTGTACATTCAGAATAATTTTTGTTTACAGATCACTCTCAAATGTCACCGATCCAGAAGGACGTGCAATGGTGTCAGTCGAAGAACTTCGTAAGAGAGGATTCGCAGCTCCTCTTGAGAATTTTCTCTTTAATTTAGCTGTAGCAGAAAACATAATAATTTTGTAAAATATGAAAGGCAGTTTTATATATTGTTTACCATGATCTAAATATATATTTTTTTACCAAATCTTCCAGCTTACCTTTAATGACACTACCAATCAGCAGCATTACTGGCCAAATAATCTCTCCGTCCAATATTGGAAGCTTGCTTGCTTTGGATTGCCTCCAATTTGGGACAGTCAGTGATCCTGTGACCAAGACCACCACAATAGCTGCATCCTCTCTCATCTGAAATAGAATAATATAGATGAGAGTTCATAATATAGCAGAAATTAAAACTGATTCAAAATAATTTGTACCTCCAAGATCAAGATATTTTTCATTATCAGATTGCAAGGCAGCAAGGAAGGGAGGGACTTTCTGTTTTGCCTCTATTAAAAGATGTTTGAGGTCAAGAAGAACCGACTCATCATTAGCCTTATTTATAAAAGTGGTAGCTATTCCAGTCTTTCCTGATCGACCAGTCCTGCCGATACGATGAACTGTTTAGGGCAAATAAGGTAACTTTAACATCCAGGATGACCACAACTCATTCATTAATCAAAACATGACCCACTCCATCTCAGTAAATTTACTTACCGTAATTTTCAACATCATCAGGCATGTCATAATTTATAACATGCTGTATTTCGTTGAAATCAAGACCCTTTGATGCAACATCTGTTGCAACAAGGACATCTTTTTCACCTCTACGGAAAGCTTCAACTGAACGTGACCTCTCCTCCTGATCTACAACAGCATACAGAATTCAATGCATGAAAAGACTTTAAAAACTGAGAAAATGAAGGCTTTGCCGAGTTAATCACCTTTTCCTCCATGAATAGCCACTGCCTCAACACCTTTTAGAAGAAGATATTCATGGATAGCATCCACATCTTGCTTCTTCTCAGCAAATACTAATACAGGGGGTGGAGTTTTTTGAAGACATTCAAGTAGATACACAACCTTAGCCTCTTGTTTCACATATTCAACTTCCTGCAAGAGGCAAACATCAATTTTAAACTTGACCAAGACCAAGGCAGAGACAACAACAAGAGAATAGAAATACAAAATAGAATCAAAGTACACTATACCTGAACAACATTCAATGAGGCAGCACCCGCTCTTCCAACATTTATTGTGACTGGTTTCACCAAAGCTGAGCGAGCAAAATTCTGGATTTTTTTGGGCATGGTAGCAGAAAAGAGCAACGTTTGCCGTTGGCCCTGAAATTAGAAGAAAGAAAAAATTGAGTGGTGAAATGAATATGATAATCCTATGTTAAATCTTTTTATTTTTAAATCAAAGCTCAAGTTACCTTAAAGAAGGAGAAAATTGTTCTAACATCCTCCTCAAAACCCATGTCTATCATTCTGTCAGCTTCATCCATACAGAGGTACCTAATAAAAAAAGCAGAGTATTAGTGAAAATTTAGAATAAAAATGATTTTGAAAAGACAAGAACATAAATGGTAATGGTAATAGAGATAAAGTTACCTGCAAACATCTAATCGGACCATTTTCTTATCAAGCATATCCATAAGTCTTCCAGGAGTAGCCACCATGATATGCACACCTCTACAAAAAAATTAGCAAAAATGATTTAAAATGAATAAATAAATGAAAATGGTCACTAATGTCTCTGTTACTTCTATACCTGTTTATAACATCTAAAGACTCTGAGACAGGAACACCACCTATTGCCAAACAGCACCTTATCTCAGGGGCACCACATTGTTGCATATGTTTTGAGTAATAAAGAATAATGTCGTGTGTTTGCTTTGCCAACTCTCGGGAGGGGCAAATTATTAGGCCTAAAACAAGAAACAAATATTTAGTAAAACTAAAGTATACAACAAGCAAACACATGAAATATGATGGAGTGGCATACCATAGGGTCCTTCATGACGGATAAAAGGCATTTTAGTCTCTTGTTCAACTGTGAACATTAGGATGGGTAACACAAATACTAATGTTTTGCCACTTCCTGTGAAAGCAATACCAATCATGTCTCTGCCAGACAGGCTGTAACACAAAGGAATACAAAATAATAGTTTCTATTAATACATTACTTTTCTTGATTTATGATTATTTCGGGGGGTGGGGGTGGGGGTGGGGGTGGGGGGGAGGCAATACATGATTAGAGGTACAAAATTACTTTGATAGATCTACTTAAAATTGATCTTTAATACATACACAGTAGGAATGCCCTGGACTTGAATAGGGGTTGGACGAGTGATCCCTTTCCCAGCCAATCCTTGTATAATGCCACGATGTAATTTCATTTCTGAAAAATTTTTCAGAGGTGGTGGTACCCCATCACCTTCAACAAGAATGTGTAGCTTCTTGCGCACTCGTTCATGACGTCTTTCAGACATTCGAAGAAAGGGACGTGGTGGGCGCCAGCTGAAAAATTTCATGTTCATAATAATAAGGCACAATATTAACAAAAACTTCAATCAAAAAGTAGAGACACTGATAATGGAAAAGGAAGTAGCGACCAACACTTCACTCAAACGCAAAACAATCAAAAACTATTAGCAGTAATGGTTGCTTTCTTGTTTTCACCAGAACAGCCAGGAAAGTAAGTTCAGGATCTGAAAACTCAACTGTTTATTGAAAAACTTCAAAATATTGTGCGTAAGTAAGGAGGGAAATATTAACATAACTCATCATTCTAAAACATTATCAAATTAAAAGTAACAACAACAACAACAACAGTAAAGTGGTACTTGACTAACAAACAAAAAAAAACAGAACAAAATATTTATACAGCTCTGAAAAACACTGAAGAAACTGCCACTCCACTCATAACTCACAAAGCATAAATAGCAGCATAAATATTAAACAATATTGGAAGGAATATTTTAGCCTCTTTAGGGTAATTTTTATTACCATACCTCACACTTAAATTAAATTATTGTACTTTGAATTTTTTTTTTTTTTTTTTTTTTTTTTTTTTGCAAAAGAGAAACATCATCTAATTCCAAGGATTATCACAAATCAAACTAGACACCAAGGAAAATTTAAACATACAAACATAAAAGGAAAATGAAACACTTTTTATAATATTTGACATAACAGTAAAAAGCAGTCATAATTTAATTTAACAAAGTACAATGCAATTGCAGGTATAACAAGGTTAGACTATTCACATGGCCTTCCGTTGGCAAATGGGGACAATTAAAACAAGGAGAAGTATCACAGAAAATTGGCCTAAGTATAAAAGTGAGTAATACCTTAAAAATGTGACATACACTAACAAGACCTAGAGTTGAAAGTACATTAAAACATGAGACACAAAGATGTCTAGGAAATAGGCAAAAAATCTTATACAATCTTATTCTTACCTACTCTGGCAGTGGAATTCTTGAATATTTTCTCATGGCACCATACATTAAGGATACTTGTCTATTTCTAACTTTAATGATGTTCATCTTCCTCTTAAATATATATTATTCATTATAAAAAAAACAGTCTTCTAAAATCAATAGCACCTCAACTTTGACACACAAAATATTTACAATGTTGAAATTGCTGAAATTTTACAGAGAAGAGCTCATACAATCTGAAATTACCCGTAATGAGTGAGTTTTTACTGATTATGGAAGAGCCTGAAGAAACTATGTCTTAAGCCATAGAAACATCCTGTCTAATTCCTGACACATCATCATATTTACTGTTGCTCGCCATTCCAATGGTTAGCCTTAACAATACCACACATCCCACTCAATTAAAAAGATTAATATCAATTTTCATCACAACTCAGCACTCAGAGAATAAAACTTAACAGGCACTTGGTTCAGCTCCTCTCCGTTTTTGAGTGAGTTCCAATTCAGCCATATCAGCTTTAGCTCTTGCACCCCGAACAGCTTCCTTGGCAGCAAGCATACGATATTCAGCCTCTTGGGCACGTGCTGTCTGCTCCCGAACTTCTTGTCTAGCTAGTTCCAGTTTTAAGTCCTGTATCTCATCACACTGTCTCTGAAAATCTAAAGTAGCTTGATTCTGGTGCTGGAAAAAGTTTTTACTTCTTGAGTTTGTTCCCGATGTAGTAGAAATGTGAGTGTCACAAGTTTCAGATTGGTTTGGTAAAACACAATCCCATGTTTTATGGATATTGGAAGTATCTAAGGGAAAAAATATACATTATGTGATGTAGTTCACCAGTATGAGACGTTATAGGATAACATACTTGAAGTAGTGCACTGTGTGACAGGTTGCTGTTCAAAATTTCCACTTGTCTTCACTCCATTTGAAAATTTATTTGCACAAGGCACGTAGTCAGAATCTTCATCTACAATAAAATTTCTACCATCTGCTGATGAAAGCTCATTCAAAATGACTTCAATAGTGCCTGGAAGTGTACCATAGTTGAAAAATTTAAAAGTAGCATAGAAAGCTAAATTTTTGGAAAGTTTGTGAGAGCAAGTAGTTGTACCAACCATCACCATTGAATGGGAGACTTGAGTAGTCAGCTCCACTAAGAGCAGACAACATGACATCAATTTCATCTTCCATTGTAATATCAGGACATTCAGCCACTTTAGCTTGAATTTCAGGTTTATACTTTCTCCTCATATTTTCCCATACTTTTAATAACTGTTTAGATGTCACCTGAAATATGTGCATATGTGTAACAGTCCCTTAAGTGCCTGTACCCTCCTAGACAGAGATGGTATGAAACAACCAACCTGCTCTTGAACTTCTTCCATACTATTGTATTCCAGCCCAATTTGTTGCCAAGCTATTTTCTTCAAATGAGATGTGTTGGCATCAGTCTTTTTGTTTCCAAGGATGGAAGCATGTTTTCTTAGAATACAAAGAATAATTTCTCTTTCTCTTCTTGTGAAGGGTGTCTTCCTGCTTCAATTATTGAAGAAAAGAAACAGGATCAAACCTTTTCAAAGCCTAGTTGGTCTTTGAAAATATCTCTTTAAAAACTAAATGAAACAGCAATATGCAAATGATCTAAGTTCACAATTTCTTCATCAATTATCTATAATGTGTGTAATTGAGTAGATTGATTCCCCCATCACAGTAGTAGTTTTTCATTCTTTCAGGCAACCATTACAATTATCCAGTGAAGTGATGGTCGTATACAAGTAAGAGTTAAGACAAAATTCCAAGGGATGCTTAAAAATTGGCTCAACTTACCTGGTTTTGATAGGGTCCTCATACTGAATGCCTTTCGCGAGCTCAGCAACACCCATCAGCGCTTTACTTTCTGCAACACTTTCCAGTATACGTTCTTCTTCTTTCAATTGCCTTTCCATGGCACTTTCTTTCTTGGCTATTACCAGGGAATAGGAAAAACATTTCAAAAACTACTCAAAGCATGACATTGTGGATTATAAATTTCTCTCCTCACTAACCTTCAGCTAACTTCTTCAATTCTGTATGCTGGTCCAGCAAACTAATGTTTGATTTTCTTCCCCACACCTGTCCGTCCTCCTCATCATTCTCATTTTCATTTTCACTTGAAGATTTGGCCTTTCCCTCATCTTTGAGCTAGATTACAGAATGGTGATCATATTATTTATAGACAACAAGCACAAGGTAACTGAAGAGAAGTTAACAGTCAGAAATACAATGAACACCAACCTGGCCAAGTCTACCAAGCTTCAAGAGCTGTTGTTTTTTCCTTTCTTTCACTGGCACATAGGGTACATAGTTGTCATCTGAATCTGAACTGCTTTTCTCTTCATCATCTCTGCGATATCGCTGAAATTTAGAACACGGCTTTTAAAACAAGTTACAAATTATTGAAAATTGTACTCATGACTAATATCATTCTCTCTTTAGTCAATAGAATGTATGCGAGTGACACACAACAGAGAATAAAAGCCTGGGACTCAGTTGAAGTATAACACTGAAAAAATAGGGCGTTTTAACAGTTCACGTTTTGAGTTTAGGTAAATGCCAGGATACACAATGCATGGATCAGAAATGTGTAAATAGACCGATAATATAGATAAAATAAATTCGAGGTTATCTCTATAAACCGACATGTACTGAAACAATTCTCTTTTCAGTAATGTCAGGTACCCACAGATTATAAAAATGACATAACGACGAATTGCAACTCGGGGAGCATTAAGATTCAACATCACAGAAGATCACTTTACCTTTGATGACGGTCCATCTTTAGAGGTAGAACTACTACTCATCTTTTGAGTGAATTTGAGTGTGTTTGCCTTCTTATAGTTGTTAATGTAGAGACAACATAACCTCCCTCCTTGTTTGTCTCTCAGGAAATCAGGAACGTTCGCCGCAGCTCGGGGCAGGATCACAGGTAATATGAGAATTTGGTACTGTTTATTTTGACAAGCAGCCGACTTACTTGTTTAACCTCCTTGTTTCTCGATGCCTCGTGAAATTTTGTGATGAGTTGTGTTACTTTCGGTTGTTCTCTTATTTTTAATGGACAGAGTTGATCTGTGTTATTATCGTTAGCACGAACCATGGTGAATCTTAGCCAATCCTTGATGATGCGACTGACATCAGTTTCTTTAAAGGTACATCATGTTTGTCTCTCTCCCTAACTTATACAAATTTTTGTTAAGTACCCATCTTTCAGCTGTTTATATTTTGCAAATGGTTTTGTTCAAACTGTAATTTAATCTTGTTAACAGAGAATCCGTGGAACATTTTTTGATAAAGTTCATGTTAATCTTCGGGCTGGTAATGGGGGCATGGGCAATCAAAAGTTTGGAGGCATTGGAGGAAAGGGTGGTGATATTTACATGAAAGGAACCAAGGGTACTTCGACCATTCAACTAAATAAAAAATATTTAATTACTCTTTAGTATTTTCTGTTTCTTATTGTCATTATTATTATTTCTATTATTTCAGTTAAGGATTTGATGCAGTTCGCTCAAAAGTACCCTGAAAGAAGAATCAAAGCAGAGAACGGTGGAAATAGTGCTGACAAAAGATTACTTGGCTTGCGAGGGAAAGACACCATCGTAGAAGTGCCCTGTGGTGTCAGAGCATTCACCGATGACAAGCTAGTTATTGGTTAGTAAAATCAAGTCAGCTATGCATTGGTTTCCTCCTTCTTTTGGTCTAAATCTGTTCAATGAACAAATATTTTCTCCAGTCCTTAATTTATCAACTCAATAACTGTCAGAAATTTTGCCTATACACCCCTGTTTTTTTTTTTTACCTTAGGTGAAGTGAACAAAATTGATGAGCAAGTTTTGTTGGCTCGAGGTGGTATAGGTGGAAATCCCGCTACAAGCTTTTCTGGTCTCAGAGGTCAGAGGTTAAATGTAACTTTTGAGCTCTCCCTTATATCTGATGTCAGTCTTTTGGGATTTCCAAATGCTGGCAAGTCTACACTTCTTAAGGCATGTTCGAAAGCGAAGCCAAAAATTGCAGCTTACCCATGTGAGTCTCTTATTTCTGTAAAGGGAAAGTCTGTCTCTTTTTGGAAACCATCAAATTATGACCAAATGCATTGATATCACTTATTTTTACATTCTAGTCACCACAATAAAACCTAATATTGGCATTTTAGAATATGAAGATCACAGGAAAATATCAATGGCCGATCTACCTGGACTCATTGAAGGAGCCCATGCTAATTTTGGGATGGGTCACAAATTTTTAAGACATATTGAGAGGGCGAATCTTGTATTAATGATTGTAGATGTAACTGGATTCCAGCTAAGTCTTCAGCACCCAAAAAGATCAGCATTTGAAACAATAATGCTTCTAAATAAGGTATTACTGCAGTTCTGACATTATTTTTATTTTAAATATTGTTTTGTAATATATGATGGTTTTTCTTTCAAGGAACTGGAACTTTATGACCCTTCTTATTTAGAAAAGCCCATGGCATTGGTAGTGAATAAAATGGATCAACCTGGATCAGAGGAAGTACTCTCAGAAATAAGGAGTAGATTAGCCAACATTGAAGGTAAGGTAGTTTATAATGTTAACTATGGCAGTGTTTCTCACTACATATGTCTTGTATAACTTTTGTTTTACTCCTCTAGAATTAAATGAAAATTTACCTGAACACTTGAAATGCGAAAAAATTGTGCAATTTGAAGACATTATTCCCATATCAGCGAAATGTGATGTGGAAAGTGTGAAAGCTGTTAAGGATTATGTGCGATTGTCACTAGAAAACATAGAAGAGAAAAGAAGGTCTGACACAATAGAAGTTGAGATAAAAGAGGCATTAGAAAGACTTAAACCTGATACTGGAGAAAAAGGACCTAAACTTGTTTAGAATGGAGAAAATAATAAAATGATTTTTAATAATAACTTTATCCTAAATCTTTGCTGAAAGTTTGTGTGGTTGGGAAATGGGTGCACAGGAATTCATGATGAAAAATAATGGACAAACAATTATGCTTTTATCGCCATAAGATTCTATTGAGCTCTCTAGAACGCCAAAATACTTGGCTCCAACTTTATCCAGAGGATAGTCACTTTCCAATTATTCATGTAAATACAAAACTAAGATTTTGATCAGATTCTGTGCTGGACAGTTCAATACAGTTTCATACAAGGTTATGTAAAATTAGAGAACATCAAATTTGGAGAAGTGGCAAAGGGAGTTTGACAAGATTTGAGTGTCCTGAATTGACCAAAATGGACAACACAATTACTTCTACAAAGCCACATCAATACGTCAAAGACCTTCTGCACCATTACAAAAACACACTTAAATAACATACCATTGCATCCATCCTTAACACCAATGAAAGAAATATTAAATCAATTACAGAAAATATTTGGATACCTCAAAGAATATGGCATGAAAGGCTTAAGAAAAAGAAATCATAAGAAATTTTCAAACATGTTAAGACTAATCAACAAAAAGAAATAAAAACAGAAACTGTAACATGAATGGCAGAAGCAAATCTGCTAACAGGCATTTGAAAAATGAACATGAGAAGCAAATGATTTTAAATCAGAACAAAAAGCATGTCCCGTAAGACCCTTCAATCAAGTGAAAGTATTCACTCTTAGGGGCAGGACAAATTTTGCTCCTGCTAACAGCAAATATGGGAAAAAAAAAAAGAAAGGCCTCCTTTGTGAATAATATTAGTAACAACAGGGAGGGGTGGGATGATAATGTTGCATTAACTTAACCGAACATGTATGTATATTAAAGGTGGCTTGGTAGCAAGTCTTCATGAGGCTGGGTGAGCTGGAATAGAAAACATAAGCTTAACACTTGCTTTCTTTCACTTCAAAACCAATGAGTGAGGAGTATTCAACACAGTGAAAGCTGAGACTGAACATTGCAACACAATTTTAAGTTAACATATCACAACATTAAGTGTTCCAAAATATATGTCTGATTGCAAACAAGTTGTGGGATAAACATTGTCCC
This sequence comes from Frankliniella fusca, assembly GCA_029379305.1. NCBI lineage: Eukaryota > Metazoa > Arthropoda > Insecta > Thysanoptera > Thripidae > Frankliniella > Frankliniella fusca. The sequence continues at coordinate 218,127 of JAHWGI010000311.1, read as the reverse complement.
AATTCTATAAGGCCCAGCACACCCAGATGTTCCCTATATGATGAAACAGAAAGTAAGTGAGACTTCATATGGAATGACATTCATATATCCTAACATAAAAGAACTAGACAAGTTCTTCAACAAGAAGATGTGGGTGTTACTTTTGTAATGCGCTACATCTGAAGTAAATAATCTATTTAGTATAATCAACATCAAATTTCAATATATCTCCACGGATCAGGTGATTTGTCGCAAATAATACGACACTAATTTCCTTTAAACTGGAGCCCTTCTGCCAGAAATGGGATAATGGCAGTGTACTTGCTTTAACAAATAAGATTCCTGTCACTTTGCAATGCAACTGCAACACACTGACTCCAAAAGACTTGTTGCTGTGGTTTTGACTTGTAATGTGCTAGATGTTAATTTTAAAAAAAAGAAAGAAAAAAAAAAGAAATGAAAAGTATTAAAGAGAAAAGGTGCAACCAAGTTACTGGTAGCTCCCATCAAGATCATAGACTTTTCATTTACTTCCATCGATTATCTAGAGTAAAATGCTTCTTTACACTAGATGGCAGTTCAATAAATTCATAAATTTCATTTTTCATTTTTTTTCCCAAGTGTTTCTTGCTGATTATTTATAAAAAGCTAACCTGTTGCTGTTCAAGAGAAGTGAGCAAAAAATTAATGTCCATCACTATAATAAAACTTGAATGGTTTTGATTGCTTGATTGGAAAATTTTATCAATGTTACCAAATGTTAAAGGTTTGCATCTATTTTTGAAATTTGACTGGAATTTTGAATTAAGGTTCTACTTGACTTCTGTGACAACACATGATAGGAAAAATAGGAAATTCAAACTGAATATAAGAGTGAATAAAATTGAAACTGATTCTATGTCAGAGTAATTAATAATAAAAAAAAAAATAGAAAATTTGTAGTACATGGTAACCCGTTTTGAAAATGTGTAGATACAGCACATACAAGTACCACACAAACAGCTCTCCAGAAAGCAATCCCAACACAATAAAAACAAATCTTTTACCAGCGAGTTCAACAAACAATATTTGACAACAGAGTTAAACAGCTATGAACAGTATTGTACAGCACCTCCCGGAGGTTCGTGAAGCCAGCCAACCTTACCACTCTAAAAACAACCATACATATTAAAATAAATACTTCTCCCAGATTTTGTTTTTCTCTAGACACATATATCAAAATCATATCTTTCCTTGAGCAAGCTGGTCGTGCTTGAACGTAACCACTCTAAGAAAAATTCTTATTTAATCATACGGGCGGAATCATCACAAGGGCTCTCACTTCACGAGCCTCCTAGCCTGTCCAATATCACATCAACAACAAATTTTAAAATAATGAAATGCAATAGCAAACATTCTAGATAGCCACGTAGAACGTCTATGTTAAGCTGCCAATAAGCTTATATCCCAAACCATTCTGCATCTACTGTGATACAACATACATACCACCTATTTACCTGTGCTGTACAATTACAATTGATCACAATTTGAAACAAATAAAAGAGATAGAAGAAAATTAAAAAGGAAAGTAATCTCTCCATGACATGAAAGAGACATGCATTATTAATATACCAAACGTGCATTTCATGAGGAAAAATGATGAAAAGAAAACCTGTCTTGACTAATTACAGAGCAGTGGCTAGGTTCCCAACAGCCCAGGCATTAATTTTTTATTTTAGTTTTTTTTAAATTTAAAAACCTGTGACATCTAGCCTAGTCTTTACAGATCCCTACCACCATGAAAAACTGCCTGCCACCTGTGCTAAAACCACACACAACAATTTCATTGCCAACAACACAACTATCAACTGCCTCTTGGAGCCTCTCCTGAAAATCTTCTTAAATCCTATCATAACTCATATCTACAAATCTGCTCATTTCCCTGAGTTGACCAGCAACCCAGAATGTGCTACCCTTACACAACAGAAGTAACAAGAAAAGGCTAAGGAGGGGTTGGAAGTAACTCAGAAAGTTATTTAGATCAATTTCTTTACATTAAAATTCTTTTGATGTAAAAACTATCTGATTCAAAAACATTGCATTTGGTTAGCCTTCAATTGCAAAATTTTGATTGAAAAGTTCATTTTTATAAATGAAGAAAAATCATTATTTTATAATATTTTGAAAACTTTTGTCTGCATTTGAAAGCCTTTTAAAAGTGAAAATAAGGGGAGCACATTATGTGCAGTAACTTAATCATAAGCAACATTAAATAAATTAAAGTTTCACTTTATTGATGCAGAAAACGTATCAAGAAAACAACCAAATCATTCCAACCCCAACAAGCATCTCTTAGCAGAATCTTCCAAAAATAACCTGCTGTGCTATCACCAACATTTAACCATCTCTTTAAATATAAACCTTTCCCGTATTTAAACCTTTCTCTTGTCAACACATTTAAACTTTGAAAATCTCCATCAAAGAGCATGGTTTTCTCTTTGTTTACAACAATACAACAAAGAAATAAAGCAATCAAAATATGCGAGTTAATTCTCTTTTCATTTTCCCTACTGTACTTTATGTATTTCTTATACCAATCTATTCAACACAAGACGAAAAGAAAAGAATCTGTTAAATATTCTGGTTGAATGTAAGTTACACATTGAAAACAAATTTTTAATGTATTCCTTCCAATACATCTATCATTTGCTTGGCCAGATTTCAGAAACGGTCCGCATACGGCGCTAGGCGCAGGAGATGAAAAAGACCAGAGATTTACACAAACATAATTAATATGGAAGTCCGATCTGTTTAACAGTCGGAGACCTCCCAATCAACAAATTCTTCAACCCACTGCACCGCAGCAATTTCCTCAACTGATGGTTATACATGCCTTCACAAGACACTCTGCAATATTTTATATTCTAACAAAATTTTGAATTGTATATATTTACATAATTTGTACCATACCACACAAGTGTTGTCTCACCGCAGAGTGGCTGACGGCACAGTATGAGACATGCTCGAGCACAACCACTCACTTAGCAATTCAACATGGCCTTTGTGTATGTTACGTCTACAAGGTAGTCAAATGATTTAGAACGAATGTTTGAGACCCGTGTCAAATGGGACAAACATCTATTTGTTTTATGCATAATGTGAAATGGGTTGGCCCCATTGAGTAAGCTAAGGCATATCACAGGCTGATGTCAGTTCAAACAAAATGAAAGGAAGAACATTCAAAACATAAAAGTACGGCGACTTTAACAGCCTCAGCGTATTCTTTGCTGTACACTTTCCAACAAATCCTTAAAGAGATAAGTATTTAAGGAAAACTCAAAGCAAAACAAAAACAAAAAATAAAGGGAACAAAATAAATGAACATCATTCAACAAAAACAATTTTTAAAAGTCCAATAACAGCCAAACAATATAGGTCAACAGATTATATAATTATGTACTATATAAGTAAAGATCAATGAAATAGAGAATTAATTTAGTTCACGCAGTGACTCTTAGATAAAAACATAACAGAAAGAAGGTAATATTAATTGATTGACACCTATAAGAATTTCTTGCCTTGACTAAATTCACTTGTTCACATTACTTTGCAATTCTGAGTACTATACATTTTTGTTTCGAACAGCAATCTTATATGGCTCAAGAGTGAACATATCAACTTTGTACCTTATATCTTTGTCTTGAAGAGTGTGTGCTAGATTCAAACACCCAGCCGACTCACCGACCCATTACCAAACATGGAATGGCAGCAACAAAGGTCCGTCCAATTCAAACTTCAGTCCATTCACACTAACAATCACCATCACAACAGGGTATGACGGCATACCCTGGAAACCTAGACCAAAAAAACCAGCAGCAGTTTGAGTCCATTGTTAATTTCTTTTCCTTTACGATATCTACTGGGTCCCCACTGTCAACAAGTCCTGTCATCCGTCGGCCGTCCTGGAGGGAAGTGGCGTCCCATTCAAGGGACATTGTGTCTAGAATTCGCAGGCCTCACTTGGGCCCGGGGCCGATGTCTGTACCACTTGATGATGCCTTGTCGCCACTAGTTCCTCCTGATGTGCTGCCGTCCTTCATCTTGTCACAGTAATCGGCAAAGATATCACGGAAACGAGCCCACGATTTCTCGGGCACCGTGATGGCTGTCCGGAAATTAGACTTAACCTGCAACACCAATAGCCACAAGCATCTGCGCTAAAGGAAAGCTCTGCATACTGCTTCATTTTATACAATTTGAAACAAATGAGTAAATGGTAGGTGGTTTGGAGCAAATTCTTACTTCTGAAATGCGCATGTAGATTCCTCGATTGTTTTGACCAATGTCAAAATAAAAGTTCTTGTTTTCCACACGCATGTGTCGCCCTTCGGGGAGGTCACCTTTGAAACCTCCGTCATCGGTCCCGAATTCGTCCAGGAGATCTGTGAGAGCGTCCCTGAATTCTATCATACCCTGAGCTGGGATTGCGATCTGTGAACGCGGGCCTCCCCGCGTAATGGTCTGAGATACCTGTGCACACTACAAGAAATTAACAGACTATAGTCAGTTTCTTGCAGGAATTTAATAGCACACACACAAATTTTGAATGACAAAAATAAAATGTGAAAAGCTTTAAACTTGACTCACCCTAAGAAAGCGTCCGCGTGAATTTTCTTTCAGGTCCAGATAGTAGCGGCGATTTTCTTTGATCATCATTTCTGATTTAAGTTTCCCATCTTCTGGCATTGATTCTGGATTTGGCGGACCTGGAAAAAAGGGAAATGAGAACAACTACCAACCAACACAACTTTTCATCAAACTAAGACTTAATGACTTACCAAGAGATGCATAAAAATCACTAAATGAAGAGAGATGGTCTCTAAAATCTGCTGCTGTGGATAATGCCAAAAATATCTGGCTCCGTCTACCATCAGCGCCAATCTTTAAACAGGAAATTATTATTATTATTATTATTATTATTATTATTTCCTTCACAGTCAATAAATACGAAATCCGTGCAGAAACTTACTTCAGCTACTTTGATAAATCGCCCTCTCCTATTCTGTTTGACATCTAAATAGAATCTCTTGGACTGGATTTGGAGCATTTTTGTGGCAAGCTCCTGCTCGCCCTGTTGATTTTGGCCTGCAAAAAAGCGATCACGTCATTGTTACACTCTTCATCGATCGCCAGTAAAAGTGCCAACCGACTCCGCAAAACCTATCCACGACACCAAAGTGGAACTCTCCGAAGACACGCAGTCCCGCCAGCAGCGGGCTGGGGGCCAGGTAGGCAACCGGCACACGGTCCGTGCGGGGCGGGTCTGCATACCCTAAATGCAGTAAGGGGGCCGACGCTACACAAAAACACGATCCTTCCCTCGCACGCAGCACAACCACTGTCTCTCTCACCCTCACTCTCTTACACACACACACTCAGACAGGCCACACAAAGAACCAACCCGAGACATACACAAGGGAAAGGCCAGGGGATGGGGTGGGTGAGGGTGGGTGAGGGTGGGCGATGGTGAGGGTGGGCGATGGTGAGGGTGGGCGATGGTGAGGGTGGGCGAGGGTGGGCTTCAGCGTCAACCCCTCCAGCCGCCAAGCCGAGCGGAGTGGAGAGTGGAGTGGTGGTGTGCGCCTCTCCGCCACCTAGGCCACCTCGGCGGACGAGCCCACCGCGTCAGCCTCCCGGTCCAGCCAGGGGGGCCCAGCAGACTTAGCCCGAAGAGCGCTTTCCTCGCCCTGTCTCTCTCGCACTCATGGACTTTGTCGTATAGGAGCGAGACAGACAGAGCGAGGAGAGCGCTTTCCTCGCCCTGTCTCTCTCGCACTCATGGACTTTGTCGTATAGGAGCGAGACAGACAGAGCGAGGAGAGCGCTTTCCTCGCCCTGTCTCTCTCGCACTCATGGACTTTGTCGTATAGGTGCGAGGCAGACAGAGCTAGGAGAGCGCTCATCGGAACAAGTCAGCAGGCCCAGTCGCAGCAGGCTGCAGCAGGCTGCAGCAGGCTGCAGCAGGGCTCACCGTCATCAGGGTCCACGTCCGAGGTATCGATCATGAAGCTGGGCATGTTGTTGTTGCTGCCGCGCGTCAGGCGATGCTGCACGCCCCGCAGCATCGTGCAGCAGACTCGGCGGACTCAGCTGGCGCAGCAGGCGCATCCAGCGGGGACGACAGGTGGCGGCAGCAGGGCGATTCCGAGCGGCGTTTCGTAGAGTCTTCTCTCTCGCTCCCGATGGTCGAGCCGCATCAGAGCGACAAGGATGGAGAGACAAAACCACGGTGTAGAATCACCCTCCAGGCCTGCGGGCCTGCGGGCCTGCGGGCCTGCTGGTGGGCGCGCGCGCAGAGCTGCGCGACGTGCGCGGCACACTGAGACAGCAGCAGGTCCGCCTTGGCGCGCTCCTTGGCCTGGACTAGGCTCGTGGCGGTGCGGGCGGTGCGGGCGGCCGGCGGCGGCCGGGCTGAAGCGCAGCGCAGCAGCGCAGCTCTCTGTCGGGTCGAGGTTGCTTCTACCAGAGATGGATGGATGGAAGAGTAGATGCACGCACCCGAGGGTGTTTGGGGGAGGGGGGGGGGAGCTGCATATGTGGGTCAGGACGCCTGGCTATAGGCGAACGCCAGGCACTGGAGTCAAACAAGGGGTGGGTGGGTGGGTGGGTGGGTGGAGGAGGCGCGGGGGTGAGGGCGGGCGTGGGGGCGGCGGCGCGTGCGCGCACAAGGTCACTCAGCACTAGTTGCTCGTGGGGGGAGGGGTTGGGGAGGACAGACCCGAGGCACTGACCCAGGGGGTCTGGGGAGAGGCGAGGGAGGGAGGGGGGTGGGGGAGGGAGAGGGCGCCGAGAGCTAGGCGCCGGGAGGGGGTGGGGCGCCCGAACAACCCCTCTCTGCTCTACGCGGGCCCGGAGCAAGGCGAGATCAATATGGCCGCCCGCCCGGGCGAGGCTCAGCGACTCCAAGACGCGTGTTCCGGCTGGGCTCTGGCGTCGCCCTGCTCGGCTCGTCTGTTCGGCTCCCCGCGCGGGCGCGCGCGCCCCGCCCGCACTGCGCCGAGCCGAGCAGCGCCGAAGAAAACCGACGGGACCCATCCCGTCCCGGACCGGAGCGACACCCCTGGGGAGGAGGAGGGTGGCGGGGCGGAGGCGTGCGCAGCCGGAGAAGGGGGCTCAGCTGACCGCACCTTCCCTGCCCCGCGCTGCCCGTGAACAAGCAGCCCGTGACGCCCACCCAGGGCCGCGCCGCGACGCCCCCGTCGAGGTGTGCAGTGGGGGCCTTCCCCGGAGACCCACGCCATGATCCCTCACGGAAGCAGGCAGCCTTAGGCCACGTCGATGACACTCCAGCGATGCGGGTACCAGGGGTCATACAAAAAACGGCTAAAAAAGGGGGGGGGGAATTGCTGGAAAAAGTTAAATCTCAACGTGACGTGACTATTGGACACAATCATCCCGACTCGGCAAACTCACGCACCGCCCCCGCGACTCGCATGGTGTCCTTGAAAGAAATGCCTCGAGGAGGAGGAAGAGGGCGGGGGAAGTCACCCGCGCGGTCAACGACCCGCCCACAACCACTCCCCGCCCAGCCCTAGCTCTAGCCCCCTGCCCGAGGGGGCAACCACTCCCTATCCTTGTGTACACCACAGGATTTCTAATGATATGGGATTTCTATGGTTTGTGTAAAGATTTCTCCGGATTTTGTAAAGATTTCATATGGTACAAGTCGGCAAGCTTCGGGCCTACCGGCAGGGTTAGCTAGATGGTAGAGGATACAAAAAGTGAGGACTCGGACTCAAGAGTTAGGAAAGCTCTGGGCAACTCGCACTCTGCACTCACCACGACCGCTCCGGGAACCAGCAGGCAGCAGGTACGCGTCTGCTCGCTCGCGTCGCCTGCGCTGGCCGCGCGGGCCGCTCGCGGGTTCCTCTTTTACGCTAACTCAGCTGTTCGCTTACTCGCTTACTTACTCCCCCGACAGTACATTCGGGTACATTTCACAAATATATACCAGATTCCACAAAATTCTGAAAGATTTCACGAGGTTCCATGGGATTCCTCAAGGTTTCATGAGATTTCACTGATTTCTGTGAGATTTTTTATGATATTTCTTGAGATTTCTCAGTTGGATTTCGTAGGATATCATCGAGATTTCCGAGCAGGGTTTGTACACAGGATTTCACGAGTGGTTGCCCCCTCGCCCCTGCCAGGAGAGTTCGAGGGGGGGGGGGGGGGGAAATCACTTCGAAAAATCATTGTGCGGCCCCCAAAAGATCATGTATAAAGTTTAAAAAAAAATCAAGATGAAAGATTCAGATTCATCCGAAGAGTCGAGAACCGTCGAGAACACATAAAATGAAGAAAAAAATGTGAAAAAAAAATCCAAATTAGAAAGTAGGGGGAAAGATCAAAATTTATAAAATAGTGACAAATTTTCCTTGAAAATTCAAAAGAAAAATAAAGTTAAATTAAAGTCAAAAAATTTACTGTACACATTTTAGGTGTGAACCCCCCTCGGGAGAATCGGGCGCATAAAGACAGCACGGGTTGACACGACATACAGTCACGAGTAGGTGTGAGGGCGAAGTGATAACCCAATGATGGGACGGCAGGACAAACCTCCAGCAGGAGGGGGAGGGGTGCAAGGGGAGGAATGGTACGGGGCGGGGACTTTCGGGGACAAAAGAGGAAGGACTACCGACTATGCCAACCACAGAATCCAGAACGCGCAATAATATTGCCTCACATTTACACCCACACTCACATTCACACATACACACACACACATTGATTCAACTCACAGCGCATTCCCAACATCTCTACACATTCACCACAAACACAAACATATAGTAAACGCCCCTAGAGCCAGCCGTCCATAGGCCGTCCAACAGCACCAGCAATGAGCCCGTGAACATATGTATGAATGAGGATGCATTACTCTGCCCACACTACTCGAGAGATAGAGTCATAGATCCCGCATACCAAAACGAATTCCCCCAGATGTAAAAGGACCCACCCTACCAAGAGTTGAACCTACCCCACACACTCTTTAAGAAGAATCAAGTTCCCGCAAGTGATACCCCCTGCGTCGCCTTCGCGACCAACAGCTCGCCGCATGGCCAAACACCACCACCACCATTATTATTGCTATCGCGACAAACCCACTGAACGGAGAGACACACACAGACGACCCATGCGGGCGCCACCCGGCACCACCTCTACCTGCTCCTCCGCGCCCCAAACAAGTGCCTGGCGGTGGAGCCTAGCCCGTCCCGCGTCCCGTCCCAGCCTAGTCAGACATCATCTTAAACGAACCCGCCGCTGGTCTCGCTGGCTTTGCTGGTGTGGCCGGTCCTAACGACGGCGAACTCTGGGGCGTCGTCTCCCCGGACCACTTACCTGCAACAAAGAGAGAAAAGGCATTGGAATTAGACGCAAGCACAACATTGGAAGAAGGAGCAAGTCCGAGGGGGAAACAACTCTGACATTTTTTTTACACCTCGTTATTCTGGACAATCCAGAAAAATTCAGAAACATTTAGGAAAATTCACAAAAAAATTACTAAAACTCTGAAAAATTTAGAAAAAAAAATCAAGTGAAAATTCACAAAAACTCTATAAAAATTCACAAAAACTCAGGAAAAAATCACGAAAATTGACAAACCGAACAACAAAATTTAGCGTTGTCTCGAGCAAGTCTCCGATCATGTCCTAGTCGGTCATGGCTGCCAGGCAGTTTGGGCCTGTCCCATCTGAGGGTGACAATAAGGGTGAGCGGAAGCGATAGGAGGGGGGTGGGGGGAGCACCCGCAAGGGATGAGGTACGCGGGTACTGGGGGAGGGGGAGGGGGCAGCGCCATCGGTCGCCATATTGATCTGGAGCTGAAAGCGTGCGCCACGCGGGGGGAGCTGGCCGAGGAGGCGAACGCACCACCTCGACACCCAGGCTCGCGCGGCTGCACGCGCCAAACGCAGATGGAATAATTCGATTCGGGCTTATCTTACAACACCCCCAGCCCAGCCCGGGCAAGGGGAGTCCGCCGAGGGTGTCGGTGGGGTAGAACAGAGACGCCCCGACACGGCTGCCAGATGTCATGGACAATCGCCACCTCCCCGAGGCAGACAAAGGGTGTCTGTCATCTGGTAGTGAGCCGAGATGGCGATAGACGAGGACCTTATTCCCTCCGCAACTCCACGGAGAAGGACATGAACATGCCCGCTCGCCCGGCCCGGCAGCGACCTAAACCGTGTGCAGCACAGCCGGTCAGCTCAAATCAAAAAGACATGATCGTGAAGACCCGCGAGTGAAAACAAAGCAGGAGAGGGGAGGGGGGGGGGGGGGCGGGAAGGTGGGGACAGGCGACGATCCTCGTGCGAGAGCAGCACAGTGCTGCTCGGGCTGGTCCGTGGGGCAAGGCCATACAGCAGAGTACCCCCACGCCCCCCACGCCGCGCCTGAGCCGATCAATGCTCGGTGCCCCCTTCCCCCACCCCCACTCGTCCGAGGGCCTAGCTGAGCCTAGGCTAGGGTCCTCCGCCGCGCCGCACGCCCAGCCAAGCGGAGCGCCGAGCGCCCGCCCGCGCTTGCTTGGCCCGGCCCGGCCCGCGGGCCGAGGCCGAGTCGGCCGCAGTTTCCGGCGCGGCCGCTAGGTGGCGCTAGGTGGCCCGCGAGGCGCGAGCGCGCGCCGCGGCAGCCGCATCGCGACCCAGCTGACGACAACAGCTGTTGGGGGAGGGAACGGGGGGAGAGAGAGAGAGAGAGAGAAAGGGGGAGGCGGCCTACGGCAACTCGGGAGAGCATAGTCAACCCGAAGGCCCTCGCCGCCGCCGCAGCTCGGGGGCGCTCCGAAGGGCACGGCCGGGCCGGGCCGGGCGGGGCGAGACCTTCGGGGGCGGGGCGGGGGGGCGGGGGCCGGCCGAGGGGGGCGGTGGCCGGGCGCCGGGGGCGGGTGGGCCTGGGGGTGGCGCGCAGCGCCGAGCCGGCAGCGCAGGGAGGCCAGGCCAGGCTCCAGGCCGCCTGCCCGGCCCGGCCCGACCCGGCCCGGCTCGCCCGTTACGTAACGGACCCCGAGACAAAGGAGCGGGCTCGTGGAGCTCAACAAGGAGAGCCCCCGCGTGCCCAGCGGCAGAGCCCGTGCCCCGGAGCCACCGGGATAACATTATGATGGGAGCGGCCGAGCTGGGCGACAACTTTGCTAAGCTGGATCACGAAACAACTGAGCAAAGCAGGCATTCACGACACATAACGCAACGCGGCCAGCGGCCTGTGCTCGCCCCCGCCACGCTCGGCCCCCGCACGACCCGCACGACCCAGCGAGTTATCAACCCCAACGCCGCCGGGGGGGAACTTTGCCCCGGCCGGGCCCCAGCCGAGCGCTCTTTATCTACCCCGTCACGGGCCGTCACGGAGTCAGCTGAGTGCTGCGGGAGCCGCGACCAGGTGAGACGGGGGTGGGGAGGGGGGGGGGTGGGGGGGGGGTTGTGCTGGGGCAGAGAGATTGCTTGCTCCGATCGGCTCGGTTTGGAGGGTCCTGACGGCAGCGAGCAGCCGAGGCCAGCGCGGGATTGAAAGGCGCAGGGCGGATGAGGATCCGGGCTGGACTGCGCCGCGGGGACGGAGGGGGGGGGGGGGGGGCAGGAAGTGGGATGAGCAGAGGGATAGGTATGAAGAGAGGGGGGGGGGGCGGGTCGAGGATGAGATGAGAATGGGAAGAGGGATGGGGAGGAGGATGGGGATGAAGAGGGGGATGAGGAGCGCGGGCCGGGCCGGGGGCCTGGCGCCTGGCCTGGGCGGGGCAATGGCGGGGAGCGCCTGCGAGCGGCAGGGTAGGCCACCCCTCACAGCAGCCGTGCGCGGCCCCGCCCGGTGGCCTATCTCTTCGCCACAGGCGCTCCCCGCCCTGCCCTGCCCTGCCCCGCCCCCGACCGCCACAGCTAACCCACCACCAACCCCGCTCCCCCGCTGCGGCTCGTCGAACAGAAGCATCCCTTCGCCTCGCTGGAGTGACAAGTGGTGGCTGGCGACGAGCAGGGCGAGAGCTCTCAAGCGCCAGATAGAGGGAAACCATCACACACACACACACACACCACACACACATACACACAGGCGCGTGCGCTAAACAACAAAAAATAAAGCGCAAAGGAAATCTGAAGGGGGGGGGGGGATTTGGCCGGCCCGGCTCGGCCCGGCTCGGCCCGGCGCGGGGAAGGAGGTTCAGCTGCCAGCCCGCCCCGCCAGCGCCCAGGCTCTCAGCTCAGGCTCCAGATCCGGCTCTTCCCCCCCAGCAGGAAGGATGTGTGAGTAAGACGCCGGTGCTGCGCGAGCGGCGGAGCGTCACCATGAGTCAGCCGGGCCGGGCCGGGCCGGGCTGGGTCAGGTCAGATCAGCCGGAGCTCAGCAGTGACTCAGCCGCTGCACACCAGCGCACACAGATGAAGGGGCAGCGAACGCAACGGGAAAAAGCGCGCGAAAAAAAAATACGGGGGGAAACGGGAAAACTCCAGTCGTCGCGTCGGCTTCATGACGGGGGGGAGGGTGGCGCGCGCGTGCCAGGGCGACAGACTATGGCAGCCGCGACGCCGTCGCCGCCGCGGTCCCGGGGGACCTGTAAGGAGAGAAGAGGGGAGGCGTGCTCGTCCCGTGCGCCCCGCCCCGCCCCGCCCCGCGCCTGGGCCTCGCACGACCTGCCTCAACGGCCATCATGCACGCGACGGCGGCGTGCCCGACCGCGCGGTGCGGTGGCAGGCGGGGCGGGGCGGGGCGGGGCGGGGAGGGATGATTCGGGTCTCGTTATCGGCCACGGCCTGGCGCAACCTCTCCGCCCGAGCTCCGCGCCGCTCTGCACTATCGAGCTCATAGACAAAACCTACTCTTCTCACCAAAACGCTTCGCGCGCGATGACAAATAACAATCGTGTCACCCAGCATGACGCGGACGGCATGACGCACGCGGCCGGCGCGGCCCGGCGCGGCGAGGGTGACAGACACCTGGCGGTGACGTCGGGCGGCCCCGGTGCGGTGCAGCAGACAAACACAGAACTCGTCCCGTGAGATCGTTTCAGAAAGTCTGAGACAGTACGTGGTGAAGCTGTACCGCCGGCGTGCTCTGCGCTCAAATCAAAGAGCCTTGGGTGATGGTCATCCGAATTTTCGCACGCGCACAGTGGCACCGACAACCGCCTGCTGCTCCTCTCAGACCAAGTATGGGCATCCATGACAGGCAGGCGCAGTCCATAGCGACCTAGCTCGACACTGGGCTGAGCCATACAGCTTTGATTCACCGGGACATCGAACTATCCATTCTTTTAGGACCAAGAGAAAATAAGGAACATTGGGCCTCTTAGGAACGGGGGATGATAGGCCGTCAAAAATGCTCGAGAACTGCGCTTTTGGTTTCTGCACCGCCTTCCAGCAGACTCTACACGAACTTCCGGGCGCCTTACCATCCGCTAGCCACCGAAATCAGAAACTCCCTTGCTTTTCCATGTGGGCAGTAAAAGATTTGCGGAATCAGTCGACAGACACCAGGGCCGGGCCGGGTCGACCGTGGAGACGGGCTAGCAGCATGGTAAGACTCCACGTGGGTCGGCTAACGGGAACGAACGGGGCGCCGCTCAAACGTCGGGGCATAACGACAACCGGCAAAACGGGTGCAGCATGAATAATCAAAATGAAGGGGAAATGTGACGACGGGGTGCTGTGCGCTCGGCGTTATTGGAGCTGACGCAGCGCGGGAGGAAGCGAAGCAGGCGCGGTGACCTCCCCCCCCCCCCCCCCAAACGAACCGCCAAGCGCAATAATATGCCTCTGCGGAACAGCACAGCAGCGTTGGCCGCGGGTGGCGACGCGACAGAACACGGTTACCGGTATGCAGCAGCGCCGAATGTCAGATACGATGACATGTCAAAAATCAACTCTGTCACACCACAAAGTGTCCACCACGCGTCGCACACAATTCTTCTTTCTCATCGGCAAAGGATTGCACAATGGCACGTATTTCACTCGAAGGGGAAACAAACAACTTTCAAATTTTAGAAAACCGCGAAAGACAGGGATATTCAGAAGAAAAAATCAGAGAAGTCCAGGAAAATTCGAGAAAACATCAGAAAAATTCACAAAAATACAGAAAAATTCTGGAAAAATCACAATCCAGAATAATTAAGGAAAAATCACAATCCAGAATAATTCAGGAAAAATCAAAAATTTAGACAAAATTCAAGAGAAAATCCACAATAATTTTGAAAGACTTCACATAAAATTTACGAAAATTCACAAGAATGCACAAAATGTGTTCACCAAAATTCACAATCGTTTCCGCCTCGATTTCACCACTGCACCCGCAGGGCCGGTGGCAGCCGGTAGCAGGCACACCCCCGCCCGAGCACGTGCACACACACACACACACACACACACACACACACACACACACACACACACACACACGCGCGCGCGCGTCCAGCCCGCACGCACCAGGGGGGTACCAGTAGGCCATCTTCCACGTCGAGTCCTGCTCGACGTCCGCAGCGACGTCGTCCCCCCGCCTCTCCGGGTGCAGGCGGTCCAGCACCCCGTGCTCCGGTATGTCGTCGTCCTGGTCTCCGTCGCGGTCGCGGTCCCTCATGCCTGGTGCCTCACACGCCGCCTGCGCTGTGGCGCGCCGCTCCATTCACACTGACGGCGAACCCAACCCGCGCGCCCGCCCGCCGGGCCCCACCGCACCGCACCGGCCCGGCCCGCCCCGCCAGCGTACTCAGAACTCCATTCATGTTTATGGAGGAGAAGAAGAAGAAGAAAGCTCGGCCGAAGCATCGCGTCGCCGACTGTCCGCCCCGGCCCGGCCCGGGCCCGGCCGGCCCCGCCCAGCTCATGGCGGTGGAATGTCGGCGTGGCGTGGCGTGGCGTGGCGGGGCGCGCAGACACGTCACAGCATGGCTCATGGCACCGCCGCGCCGTGCCACGCCGCGGGAGGCTGGGGCGTCATTCATTGCGTCACGCGTACCGCAGGTTTGGGCAGGGAAAAGGAGGGGAGCGAGGGCTCCCCGCCGCTCAGCGCCTCTTCCAAAGAGCACAGACGAGGTAGGGGAATGAATGGGACATAGGACGGCTGCTACTCCAATTAAACATGTCTCCGCGGCACGCGACGCGAGGCGGCACAGCGCCAGCGGAGAATGAATGAGAGAATGGATCAACACGGCTGAATACTATACAGCGCTGCTCTCGAGGCTGAATTTGTTGACCTAGAGCAACATCACGGCGCTCAAGGGGGAAGCCTAGACAGCGGCACATGCAGGGGCATGCCCCGCGCACATTCCGTATCACCTGTCAATCGAGAGGGGCGTGGCGGGGCGTGGCGGGGCGTGGCGGGGCGGGGCGGGGCGAGGCGAGGCGGGACACCGCCTCGAGTGCGAGCGCGAGCCCCGCCAGCCCTGCGTGCAGGGTCAATGTCTCGATGTTATCGCCCAGCCCCTGCTCCCCCCTCCCACCCCTTTTCCTCTTGTCTCAAGCAAGAGGCAGTTCCTACGACGAGGCTCACCTAGGCGCGCGACAGTGCCCTGCAACAGTCCCTTTTCTGATCCGACAGCGTTCTGGCGCTCAGATCCGAGTCCTACGGCTTGCCTAAAGCCCGCGATTTTTTTTTTTATTTTTATTTTCTTTCTTTGTCGGACTGTTTTTGCGTTGCAGTGAACAGAAAGCTGGGCGAGAGACCGGAGAGCTATTGGCGCGGGTGGGGCAAGCTTCCGTGCCGCGGTCCGAGAGAGATCCCAGCCGGACCATCATGAGAGAAGGACGCCCTTCTCTCACGGCCGAACCTCACGCAGCCGACTGATTCAGAAGATCGCTCTCTTCCCCCAGTTCTTGTCGCACTCATGGCGGTCCCCCATGCTGGGGGTGGCATAAACTCATGAGTGCGAGAAGGACGGGGGTACGAGAGCGATCTTCTGAATCAGTCGGCAGAGATCGAGGGGTCCATCACTCGGTTCAAGAGCGTACACACGATTACCGATTACCAGTGATTACCAACAGTTTTCGGTAACATTTTTGAAAAAAACTTAGAAATTTGTGTAATATATTTTGCACATTTTAATGAGGAAAAACCCTAAACAGCATAAAAAAATTACATAAAGAGGAATTTTGAGGATATGATTACCAGTAGTTATCAGACAAAGCGTACACAAGATTACCCGAATGGTGGACCCCTTGGCAGAGATGGCGGAGGAGAGACCGGTGCCGGTGCCAGTGCCGTCGCGGCGTCTTTCTCACTCTCTCTCTCTCGGATCGGGAAGCGATGCGCCCGTTGCAGGGCTCAGCCGACTGATTCAGAAGATCGCTCTCATCCCTCCGTCCTTGTTGCACCTACAGCGGTGTCCTATGGGCCCTATGCTGGCCATGGAGTGCGACGAGGACAGAGGTATGAAAGCGATCTTCGGAATCGCTCGGCTGCCGCACGGCCCGTTCAATATCCCGTTCAATAAGGAATGAGACGGCAGCGCCCCGCCGGAATAGGAAGCGGCGGCAGCAGCGAGGGGGGGGGGGGGGGGGAGTGTAGGCCAGGCGATACCAAACCAGCACGCCGCCCGGGCGATGACACAACGAGATGAGTAACCGCGGCGACACTTAGCGCCATGCACCCCCGTCAACTTCAACCTGGGTTATAACGCCATGCACCCCCCACCACGCCAAAAGCTGCTGGGCTGGGCGGGCATGGCGTGGGCCAGGCCGGGTCGGGGTGCAGCGGGGCTACGAAAAAAAAAAGAGACCAACGGCAGGGAGAGCGAGGAAGGGGAAGGGGTGATATGGAAGGGGTGAAATCGGGGGGGGGGGTGCCCGGACTGCCGTACCCGAGCGGTCAGAACCGGGCCGGATCGATCCTACTCGGTCCATATGTTGACGAAACAAACCCGGGCGATCTGGAGGCGAGCGCGCAGTCCGCAGGCCGATTCCGAAGATCGCTCTCGCGCTTTCGTCCTTGTCGCACTCATGGGGCCCTGCCATGCCAAACATAGGGCGGCGTCATTGGTGCAACAAGGACAGAGGCACTAAGAGCGATCTTGCGGAGTGCAGTGCAGCGCGCGCACCAGCACCAGCTCGCGGGCGGTGCGCCACTCGGACAGTCCCGAAGTGACCCAATCTGTGCCTGGCAACGCTGCGCTATGCTGCCCGCTGCGTTTTCCCCTCAACTTTTACCCCTTTCCCAGGGTCCACGCGAGGTTTAGTGATCGGACAATCAATGCGACTCGTTGCGACCGCGCAATGCATCCGTCTCCCTCCTCGTGCAAGGGCCGGGCGAGGCCGGGGCCGGGGCCGGGGCCAGCTGGGCTCCTCGCCCTGCCGGGTCCGGCCCAGCGGCCCTTAGCGGCCTCGCTCACTGGCCTCGCCGCTTCGCCCGCTCCCGCAGGTTTCACTTGGGTTTCACTGTAGGAGAGCCCGAAATAGCCACGCGCCAGTGCTGCGACTCAGGCGGAGGGTGGCGGTGCGGGGCGAGACGGGGCGGGGCGGGCGCAGGAAGGCTTGCAGCCCCGTCCGTATCAGCCGCCCCGCCCCGCCCCGCCCCGCCCCGCCCCTTCGGCCCGGCACGCCCACCGATAAGGCGCGGGCTGGCGTGGACCACACGCCCCGCACCGCCCTGCAGTGCGCCCCCAGCCCCCGCACCAGGGCGTCGTCCCTCCCCTACCCGCGACCCCGCCCGCCCGGAGACATCCCAACCCAGCCGGCTGATCGGGAAGATCGTTCTCGCTCCTCCCTCCTTGTCGCACACAGGGGGGGGGGGGCGTGCGTACATTGGGCACAGCCATGGGTGCGAGAAAGACGGAGGAATGGGGCCATCTTCTGAATCAGAACGCAGGCTTGCAGTGACAGCAGTGGCGAAGAAGAGGCTCCTCGACGGGTTCCCGCCAACGCAACGTGGTATCCCTCCGCCGGACCGGAAGCCAGCTCGAGACGCGACGAGACGCGACGCGCCCCACAGCGCCGCAGCGCAGCGCAGCGCGGGGAGGGAGGGACACGCCGCCGCCGCACCTCTGCATGACGGTGGTGCAGCAGGAGGGAGGGGGAGGGGGGGGGGCGTCAGCTGACTGGCGGGCAAGGGGCGGGCAAGGGGCGGGGCGGGGGGAGGGGCGTCACGGTGCAGCTGGGGCCGTTACAAGCACAGCGCATGCAGGCGGAGCGGAGCAGCTGTGTAGCCCCGCGCTTGTCAAGACAATCAGCTGATCGGGCTGCCCGGTCCGGTCCGGCCCGGCCCGGCCCCCGGCCAGGACTCAGTTTTCACCTGTACACGAGGTTCGATCCCGACCCGCCAAGGTCACAACATCCTCCTGAGCGCGCGCCTCCTCTTTTGCCGTCTGATTCCGAAGATCGCTCTCGTACCTCCGTCCTCCTCGCACCCACGGTGGTGCCCTACGTTTGCGGGGACGGCGGGACCTCATGAGTGCGACAAGGACGGAGGCGCAAGAGCGATCTTCGGAATCAAGACGGCTGGCGGGTGGTCCATCCCGCGACCCGAGAGCGAGGCAACGCGACGCGGCGGGCAATAAGCACGTTGTGGATAACTCGCAGTTGGGCCAGGTCAAGGCGAGGGGCGGGAGAAACGTTTCTGAACCCGGACAAGTACACTTGGCGCGCCCGCCGAGGCGAGGAGAGGTCTCGCGCAGTGATGGGGGGAGGGGGGCGTGGCAGCTGGGGAAGAGGTGGGGGGGTAGGGGGGGGGCTGAAGCGACGCACGGCGTGCGCTGCGCCCCACCTGATCCGTTTAACTTTTTCCACTAAATTCCTGTTGAGAACACGGTCGCGTGGTCCAAACCCTGTCTGCATTATTTTTTAATAAATATATATGTATTTATTTATTTATTTTAAAGGGGAACAAGGAGCACAGTACTCACCGGAATCAAAATCGGAGTTGCCGACGTTATCCATGCCTCCCTGACCGTATTTACCTGCAAGTCAAAATGAGCAAGAGTTTAATGGCACTATAACAGCTCAGACATCATATAACTCCCAGGGAGCTTAAAATAGAGACAGGATGACATGTGGTTTGATAAAGACAGAATGAAATGTGGTTTGAGCATAAGTGAAAGGAAAATATTTGAAAAACTATTCATGGGAAGAGTCCTGACTTCTTCAATTTCTTCAATGCAGAGAGATTCCGAGACACTTTTTAGACACAAGAGGCCAAAGCAAATAATAGCAGGGCACAGCTTTTCTGTAGTAAAACTTATGACTAATGATATGTTATGCAGTCAGAGTAAAGTTCAGTATGAATATTAATTGGCACCAAATCAAATAGAGGTCAACTTCTATGGTAGAAATAGATTGACCTTGAGAACTTGATAACTGGATTCTCATGTCATAGCCATAAATATTACATATTTAAGATAAAACAATCAAGTTATATCTATTTCTGGTTTCAAAAATTGCTATAAGATTAAGTGAAGCAATAAAATTAACAGTAAACAATTATGACAAAGTTGACATGAGCAAAACAGCTAACTCTTTGAATTCTAGGGGAGCTAAAACTAAAGGAGGAAGGAAGTTTCCAGTCTCTGTCCATTATTGATAGATATTAATGATGTTATTAATATAATTTACATAAATGAGACAGATCAATATTTTGAAAAGGAGGGAAAGTTGATGTCAGCCAGATGAGCATCAATCTTTCACATCAGAACTAACAGCAAAACCAGATGGGGGCAGAATATACGAAAGATGGCCAAACAAGGGAATGCAAGCCTGTGGCACACTTAAGGGCCTGTCCCTTGAACTGCAAGGGGCTTAACATCAATGTCAGTAGACCCTCTCTTAACCTAGGTCAAGAACTCTTCTCGGAGACAACTCAAGAGAACGCTACAGAAAAGACAAAAGTTGCTTATCGAGCTGAAAATGTGTACACTTTTGCGACACAATTTTCAGCTGAAAGTGTTTGATGTAGGGCTAATTTCTTCTGCCTTTGCTGGGATAACCTCAGGTCTACCCACGATCGACAATCCCCACACTAGACTAAAACGAAACCTGGGAGTGACCCACCCAACTCTCAACACCAAACCACGAAACCAATCGAAAATTGGCATTGTTCACAACAATAAGTGTAAACTACTCTTGGGATGACAGCAGAAATTGCCAGATATGTGGGCTGGTTGCTTGACGCGCCATCTTGGACTGACTTGGCAGGAAGATCGTCGCACTCAGTGAGCCAAATAACACCATCTACACAACTCTCCACCATTACCAAAGTGCAGGAAGGTGCAGGATAACTTTCTACATCAACAGTGGGCACAAATCATTTCTTACTTTGACCCTGAGGCTGGTCATCTCCACTCTCGCGGTCCGACATATCCTTCTCCTGAGAAGCGATTTAACCCTCGTTTTCACTCCGTCAGAATTTGTTCGTGCGCCCAATGCCCGGAAGTACGTTTACCAGCGCCCCCCAGCGTCAAGTAGTTCCCTCCTCCGTTCTTCGTTGCAGAGCTACGCAATGTAGGGACCCGTCGGAAAGTTCATTGGACGACACAGTAAAGTGAATATCATTCTTTTCAATAAGAGAGAAATAGAATGGTGTCACGAGGCGACTTCTGCTCTCCGATGAAAAGAAAGTCCGAAGGAAGTGACGTCGGAGGCTTCTGCTACTTGTAGGTGTAGTAGAAACAGAGGCGCGACCATCGCAACTCCCACCTCTCCCACCCACCCATTGATCAGGTATGAGAATTTAACGGTTAGAGGTCTGGGCGGTCTGGGGCAGGGTGCTCCATTCATTATTGATATAACTTCCGTAGAGTTTTAAGACTTTTACCGGCTGCGACCCGATCAAAGAGGTTCAAGATTACAAAATAAAAAAAGAGGGAAGAACTGACACTTCAGAGATATGCAAAACTCTACGATTGACTTCACTCCAAATATTTTCGAATGTTGGCAATTCTGGCGCAAACATGTTGGTGCACATGTATGTATATGTGAGTGTTGTGGATGGGTGTGAGTGTAATCTAGTAATGTCAAAGTAGGTTGTCAACTTTTTCGGGTGAAACATACCATTTACCACCATTTACTGTTACCCAAATGATCTGAAACTTGTTCCCATCGGCAATTTTGTGTTTTGGGATAGTGTGAGTGAGGTCTTTTTGTTCGAACTTGCCAAAGGCTTGAAATAAGAACTCATTTTGTTCACATGTTTCTGCTTGGGTCGTGCCCAATGTCTAGCCCAGTTCTTGTTATTTTTAGATATCGGAACCAGTGAGAGAACGTGCTTTAAAGAAACATACATTATACAACATACTCGAATCGATTGAAGCACCATTGCTGTATTTTGAAGAAACCGATTCAAAATGGAAGACATATTTCACTGGTGTCGGGAAGGCAATGCCATGCAAGTCCGAGTTTGGTTGGATGACACAGAACATGATATGAATCAGGGGTAAGCTTTTATTTATTTACTGTGCCCTATCGTTTTATTCTAGTTGGACATATGCAACTACTTAGGTTTAGTGAAGTTTCGTTGTATCCAGATATTTAAACAGCATATGATTCTCATGTTGTGTAGGTGTAGAGGTTTCTCCCATGGTTCCCATGTATGGCATTGGTGCCCCTCCCACCTCCTTCCTGTCCTTTTACCTGTAATTTTATTTAGTTTCTCTCTTAGCCACATCAGCTTTTTGACAATTTCTTGTTAGAATACCTGCAGAAATAGTATTAACTTGAAAGAAATAATTCTACTATTAACTTTTTTTGTGACTTTGGCCTTAAATTTCAAATCACAAGTAAATCCAACTTTTACTAACTAACAAACCTGAAAATTTACTCTCCTCAGGGATGATCATGGATTTAGTCCATTGCATTGGGCTTCTAAAGAAGGTCATTATAAAATTGCTGAACTCCTTATTCAACGCGGAGCTCGTATTAATGCTACAAATCGAGGTGATGATACTCCTCTGCACCTTGCTGCGGCCCATGGTCATCGTGAAATCGTTCACATGGTATATCTTTTAAAGATACTGTTTAGCAATCATATAATCATTCAGAATATTAGTTAACCTTTCTGTTAATGTTTTTTTTTTCTTTTTCCTTAAAATAATATAAAATAAAAAAAAAGCTTTTGCGAAACAAGGCAGACATTAACTTCACCAATGAGCATGGGAATTCTCCTCTTCATTATGCTTGCTTTTGGGGCTACCCGACTCTTGCCGAAGAACTTGTTGCCCAAGGAGCAGTTGTAGCTCTTGCAAACAAAGATGGTGACACCCCTCTTGATAAAGCAAGGGGCTCACTTGCCAAGAGACTTCATGGTATGACTTCGTCTGACTTTGCAATTATATTTTAATACTAAACCAATCATTTTTATGGAAACATGTCCTTTATCTAATGTAGAAATGGCAGTGGAAATGGGACAAGATTTAAAGAAAATCACTTTCAAGGACCAAAGCTGGTTGGGCCTAAAAACAAGAAGTCGTAAGTTTCAGGTTCATTCAAGTAATATGTTGGAAGCTTGGAAAAACTGGAATTCCCTCCCAGTAAATCATCGGAAATCTCATTTACAGGTGATGCTACCCTTTCCCGCCACAAAGGGATAAATATCAATGACCTCCACCTTCAGATTCAGATAGCTTCATCGCCATCTGGTGTGACATGGAGAGGACGGTGGCAGAAAAATGACATTGTTGCTAAGATTTTATCAGTTCGTGATTGTAATGCTCGAGTATCAAGAGACTTCAATGAAGAATTTCCCAAACTGAGGTATTCATGAACTTACAAAATTGTCTTTCTGTTTGTTTTTTTCCCTCTCTCTTTCTTTCTTCCATTTTTTTCTTTTGTTCTTTGTTTCTTTCTTTCTTCCATTTTTTCTTCCTTTCTATTGTTCTCCTCTGTACTCTATTGTTGTTGTTTCATAAATTTTTCTTACTCTTGATCCTCAGAATATTTTCTCATCCAAATGTTTTGCCTGTAATTGGTTGTTGTAACTCACCACCAAACCTTGTGGTTATTAATCAACACATGCCATGGGGATCATTATATACACTTTTACATGAAGGCACAGGAGTAGTTGTAGACACAGCTGCGGCTCTTCGTCTAGCAGTGGATGTTGCAAGAGGTATGGCATTTTTGCATAGCTTAGAGCGCATTATACCTCAATACCATCTCAACAGCAGGCATGTGATGGTAAGTAATCTGAAGTCTCTCAGATCATGACACAGAGTAACTTGAACTTGAGATCAATAACAATAAAATAACAACTGCTCACTTTTCTATATTTTAATAAATTTCATTTACCTACAGATTGATGAGGATCTTACAGCCCGCATTAACATGGCAGACGCTAAGTTTTCATTTCAAGAGAAAGGGCGTATCTATCAACCAGCTTGGATGTCTCCTGAAGGTAAAGCTTCTGGTTCAGATAAATAAAATGAACTTTGACTGCTTTTCTTTGGTTGGAATGTCAACTATTTTATCTTTCAACAGCTCTTCAAAAGAAACCAAAGGATCGCAATTGGGAGGCTTGCGACATGTGGAGCTATGCTGTTCTGCTGTGGGAGCTGGCTACTAGGGAAGTTCCGTTTGCTGATTTGTCTCCTATGGAAACAGGAATGAAGGTAGATTTTTATGTTTTTACTCAGATATTTTGAGAAAAAGTGTTTTGTTTCCAAGCTCTTACCTCTATTATTTCTCTTGCTGTTGTAGATTGCATTGGAAGGGTTACGTATTACCATCCCTCCTGGAATTTCACAACACATGGCGAAGCTGATTCGTATTTGTATGAATGAAGACCCCGGCAAACGACCCACATTTGACATGGTTCTGCCAATATTGGAGAAAATGAAGCGATAAGTGTTTAACTTTTCAATTTTTTTTTTCCATCCTTTCAATTCTTTTCCTTGCCACTCTTCTATGTAACCACTCCCACCTGTTTCATAACTGCACTATTTATACATTTCAAGAACTATTGAACTGCCAGTTCCATGATGTTATGTTGTGAAATTTTTAATTTTTCCTCCTTACCTGTAAATAGCAAAACACTTTAATCCAAGGACTGGCAATGTTGTACAGTTGTTGATTTTAAACAATAATCAACAAGTTAAAAAATTGTAATCAATTATATTTTCAGCTGCCTCTGCTCCTCTAAACCTAAAGTCAGCTCATTTTGTTTGCAGACGGTAACAAGGTCTCACTGCCTCAAAAATATGAAGTATAAATCATGTTATGTGTGCCACTCTTTTTGGCTTACTAGAGTATTTTTAACTCTTCATTCAGTTTTAATTTTGAGCTGACATAGTGCTGTTTTTGTGCAATTTTTAAGTCAGTATTTATTTTTGTATTTTAAGAGCATGATTTGTTCTTGGTCCTCACCGAGGTCGTCCAACTAAATCGGTCTAGTCTGATGTGTTATATTTTTAGATCACAGTGCCTTTACACCTAGCTCTACGTTTTCTTTCAGAATTTTTTAAAATTTGGAGATAGAATTGACACTTAAATGGAATCTCGGAGTGGTCTTCCAGGTTGTTTTTGTAACATGCCTTTAAAATCTTTTGTTTCTTTAACTTCAAATCATTGTACATTTGGGAAATTTAAGTGTCACTTCCCCTTCTGCCTCAATGAATTATTTGCTTTAATGTGCTTTTCAATTTGTGTATTATTTTAATTAATTAATTCATTTACGTTATTGTGTAGAATATAGTGAATTTCTAAGGGTTTATTCTAGAGATGGGGCGAACGGTTCGGATCCGAACCGAACCGAACCGGGCCGGTTCGGTTCGGGTTCGTTTTGCGAACCTCGAGTCGAAAAAGTTCGGGTTCGAGAACCTTTGCGAACCGGCCTTTTGAAAAGTTCGAAGATCGAACTTCGGACCGGTCCGCTAAGCAAAAATCGCAAAAATCTCGCGCCGAGAACGTTACACCAATCAGAATGCGACCTGAACCTGAACCGAACATTGTTAGACATTTTATTTTGAATTTCACTGTTTTAATTCTGATTGGAGGAGCAATTGGTAAGTAAACATTGTGCTAACTCTTCTTGTCTAGTTCATTGCAGTAGCAACATCATTCCCATTTATACGCTTCAGTTTAATAATAAAAACAAAAGGTTCGAGTTCAAGTTCGCTCTAGATTTTAAGCGTTCGTTCAAGGTTCGACAGGCCTCGGTTCGGTTCGGGTTCGGTTCGCTTTTTTCAGTTTGAGGTTCGGTTCGGGTTCGGTTCGGTTTGAAAATCGGAGGTTCGCCCATCTCTAGTTTATTCTTTCAAAGTATGATATTTTTGACCCTGCTTTGTGACATAAAATGTAACTGCTTTACTAACTGTTGTGGTAGTGGCCTAACGTTCAGTATCATTTTGTATCAGATTTTTTCTTTTTTTAATTTTCTTGTGACACATTTGTGGATGAGTTAATAGTCATTTTCTGTTACTTTGGGACAGATGTTTACGTCCACTTTCCTAGGTTAAGCTTAACTGATCTTGGTTGAGTTACTCTTAGGGTTGCACCCTTATGGAATGGCAAAGCTTCCTCTGCTTTTGTCAGCTAAAGATGTGTAGCAATATGAGAAGCGTCTTGCGATTTTTTTGAAATACTTTTCAGCCTTTTTTATCTTACTCAGACATCCAGGCTCATCTTTATCTTCTGCACTTTTCCTTCTGTTGCAGCAAGTTTTGTATGTTGTGAACAAAGGCAGCATTGCTTTTTTTTCTTTTTTTCTTTCTTGTCCTCACCAGTACAAGAGAGATGTTGAGCAAAAAGCTTTCTTATCTTATCAACTTAAAATGCAGCTTCCTTTTCCCCCTGTCTTTGTACTTATATTTTTTGATAAATAAGTATTTTGATTAATGTCACCTGACTAAAATTAGTACACAATCTACTGTCTTCCTGCATTTAACTTGTCTTCAGCCTTTTAGATATAAAAGTTTGGTGCTGCTTGCGTATTAACAATGAGCTTTATACATACACTATAAGTTATCTTGCAAAAGCAAGATGTTGTAAAGTTTATGTATAGTATTTAGTTATTAATAGGGAATGTCTTTGATGATAAATACTGTATTTTGATAGATCTGATGTGTTCACCTTTTGAACTCTATTTTGTACAAATGTATTTGTATGCTTCAGCACCTTTTGCATGTTGTCTTTTGTGTACTTAGTTTTCTACACAATTATACAAGAACCACTGACTTTGGTAGCCCAGAGCCTTTTGTAAAATGTTAAGTACAGTAGGTACACAAAGAAAAAAAATCTGTATACTTAGAAAATGAAAGAATGATATTTGGTGGACCAATTGGAAGTTGCGGGATTTGGCATATGATTACTCATAATTACTGTTTGTCCAACTTGGATTTCTTGTTGACTTTCTAATTTCATCACTGCGCCATGATATTCCATAATCCATAACTCATTTTATGTGCCTTCACTGTATGCCTGTTTCCATATTCAGCTTCTTATTTGCTCTTCTATTGTTCAGTTCCTCAAATAATTTAACTGTACATTATAAAGTAGCAATGAGAGTAACTTTGTCTCTGGGAAAAAGCAATCCCTAAGATGACACTTTAATATGGGGAAAACATGTATGAAACTTGGTGAAGCTATTTCTTTGACTGAACTTTGTACTTGCCTTGTATGGCTTGCCCAATTTAAATCTAAACCAGGGATGATCTTGCAAGCTCAGCTATTATATTTTAATATGGTTAATTGTTTTTGTGTGATCAAGAGTCTTGCCAGGTAATTGTGCTTTAACTCTTTTCTTCTTCTTTTTCTTTCTAATATTGCAAACTATTGTTACTTAATTTGCTAATATATAAATTTTAAAACTAAACTTATATATTTGACTGGCTCTGTTACCTTAGTATTGTTAAATTAACTGTTAACTGTCAGTTGCCACTAGTATAGTAGCTTAAGCTGCTTGCAGGTTTACAAAATTTTGCCAGGTCAAAGCTTAGTATGCTTTTCCTTCCAACATGTTTGTCATTCTCGTTTTAAAAATTTGTTTTTTGAAATTGGTATTCTCTCCTGTTCTTACTTGTTTCAGCAGTTTCTTTTCTTCTTTTTTTCTTTTAAAATTTTTTAAGCCAAAAATTTATATTGCCTCTTCTCTACCGTAGTAATCATTTTGTTAACCATTCAAGGTCATGATTGATTCATCCATCTCATAAGCCATTTATGATTTAGTTTTAACTGAAGGTAACAATGTAATTTGATGTGATTTTAACTGCCATTAGAATATGTTATGTATGTTAACAATCATTATTTGTTAGAATATTAAAAAGTCTAGTAATCTATTTGTCTCTAAATTAATTTTATTTCCCTGATGATTAAAAATGCTTCAAATGAAAAGGAAACTTTGAAGAAGCATTAACTTCTTAAATACTGCACAAATCAGGTGGATTTGGTTGGGCATGAGGCCATATCTTCCATTAATTTAAGCTCTTGCAACTTTTTATCTAGATCTTGCCAACCTTGATTCCATTTGCCATAATGAACAGAAAATATTGATAGGCCCCTCTCCACAACTTTAGTAGCACTTTTTAAAGTTTGCCTATTCAAGAGGAAAAAAAATTGTACTTACAGAATACTTGAAGTTAAGTAACCATAACGGGATAGTGGAAGACTTACATAGGAGGAATGGTTTCCATTGTCCGAACATTGCAGAGCATGACATCTGACAACTTCTGCAGTTCATTTGCAACTTCAATACTGTTAGCACCATACTGTTCCTCAATGGATGGCAACATGAGTTCTAAGTACTCAATGCTTTTACTGTAGTTGCCTACAAAAGATTTATTTATCATTACACATTACATGAAAGAAGGAAAGAAAACTGTAATGAAATTAATTCAGTTATTTACCAAGAGTAGCATAGCACTTTGCCAACATATCATAGGTGGCTGAAAGGTCTTTATTAACATGATACAATGCTCTTTCTTGAAGTTCTCTACATTGATTTAAATTACTCAATGCAATTTGCAGATCTCCCTTTTCCATTTCTTCACAACCTATAATATCATGCATGTGTTATGGAATTGACTTAAATGGATTTCAAGTTTGAGTCTCACCAGTCAAAATCAACCGATAAAGTCAACCTCAACAGGAGGACAGATTTTAGCCACACCCTAAGCAATGACCAGCTGGCGAATTTGAGTGTTTAAAATCAGGGCGACACATGCTTTAAAGCAATAATACATACTTACCTTTCCGAAACAGGCTTAGAGCAGAGAATGCATCACAAACGAGATTACTGATAGGTTGATGTGACCCACATTTATCACACACCATGAGATGAGAGTTTGGTGAATCATTTTTCAGGACTTTACTGCCGGATGGTTCCCGGCCAGGAGCTTCCTGAATTAAAGGTCCACCACAAGAAGAGCACTTCAAAGCCCAAAGACGTTCTTGAGTAGGATCAATGGACTCTCCTGGGGTTGATACACATGCAGTGCAATCACAAAAGAAAAAGTACTGAGCTTGGAGAGCAGCTTGTCTTTCTGCGGTTCCCATCCTTTGGAAGTGTGGACCTAAATTTTTTTTAAAACTGCAGGTTGAAAGTGAAATTGAAAGCATTACAGGGTCTATTAAAAGACACTACACTCACCATAACAGTTGAAAACTTCCTCTCCTTTGGGAATATTGCGACTTGCTTTAACAATTAGAATTTCATTGAAAAAACTGCAACAAAGATGTTCCCTAATTGCATTTCTAATTCGAGATAGTAAAGAATAAAGATTAAATACATCTAGAGTATATGAGTACCTATTTATAATATTGGGGTCACATGAATGATTCATCATACTGGCAGATGGATATATAGCTGTAGCAATTCGTTGTTGTGTTTCTGCAACCACAGCATTGGCAGAACCATCAGAAAATCCAGGCAAACTTTTGTCAGAGTCCACTTTTGTGATAGCATGAGCATTACAAACTAGCTGGGCAATGTGTCTTAAGAGCAAACCTCGTACTTGAATTAGTGCTTTTTGCTCTTCTCTTGAAGACTTTCCAGCTTCTTTGAAGTAGTCAGTTTTATATATTAGGAACAATGATAGAAGCTCAGCAGTCTAAATAACAAACGAATAGTTGTAATTTTTAACTACTAAATTTTAAATTAAGTAATAAGTGACACACTGATAAAGCACCTACGACTGCATATTGGAAAATGTCATCTAGGGCCATGTCCTCAATGTGGGGTATCAGTGAATGAACAGCAGAGTATGAATCTTGGAAGCATCCAATTCCTTTCCGATCAGCTTGACTGCACTGAGATGCAATATCTGCTTTCTCCAAAATTTCTGATGGTGGACCTGTTGCAAGAATTATTCTCAGTCCTAGATGGGCAACACCAACTGCGGACATCAAAGATATTCCTCCACATTCCCAGTGGTGGTAGCTTGAACATGCTGCTTTTTCACATTCATCACTACAGAATAAAACATCAACACAAACGCTGCACCTAAAATAAAATTTAAATTAAGAAAGGATGATCTTAATCATA
Organism: Frankliniella fusca; assembly: GCA_029379305.1. NCBI lineage: Eukaryota > Metazoa > Arthropoda > Insecta > Thysanoptera > Thripidae > Frankliniella > Frankliniella fusca. The sequence goes on along the minus strand of JAHWGI010000311.1, from coordinate 188,736 downwards.
GCATAATTTTCAACGTTAATTTTATTACAATAGGGTAAAGGGGCCATTTCAAGTTGGAAGGCCTTCATGACTTAAAATATTATGCACTTACGGTATTGGTGCAATTAGAACTTTCGCACAATGGTGACAATGATCTTTGAACTGATCAGGCAAGACAACAAATGTGTAAGGCTTCTCTACAAATAGAACATCACCCTGCTTCACATCTTGATTTGTAATTACAAAGCGCCCCTTAGTGTTAGAATACCTGGAAATCATATTTACAAATGTTAAGATCTGTTCTGTGGAGACTAGACAAACTCCTATCTTGCCATTATTACTTTAGTTCTAAGGCTGATGACACAGAGGGGAATGTTGAGTTGGTGCCGGACAATAAAGTCGGAATGCATTCTTCCAACGATTCTTTGACTCTGTTAATTCTCACATAGTTTTGTTCTTCACTTAGTTCTGATAATATTGAATGTATCTCTTGTTTGATATCGGCAGTGGAGCTAGATTGGTTGGATGGTTCATCAGATAATTTTCTATCCAACTGTTTCAAAGTTGACTCACACTTTTCCCGCTCTCCTAAAAGGAGGTAGCAGCGGGATTGCCGCAGCAGAAGTTTTGTCCTTAATTTATCAGGATATGGTAAAGATAGTGCTTTTTCTGCATCAATAACACATTCCTGACACACCAAAAACGAAAGTCAAGTCAAGTTAAAAAGCCCAAAAATTACATGTTACTGAATGCAGTAGATCAGTAATTACCTTAAATCTCTTCATATGGTACAGAACAGCAGAACGATTCGCTAGCCCCAGTGCATGTTCTTCACTACCATGTGGTGCATATCGTATACAGTCAGTATAATGAGATAGACTGGCAGAATCATTGTGCCTTTTAAACGCGTCATTTCCTTTGGTACGAAACTTTATTGAATCATCACTTGATTTCTTTCTGCCTAAACGAATACAATTTTCCATCCATTCTAACAAATAGGACCTATACAGAGACATAAATTTTTCAAAACAAGACTTTAAAAGGTTAAGGACAATAATAGTACTTGCAAAACATTAACAACCTTAAAGCTTCATGGTCCATGAATGTTTTTGCAATTTCAAATTCATTCTTCTTCCCCAACAAGCCATTCATCAAACTCCATTCTTTCGCTTTTCTCGTTAAAACGTCTAAAACGTGAGGCCATGGAGCCAAAGTATCTGACATTTCTTCAGGACTTTGCAACTTTAAATAAAGTAAGAGACAATTAAGATCTAATTCTTTGTCTCAATTTCGAGTTTGATGTGTATACATAGTTTTCATTCACAAACAACAGAGGCATGAGGGGCATGAGCACTATGCGCACAAGGAATGCTTTATTCGGAGGTCACAGGTCTCCATGCCTATTGGCAGACATGGATAATTTTCTTGTTTTTCTTCCTCCGTAAGCTGATTTCCTGATTTCCTCCCCGAGAGCGGGAACCATCTATTAACTCATTTGTTTATTGTTTACAGGTTGTTTAGCTAGTCTTTTCTCATGAAGTTTCGCTACTATTTTTGATAGAGAAGTCACCTCTGCGATAGAATTTCTTATTGAGTAGTATTTAACAGGAGCGTCATTTAGACTGAAATTTTCTGGTGGTTTTTCATCGAAAAATTATTTAGAAGAATGCGGTGAGCGTCATCTGGTGGATGTTGGTACGTGATTTGCGTTCTTCATTCGTTGCCTCAGCGGGGACTTCAGATGAGGCTCTTTCACGGCGTTTCCTCTTCCCACCTACGGAAAGGGCAGTAACGGGGTTTTGCTCCGAGGCCACATTACGTACTGGATTTTCAGGATGCCGAGTTTGGAGGAGAAACTCGATCTTTTAAAGGTAGTGGTAGTGGTAAAAATTCACTAATGCACCAGTGCAACTGCATTTTCAAATCATTTTGCATCTTTCTTCTCCACAGAATCAAATAGATTCGTTCAGAGAATGGATACATCAACAAGTGGACTTAGACGAGAGTCAAATGCAAACTGTGATGTCTGTTGAAGAACTTCTTAATTCACTTGTAGATTATCCCCGAGCAGCACTTGAATGGTCGTATGGAGCAATTTTATTGATGCATCTCCGTCAAGAAGACATTACCACTTCACCTTTACCTAAGGTAACGATTTTAATAATTAAGCTTATATGTAGAAACATAGTTTTGATGTTTCGCGTACCTTGTACATCAGAAACTCACTTTCTCTATCGTTATTCAGATCATATTGACAAAATTTGTTGAAAATATTCATTTACTAGAAAATGAAGAAAAATCTGCAACTATTGAAAGGATATGGAAGTATATCAGTCAAAGGGACTGGCTATCTCAGTTCTTGATTCCTCAACCAGAAAAGGATTTATCACTTCTTACCAAACTTGCTAGGAAGTGTTTTGCGTGGTGAGTGGCACACTTTCACTTCTTTGTAGAAATTTCATCTAAAACGCATTAACTATTATGCTTTTCTTCCTCTGTTCAAAGCTTACCAACAGCAAAAGCTGCTTCACCAACAGTGCGTGAGGTTTTTGCTGCTTGCATTCTTAGTCTCATACCATCACCCATAGATACAATATTAAATCTGTTGTTTAAAGAACTTGTGGAACCCTCAAATTCTTTGTCTAAAAGAGCAGTACAGGACGTGTTGAAAACTTGTGGCTGGAAAATTTCAGACTCCATTCGAAACGTTGGTTTCACTTTAATTAAGACCTTTTAGTTTCCTTTTAAAAAAAGTATTATTTAATATATTTCAAATATCCTTTTTTAATTTTTTTTTTATATTGGCAGTTGTTGAATCCTATTTTTCATGAACCTGATGTCAGTACCTACAAGTCATTGGAATATGTGTACAAAGTTGTCTTTGAATTAGAGTCCATTGACAAATGTTTAGTGGTGGGTGTCATAAATAACACAGAGCTGTGTTTAGATTCTGGTAGAGAAGATCATGAGGCTGGTCTAGAATTTTTGTGTTGCCTCTTTGGATCGAAATTGACAGGGGGACCAGATTACTACTCGACACTTTGGAATAGATTTTTATCCCAGTGAGTTTATTTATTATTCTCTGTCAACATTTTAAATGGCCTTTCAATTTTTATTTCTATAAAATTTTTGATTGACTTACAGTTGCAGGGACATCATAATGTGTCAATCTCAACTCCTAATTCTAGGAAAGCACACTAGCAGCATTCTTGGTCAACCCTCAGCACATAAAGATTGGTGCAGTTTGTTGACATTCTTCTTTGAACATGTCATGCATCCAGCAGTTGAAAGAAGCTTTGTTAGTGGAATGGTAGATGCACTGATTCAAAATTGTTCTGAGGATATTGATCCTTTAATGGAATTGTTCAAAAAGTTATTGACAACCTATTCCGTTTATGAGGTTTGTTTAACATCCCACTTCATGTTTATTCCACAATTTTAAATCGACTATTTTAAAATAATTGAGATTATAAAAACTGTAGCGTCGTGGTGAAATAAGAGAAGAATTGATTTTAAAGTTAGCCAAGGCTTACAAAGAAATTGCTCGTGTTGCGGTGATGCAACCCTTGCTAAAACATCATGAAAGATGTGCCCAACTTCTCTCCTGCTTCCATGGCACTTTATGCAATTTATTTCATCCACGTAATGCAAGATGGTAATTTTGAAAAGTTTTGTCTTCATTTCAATTCCTCTCCCTCGTTTTGTATTTAATGACAAATTTTCGTCATGAATTGTAGGAATCTTCTGCGCAAGATCTTTGTCAAGTATCTTGTGCCTTTTGACTTCCCTTCTGAGTTGCGTATGAAAATGCTTTTGTACTTGTGGATTAATTTACAGGGTAAATGGGATGTTTTCCAGGAACTATTTAGGAGAGTTAATAGGTATGAATTAGTTTGCACACTGTTAGCTTCAGAGAGCATCCAGTTTGGTTGTCAAAATGAGTCTTGTCTTATTCACTTGCAGATCTCGGGATAGAGTCAAGAACATTCTGTATATCATGAAGGATGTTAGGACATTTGAACTCAACAAACATCTTATTTTCAAACAAAAGTGTGAATTAGACTTTTATCTTTCAAACAAGAAACAATTTCATTATGTAAAAGGAAAATTTGGGAAGGCCTTGGCTGCTTCTCCTAAATTACGGCTCGTTTTAACAAATTTGGTTGCAGAAAACGTACCTTGTGAAAATGCTCGCAAACTTGCTGTAAGTACTATAAAATCTGAAAACATTTTTTGTGTGTGTGTGTGTGGCAATTTTGTATTGACTTCCTTTTTTTGGTTTTAGAGAGCTGCTAGACACTACCTTTTACCAAATGACAATGATGAAAGCAGTGAAATTGTTGAAAGTCTTCTCTACTATTTAACAGAATATACAGTTGATGGGAGTGCATTCATGGTATGTATATTCTTAAATGTTTTTAAATTAAATGGGCTGAAATTCGTGAAGGGAGATGCATGCTAGGCTTGATGGATCTGAGTTTTATTCTTATGTCATTTTGCAGCACCTTTTGGATTTGGTAAACTCCTGCATTGAGGGTGATGAAATTGCTTCTTCAATGAATCTTAACCGTCTCCATGTTGCAAGAACAGCTCTTCACCTCCTAAATGTATGTTTTCTTGGATGAAATAACCCCGTTACAACTTAACTCTTCATCGATCCCGAACGGTTACGTTCAAAGCGGGTTTAATTGTGTTCATAATGAATGATGTCTTGATATCACAAGTTATGTTTATTTCAATCATTCAAATTTATTTCAGGAAATTCTGGCTTTGCTGCCACATTTGGGATATGATTCTGTTATTTTGGATCAAATTGTGGGTTGGGCAAAGTCGAGGCACAGTTGTCTTTCAATGCTGTCTATTCGTTGTTTGAAGAGCATAGCTTACACCAAAACCTTGGGTAAAGATTGTTTATTTTTTGCAAGCATGTTCGTGAGACATGAGAGACAATTTTATATCTCACCGCTATCTTCTGATTCCCAACAGATTCTTGGAACCATGGCTATGTAGTTGAAATTTTAGTGCCATTGTGGGAATACATTGGAAAGCATGGATCTAGAGGCCAGGTCAAAGTTGCCATTGAATGCATCGAAAAGCATGCTTCTCTTCTAACATATCGCGTTCAACTACTCGAACAAGTCTTGGATGTAAGTCTTCCAATTGTTTGTAGTAATTTGTTGTCATTACTTTTCTTATGGAACATTCTCCTTAGGTTATATCTAGCCAACTTGCCGAAGCATCAAAGCTGTCAGAGAATTTTGAAAGAGGGGTGTCAGCACTGGGATATTTTTCCTCAGTAACTCTTCCTTGTGTCTTGAAAAGAAAAGTTGAGAAACTATGCATATTGCATGTGAGTCTCAGGATGTTTTTGTATTTATTTTCAAATAATAAATGAAATCAGATTGATGGGTCAAGATGATTTTTTTATTATAATTATTATTATCATTATTTTAATTTAATTTTAACAATCTCTTAGCTGGTACAGCTTGTATCTGGTAGCTCGGATCTAGAAACAATGTCCCCCTCATCCAATTCGTCCAGTAATAATTCATGGACTCACTGGGAAGAGCTATCTAAAAACATTCGCATCATGGTACAGTTTTACTTCTATTTGATCCTGCAAACATTTTATAAAATACAGTGTGAGAAAGAAACCATTTTTTTTCCCCCAGGTACAAGCAATTCGCTCTGTGGGGAGATGCATGCGTTATTGTGGTAGCCCCCCTAATGTCAAATGTGTATTAACGATAATGCAGAGAATTATCTGCTCCCCAAAAGAGTGTGTGAAAATTAACATACGAGATGTAGATAGTGATCACTTGAAATATGAAGCCGCATGTGCCATTCTCAGCATATTAGAAACTGAAGCAAACCACCACTTTCTTTCAAAACAGTTACTTATAGACCTTTCTTACATGATTACAGTGAGTACTTTACCCTCAGAAATCTTTGAGTGAAAATTTATTGTCCCTCTGTTTAAGGAATAAGTCAAAATTGTTTGTGCTTTATCAATTTCTTAAATTTGACTTTAGCATTCAAGGGAGGAAGTAAGAGTAGGATTTGCAAAGAAGATATGCCAGGGCTTGTCACCTCATAAAATATTAGCAAACATTAGGGGCCGCAAAAGAGGAAACCTGCCAACTTGTATGTTGGGAATTCTGGCATTGTTGGGCTCACACTGGTGGAGCTGCAGTTCAGAAGCAAGAGATCTAGCTGAGTTCTTACTTCAAGGGGTTTTTGCTTCAAGACAACACGACCGTATGAGAAAAATGTCTTTTACAAAAGGTATTTTAATTCCTTTTTGTCTATATATGACAATTTCTATTTTCTTTTAATTGCAACCTTTTACTTCTATTTTGACCGCAGTAACTTATGAGCAACTATATGAGGAGAATCCACATCTAATATTTGAGAATATTATGGTAATAGCATTGCCAATATTAGCTGAACACAAGGATTTCCAAATTTCTGAGGATAAGACTAAATTTGAGGAAAATTTGGATCCACTTAAAAAAATGGCTATCTGTCTGGACTTTCTACGTGCAATGTTATGTCATCCTGGTACACTTGGTGGTCAAGTGAAAAGAGAATACATGATAAGCTTGGTGAAATTTGCTAGAAATTCAATTGATTTACCCTCATCAGACTCCTTGAAATTGGTACATTTGATAGGGGATTGATTGAAAATAGCCCGAAGTAGTTAAATTAAAGGTCTTCATGTTCTTTTATATTTTGCAGAAATATTCCTTGTTGTTTGATCTTCTCCCAATTGTTCTGAAACGCTACAAACATTCAGAAATGTTAGGAGAGGTGGTGACACCGCCAGTGATGTTGCCTCCTCCATTTTTCGGTGATTTCGGAGAGCACTTTCCTGACTCAGATCAAACCTCTTTGCCTCCCGACATGCAGAGGTCCATTGATAAAAATTTACATGTAAGGGTAAAACGGCTTTATTACCGTGTAGTTGTACCATCACACAATAGTTTGTATGAATTTCACATTTTCCAAATGATTTATCTCTGTTCACTTGCAGTCGTCCTATGTGAGGGAAGCTGAGTTAGAATTATCTGAAGATGAGGAAGATTCAAGTTTTGAGACAACTGGGATGGTAGAGAACAGTGCCCCCATCAATTATCTAGAGAGAGGATCACAACGTAACAGTTCTTTTGGTAGTCCTGGTAATTATTCAATTTATTCTTCTTTCTGTTTCATTCATTTAAAAAGAATTATATTAAGAAGTAGTGTTTTTCAATTATATTAATAATGGACTTTTAAAGAAATTGGAAATTAATTTTAGTGTTACAAATCCTGTGTTTAAGTTTTTCTTCTTCTTTTTTTTTTCCTTTCAGATTCTTTCCGCGAAGATCTGAGGTAAGAGATGAATAACTGCCTCTCACAGCCATCACTTCATGGGAATTTCAAATGCCTGGTGTAGATAAAAATCTGGTTAGTAATTTTAAAATCTATCATGGTATTTGTTTCTTGCAGATATGCATACCACTCCACCCCTACATCCTCAAATCGCAATGCTAGAAAGCGAAGACACGAATGACTACCACCTCAATTATGGTATCCAGTTTCCTCCTACCACAAAAAAGTTACTGCAGCAAATTTAGTTTAATTTTTAATTGGACACCAAAACAAGAACTTTGCCTTCTGACAAATTTTTCTCTTAAAATTGGTCATTGATATTTTTCTAAAATGAATAAATCGAAAGCACTCTTCAGGGGGTGTGAAGTAATAAAGAAATGTGATGTAATTTGGATACATTAAATTTTCTCTCTGCTGCCAATTGCCACCATGATATGTGATATTGTAACATTCTCGACTTGAAAAAGAAAATCCTAATTTTTTTATCTCTATCAAAATTTGCACTATTTTGCCTCATTTGTTGATTCTATGCTCAAAAATAAGTTGAACTAGCTTTTTGATCGACCGTAATTAATCGGCGCACTCCCAACATTACAGCACGCCCCGGCAGGGAAGGTAAAGTAGTGTCATCAGAAAGCTCCCCGAGATTGCCGACTCTTGCCTGTTGTCGTTCCAAATCTCTATACTTCCTACTGGGTCCTGAATTTAAACACTCGAGAATCGAGCGGAAGCTCTTTGGTGACCCTCCATGGAGGAGGAGAGCAGGATGAGGCCTTGGGGGAGAGGAGGGAGTAGGGGGACGGGGGCCGGCGGCGGTGCAGTGCCCTGAGCCTGAGCCTGAGCAGGGCCGAGACGAGACGAGGATGCAGCAGCAGTACACGGCGGACCGCTGACGGAACCGGACGGCTCGGCACACGGGACGGACCAGCCTCGCCTCCCCTGGCTGCACCTCACGCAGCACGTGCTACCGTACGCTCGTCCCGCCGCGCGGAGCGGAGCAGCTCAGGGCGGTCGCGCTCGTGCTGAGGTCTCACCAGGACCCTCCCCTTCCCCGTGAGGATGCTCGCCGCCGCCCTCCTGCTGGGCCTCCTGCAGGCCCTGGTCCTGGTGCTGCTCACTCTCCTTCCCGCAGGTGAGTCTCTCGGCCCGGTGCGCGCCGGTGCGCCTCCGCCTGCCGCTGCAGCCTATATGCACTACAACGTGTTACTCTGCTATTGACGCGCCGCAAACATGTGCGCTCCGACCCGACGGCCATCCCCTTGTCCAAGATGGAGACGGTCTCGGGGTCAAGACTCTCGCTCCCTATGTCCTCGAGCAAGTCGGACGCCGCTGAAACCCACCAAATAATTGAAAGAGCTATCGCCAACCTCGCCGTTCTAGTCTGGCCGAAGGGTACCTCACCTTCTCCAATCAGTGTACACCCTAAGCTCCAATCACTATCCAATCGCATAATTTTTCGACGAAAATCTGTTTTCAGCACCTTGAGATTTGAAATATATCGAATCGGTGCCAACAATTTTTTGCTTTCCTTAGAGTTTGGTCAAATTTCTCTTCCAATCAGAATACAACCCTCCAATCAGTGTACACCCGTTTCGAGAGTTAGGCCCAGTGAGGGCCCCGCACGCTCCCCACGTCAGGCTGTATGCATACGCATTTCCTCTCCCCGCGTCCCGTCACATCTCCGCGAACAAAACTGAAGGCTGCGCTCGGTTTCTCTTCCGAGCGGATTCATTAACTCGCCGCGCCGGATGCGAGACTAAATGATTTGTACAGCGGCCAGGCCGGGGCGGGGCGGCTTTGCCTTCGATCTGACCGCGAGCCTCCTCCTTACGCCCTCGGGTAGCGGAGGGCTCCCCTCTAAGCACTGATCCAGATGACAGTACAGAGGCCTGGCTGGCTGTAGGGTGATTCCGCACACTGGTTTCGTCCCTCCTTCCTTGTTGCACTCATTGGGCTCGGCCATATGGAGCAAGAGAGATGGAGCTACAAAACGGTGTTCGGAATCGCCTTGTTGGGCGCGCAGTGCGGGGCGGAACGGGGCGGGGCACGCAGAGTGTTTACTCTGAGTCCTCGTGGGCTGAGGGAGGGGGGGGGGCGACCCCGTCCCGTCACGGCGGCGCGACGCCCCCCTGCTCGCCTTGCTCGCCGAGGAGACAGAGAAAGGAGTGTTTGGATGGAAAACACGCGCGCCCCGCAGCCCGCAGCCTCACCCGCAAGGAGCGACCATGAGTAGGGGGAGGGAAGACCAGCCGCCCCGCACCGCCCAATAGAGGACTCTCTCTCTCTCGCTCCCTCTCTATCTCTTTTCTCCCCCTCTGTAGCACGCCGCGCTGCTCGCTGCTGTCGCTGCAGCGTCCTTTTCTCGCATCCCGGGAAAATAAATGTCGGCGTGTCGTGCGTGGAGGTCTCTGGGGTGCCAGCCAGCGCGCTGCAGGGGGGCTTGCCACCGCCGGGGCCAAGGACAAAGCCGAGGAGAAGGAAGGGCGGTAATGAAGGTGGGCCGTGCCCTGCCGTCTTATTCCGAGGATCGCTCTCGCGAGTCCGTCCCTGTCACACCTGTCGGGCCCTGCCATCCTTACCATAAGACACCGCGATACGTGCGACAAAGACGGAGGTGCGAGAACACTCTTCGGAATCAGGCGGCTGCGCGTCGTCCGCTCCGTCCCGACCCGCCCTCCCGACTGCAAGGCACGCTGATGTGAGGTGCAGTCTCGGCCTGATTTCGGCAGACTCATCGCGGGGAGTTGTGGCGGGGCTCGAGGCTCGGCCCGGGGTACCGGTACCGGTGCCCGTGGTCCCCCGTCACCGCCGATGACTCGGCGGCCCCGGCCATGTAAATTGGATCACTCGGCCGCGAACGGGTATGGACTCCGGAGAGGAGAGATAAGCCAGCCGCCGCGCCGGCCAGCATTTGCGTCCGAGAGTAAACAGCAGAGAGGGCCGGGGCGAGGCGGGGCGGGGCGGGGCGGGGCGGGGCGGGGTCCGGTGTAACTCGACGCCGGCCGGTCCCGCGCGCAATGTTCCATGAGGCGCCCCGCCCCACTGCCCGGCCCGCTCGCCCGGAGGGCAGTTATCCTCGTCTAGAGAAGAACCGAATCGCCGAAACACTCTTCAGCGCTCGAAGGGGAGGGGAAGAAGTCCCTCCTAGTGAAGTACTTTGCACTGCGGCTCGGGTCAGGAAACCATTTCTTCCATTGTTTTATAATTATGATTTTTTTAAACCTAAAGCAATGGACAAGGGTCGCTTGCCTCTCCGTTCGCGATTAACCGCTCTCAAGCGAGAAAGGCAGCCTGCGGCGCGCTAGAAGGCCGCTGCTAGAGCGCTTGTTCCCACCCCGACCGCGGCCTGGCCCGGCCCGGCCCGGCCCGGCCCACCGCGCTACGCCCCGCCCCGCCCCGCCTCGCCGCGCCCCTCCCCTCCTCTCCCCTCCCCGCGCCGCCGCGCGATCACTCAAACCTCGCGGATCGTGAAATGCTCCCGGACGTGCTGGCAGGGCAGAGCACGACGGGGCGGCGCGTTTTCCATGCCACGGAGCATTTCATACACACATCGTAACGGGCTGCGAGTGGTGCACCACAGCCTGTGTTGGGCCGCCCTCCCCGCCCCGCCCCGCGTAGGTGCCGCGCGACATTACACTGATAATCCAAGTGTTCAACCCTTCAACACTTTAAAGTGTTAATTCAAACACCATTTAAACACATAAATGTGTTCAACAGAGTTGTTGAACACTTACAAGTGTCCAACTCAGAAGTTGTGCACTTAAAAGTGTTCAGCTCCCCAGTTACACACTTCCTTAGCTTAGCGTGGACGCACTGTATTAGGGAAGTGTGCAACTGGGGAGTTGAACACTTACAAGTGCAAAACTTCTGAGTTGAACACTTTTATTTGTTTAAGTGGTATTTGAACACTTCAAAGTGTTGAAGGGTTGAACACTTGGTTTATCAGTGTAGTCGGTCGGCGGGGCGGAGCGGGCCGCGCTGCTCCGGGGAGTGCCAAGTGCGACAAATAACCCGCTGACGCCATCATCATCACCATGAGCCTGGCCGGCCCGGCCCGGCCGGTCTGACCCGCGATGGACGTTACATCTTAATTGGGCGGTGCCGGAGCGGGTCGGGCCGGGCCGGGCCGGTGCTAATCAATTCGGCAGGGTGTCCTGCGGCTGCCTGTCTTGGACCTATCCCCCCCCCCCCCCCCCCCCCCCCCGAGTGGGAGTGAGACAGCCTGCTCTCGCACCTCTACCGTGTACATGACTGATCACGCGGCCGCGAAGGGAGTCCAGGCCAGGCTGGAGAGCTGGCTGCTCAAAGGCTCTGAAACGTTCAAGCAGCGGTATTTTATTTTTGGCCTCGTGTATTTGGAATGACCGCGCTGCGCTATACACACTCCCGGCTTATGTACTTTTTTTGTACGTAGCTATGTAAATCTATGTTCATGCGTAGCTTACGTAAAATTTCTTACATAATTATGTAAAAATTCTTACGGAAGTACGCAAAAAAGTTAGCCTTTTTGTGCGTAACTTTGTAAGAAATTTATACGTAAGTAACGCATGTACATAGATTTACATAGCTACGTACGAAAAAGTACATAAGCCGGGAGTGTGTACGCTGCTGAGCTGCAGGGTGATTCCGCACCCTGGTTACGTCGCTCTCTCCTTTTCGCGCACTCATATGGGGCACGACCATAAGGTGCAAGAGAGAGAGAGAGAGAGAGAGAGAGAGAGAGAGAGAGAGAGAGAGAGAGGGCACTACAAAACGGTGTTCGGAATCGCCTTGCAGCAGCGTGCATTGCGAGCCGAGCTGCATCACACCTTCTCCTCGGCCTGTTGCTGCCGCCGCGCCGCACGGACACAGTTTGCTGATGACAGCCGTAATGCGACACTGCCCCGCCCCGCCCCGCCCCGCCCCGCGCTCTCCGTTGCGCGACGCAGTACGAGTATATGCAAACTCGCTGACCAATTACGCGGCCCTCGCGCTGCCTCCCGGGGTAGGGTCGCCGGCCTGCTGGCGCCGGGGCCGGCACGCAGATATGACGGGGCGCGGTTTTGACTTGGCTTTCCCGTCCGCTTCGTATCAGCCGGATACCAAGAGAAAGAGCAGTGGAGAGGTTGGGGGGGCTCGGAGCGTGACACCCGAGGAGACGCGCATTGTCTCCCCGGCGTTACGCCGCGTTACGCATACTCAGTAAGGGGGCAGCGTGAGGCCGCAGCAGCATCTCCCCCGGTGTCAAAGAGGAAGGGGTCCCAGTGCTTTCGTCTCTCCTCTCTGTCCTTGTCGCACGCGAGGGACACGGTCGTAAGGAGCGACAGAGAGGAGGACACTACAATAAAGCTATAAGCGCTGTCCGGAATTACCCTGCAGGTCCCACGCACATCTCGCGTCAAGTGCATCGCGGCCACAAAACTGCGAACCCGTCCCGCCCAGCCGAACACGCATCCTATTCTGTAATATATATTTATTTGCATTTTCTGTCACACTTCTTCTATAAATTCCCCTGCTGACGCCAAAAAAAAAAGAAGAGAAAGAAAATTGCACTCATAATTTCTGTGCGGCCGGCTGGCCGCCGACGTGGAGGGCAGGAAATATAAGGAGCGCGCGAGCACAACATGCATTACTCGGGTTCGGGCTGGTCCGGCGAGGCGGAGGCTCACACGTCCTAACTCACTCGCGGAATCTGCGGCCGGGATCTGAGGTCGGTAAGTGGGGTCCGTCATCCTGGTCAACCCCACCGAGGGGCAGCAAGGACCCACTGCAGTGAGGTGCTGTGTGTCCCGGGCGAGGGGGACATCACTTCGTTCAGTCAGTGTACACGCTCTAAAAAAGTCACTTTTCAGTCACACTTCAGTCAATTTTTTTAGTCACTCCAGTCATTTAGGTCATTCAGTCATTACAGTCATTCGGTCATTTTCAGTCACTTTCTAGCCACTTCTGTTGATCGTCGGCGTCAAAAGATTGTACGAGTTGCCTATCCAGCAGGCTTCATGTGTGAGAACAGGCTTCAATCATGAATTACACAAGTTTAAGTGACATTTCAGTCACTTCAGTCAACTTTCAATCGCTCCAGCCATTTTTTTAGTCACTCCAGTCATTTTTAGTCGTCTGTGTTATTTCGCTTCCTGTTATTTTTAGTCGAATTCCTGTCATTTTCAGTCAAACTCCTGAAATTTTCAGTCAAATTTCAGTCATTTTCAGTCATTTTCAGTCATTCGCAGTCACTTGTCAATCTTCAGTCAAAAGTCAGTGTACAGGCAAAATCGAAGTGATGTCCCCCTCGGGCCCAGGTGTCCGCGGTTAAAGAAGAAATCCGGAGCGTAGCGTGCCGCACTGCGCGAGACAATACCTGCATGGCCGGCGGGGCGGAGCGGGGCGAGAGGCGCAGTGCGGTGGCGGCGGGCCGGCCACGCAGGTAATTTATACAGGACCGTAAAGCGATTAATGTGGCTCGTGACCGGACCCCCCCCCCCCCCCCCGCTCCCTCCCCCACACGGCGGGACCGCATCGGCCGGCAGCACACCGCAAGGGAAATCCATTACAAATCGTTTGCCTCGGCCCGGCCCACAGCCCGGGTTGTAATAATATTTCCTTCTGGACCTGTTAAAGAGCCGGGTCTGTTTTGCAGCGTCGCTAATCCGCGCACGTGAGCTTGCCAGCCTCAGGCTGTATGCACCCGGCTGGCCCGCCGACCCGACCCGACCCGACCCCAACAGAAAAAGACCATGTTTAATGCTTATCATGTGATCTGCTCCGCTGCCCGCGGCGTTAACACCAGGGGGTAGGCCAGCCCGCCGGGCAGGCGTGTGGCGCGGGCTGGCCGCTGGCCTACCTAGCGCCTGACTACCTGTGGGTAGGCCACCCCGTTCCACATGCCTGCCCGGCGGGCTGGCCTACCTAGCGCCTGGCTACCCGTGGGTAGAGGCCACCACGTGCCACTTGCCTGCCCGGCGGACTGGCCTACCTAGCGCCTGGCTACCCGTGGGTAGGCCACCCCGTTCCACATGCCTGCCCGGCGGGCTGGCCTACCTAGCGCCTGGCTACCCGTGGGTAGAGGCCACCACGTGCCACTTGCCTGCCCGGCGGACTGGCCTACCTAGCGCCTGGCTACCCGTGGGTAGGCCACCCCGTTCCACATGCCTGCCCGGCGGGCTGGCCTACCTAGCGCCTGGCTACCCGTGGGTAGAGGCCACCACGTGCCACTTGCCTGCCCGGCGGACTGGCCTACCTAGCGCCTGGCTACCCGTGGGTAGGCCACCCCGCGCCACATGCCTGCCCGGCGGGCTGGCCTACCTAGCGCCTGGCTACCCGTGGGTAGAGGCCACCCCGTGCCACTTGCCTGCCCGGCGGGCTGGCCCACCTAGCGCCTGACTACCCGTGGGTAGGCCACCCCGCGCCACATGCCTGCCCGGCGGGCTGGCGTACGTAGCGCCTGGCTACCCGTGGGTAGGCCACCCCGCGCCACATGCCTGCCCGGCGGGCTGGCCTACCTAGCGCCTGGCTACCCGTGGGTAGAGGCCACCACGTGCCACTTGCCTGCCCGGCGGACTGGCCTACCTAGCGCCTGGCTACCCGTGGGTAGGCCACCCCGCGCCACATGCCTGCCCGGCGGGCTGGCCTACCTAGCGCCTGGCTACCCGTGGGTAGAGGCCACCCCGTGCCACTTGCCTGCCCGGCGGGCTGGCCCACCTAGCGCCTGACTACCCGTGGGTAGGCCACCCCGCGCCACATGCCTGCCCGGCGGGCTGGCGTACGTAGCGCCTGGCTACCCGTGGGTAGGCCACCCCGCGCCACATGCCTGCCCGGCGGGCTGGCCTACCTAGCGCCTGGCTACCCGTGGGTAGGGAGTTATCCACTTAGCGTATCGCGTATCGCGTCTGGCGTATTTTGCGCCTCGCGTATGGCGTTTTTTACGCAAAAAACGCGAGACGCGTAAAAAACGCCATACGCGAGGCGTAAAATACGCCAAACGCGATACGCGAGGCGTAAAAAACGCCATACGCGAGGCGTAAAATACGCCAAACGCGATACGCGAGGCGTAAAAAACGCCATACGCGAGGCGCAAAATACGCCAGACGCGATACGCGATACGCTAAGTGGATAACTCCCTGGCCACCCCGCGCCACATGCCTGCCCGGCGGGCTGGCCTACCTAGCTCCTGGCTACCCGTGGGTAGGCCACCCCGCGCCACTTGCCTGCCCGGCGCGGCGGTCGTCTGGCCTACCTAGCGCCTGGCTACCCGTGGGTAGGCCACCCCGCGCCACTTGCCTGCCCGGCGGGCTGGCCTACCTAGCTCCTGGCTACCCGTGGGTAGGCCACCCCGCGCCACTTGCCTGCCCGGCGGGCTGGCCTACCTAGCGCCTGGCTACCCGTGGGTAGGCCACCCCGTGCCACATGCCTGCCAGGCGGTCTGGCCTACCTAGCGCCTGACTACCCGTGGGTAGGCCACTTCGCGCCACATGCCTGCCTGGCGGGCTGGCCTACCTAGCGCCTGGCTACCCGTGGGTAGGCCACCCCGCGCCACTTGCCTGCCCGGCGGGCTGGCCTACCCTGCGCCCGCAGCCACCACCTGCTGTCGACACAGGCGCGCCCCGCCCCGCGTCAGGTGTGAACCATGAAGAGGCGTGCCCGGTGTCCGGTCAGCAGGGGCTAATTTATCGCGTCCACAAATCAGTCAGTCGGGCTGGGCGGGACGCGGCGGCCAGCGCAGCGCCCGCGGCCAGAAGTTCAGTCCAGCAGACACCTGGTCGCACAACAAGCGCCATGGCATCGTGTTCGAGGCGGGCCGGGCCGGGCAGGCAGGACCAGGGTGGCGTGCCCCTCTCGATCCAGAAAGAGACCTGAATAAATAAGGTCAGCGGGAAGAGGAAGTCAGCAGCTCGGCCGAAGTTTGTGCGTGTAGATGTCCGTGAATGTCCGACGAGCATCTCCGCCCACAACCCGCGCGCTGCGCGCCCCCGCCCCGCCCCGCCCCGCCCCGCCCCGCCCCCGCCCCGCCCCGCCCCGCCCCGCCCCGCCCCGCCCCGCCCCGCCCCGCCCCGCCCTCGGGCCCGGTGCTAAACGACCCTCAGCCCCTCGGGGCACACGACGTTAACGGCTCGCTCAGATGAGGAGCTCGGCCTCGTCGTGTTTTTGTAGCTGCGGCCTAATATCTCTCTGGTTTCAGGCTCGGCGGGACCCCTGGAGACGTCCCCCTGCGGCCCGCGCGCCGCCCCCGCGCACGGCTGGGCGCAACACCTACCCCGCGGCCCCGAGGGCCGGTCCGCGCTGTCCAGGACCGGCTGCGACCCCGGCTACCGGCTGGTGGGCGCGGCGCTGGCGGCCTGCTCCGCCGGACAGTGGAGCCACCCGCCGCCCTCGTGCAGGCCGCGGCCGCGGCCGCGCCAGCGCGCCAGGACGCAGCACGGTGAGTCGAGCACACAGGGCGTTCCATCCAGTCGTCGGCCGACCCGAGTTTACACGTCGCCCGACACCGAACTTAATTTGTTGGGGGGAGGCGCGCGCAGGGGGCCAGACTGGCGTGCCCCTGCTGCCGCTTCTAATGCCCTACCCCCCGCCCCCGCCCCCCACGCCCGTGACAAACTGCCCCCTCCGCACTCTCCCCCGCTCCGCTCCTCCCCCGCCCCCGCTGGTACTACCTGCCGTTCGGCTTTCCCTTAAGTCCCGGTGGTTCGGGCGCCGCTTCGTGGCGTCCCGTGTCACCATTACGCGTCCTATTTCCGTATCGCCGGGCGTGCGTCCTCGGGCGGGGCGGGGCGGGGCGGGGCGGGGCGCGGCGTGGCATGGATAGGGCGCGCAGGGCGTCGTCGTCGGTCGCCTCGCCTCACGGTGCTCACGGGGAGCACGGGGAGTTCACACTTAGTTTATACCCCTATAGCTCCGCGCCTCCCTCCCCTCCCCCTCCCCGAGGTTGGATTCCGCTCGCTCCTTTTTAGATTGCTCTTTCGACGGGCCATCAAACCTCACTAGCGCGTCGGGCCTACATAACAAGGGCGGGGTTCTGGTACTCGCGGTGAGTACCGAGCGAGCAGTCTCCCTGCACCAGGATGCCGACGGTGAACACCGCGGCCAGGAAGCGCCCGAAGCGGATACTTGAGTTCTGTGGGGTCCTCTGTCGCTGTCCCGTGCGGTGCTCCTGGCCTGGCCGGGGGCGGGGCGGGGCGGGGCGGGGCGGGGCGGGGCGGGGCGCGGCGCGGCGGGATGCGATTTAAATCGCTCGCTCCGCCCCCAGTGTTATGATGACTGGGTGCGAAACGACGAGGTGCCAATGCCCCCCCCCCCCCCTCTCCGGCCGTCGCGCCGAACAGACCGCGAGCCTTTCTCTCTACGCGACGTTCGTTTGGCATGTGGTGAGCCGCGGGAGGCGGTGACGTCACGCAGAAGTTGAAGAAGAAGACGAGCGTTTTACGAGGGAAGTGCCACCGGAACACGCGGGTCGAGCGGAGAGGCGCGTTAAAAATATATCGCCGGCCGGCCGGCGCTTGAATGCGCGCCTGAATGAGTGACGCGGGCGGGCGTTGTCGCCGCCGCTCTAGGAGAGGGCGGTTATGATGAACCGCTAAGACAAACAAACCGGGGCACGCCGAGGTATTTTTTAGACCGTCCCCAAGACTGCTGTCTCTACGAGATGGAAATGTGCCCCGCTATCCTATTTCACTTGCCCACCCCTCGGCTGGGTGGACATGAGACCATCCGGGTTTGAGACTGAAGGACATGAGACCATCCGGGTTTGAGACTAAAGGACATGAGACCGGACATGAGACTGGCCGAAGCGCTGAAGGGGTGCAGGAGTGACCGCATACTACGACCACCGGGCCCAGTCTCATGTCTGAGGCGAGCAGTCTCATGTCTGTGACCAGCAGTCTCATGTCTGCGTCCGAGACATGAGACTGCTTGCCTTAGACATGAGACTGCTCGTCTCAGACATGAGACTGAGCCCGGTGGTCGTAGTATGCGGTCACTCCTGCACCCCTTCGGCGCTTCGGCCAGTCTCATGTCCGGTCTCATGTCCTTCAGTCTCAAACCCGGATGGTCTCATGTCCACCCAGCCCACCCCTCCCACTCAACATGCGCTATGCACAGCACTGTAACTCAAAAGGTGACAAATTTGTGACCTTTTGTGGCGACACATCGAAAAAGGAAACATCCCCTTTTTGTTTCCCTTTTTTCGGAAACACATAAATGTGTGACCTTTTTCGGCGACAATTTTGTTTCCAAAACCTCCGTGTATTACCGAAAAAGGTCACATGCGTGTCCGTTTCGGTAACACACGCAGGTTTTGGAAACAAAATTGTCTCCGAAAAAGGTCACACATTTATGTGTTTCCGAAAAAAGGAAACACATTATGTGTCGCCGATTTAAGGCAACATGTGTTTCCTTTAAAATTACAGTGAGGGCTGCACAGCGATTCCGGGGCGCGCACTCCTCGCTCTGTCTCTCTTGCACTCATGAGGTGCGCCGTGTAGGTCAGACCCGCTGGCAGCCAGGCCAGGCCGGCCGTCGTCGGCTACGCCGCAGGCCGAAGGCGCGATGTGACGGGTTCCCGCGACCACAATTTTGCCCGTGGAAAGTCGGGGAAAAGACCGTTCCATAGGAAAAACGCTCAGGAATCCAATGCACTGAACGCCGTCCCCGAAAATTCAAAAGTCTTGGAGCCTATCGGTTTCCCAGGTACGAAACCGAGGTCTAGGCGCTACACTGTTAAAAAAAAAGCTTGTGAATTAACAGCGAATTCGTTGTTAATTTTTATAGCGACAAGTATTGTTTTACAACAACATAACTTGTAAAGCAACAACGAGGTTGTTGAGCAAGAACAAAAGTTGTCTTCGAACAACAAAAGTTGTCCGCCAACAACAAAAAGTGTCCAGTTATTTATATATTAAAAAGTTGTTCAGTTACGACCGAAGTTGTCCAGTTACAACAAAACTTGTCCAATTACAACAAAACTTGTCCAATTACAACAAAAGTTGTTCAAGAACAACAAAAATTGTTCATAGCAACAACAAAAGTTGTCCAGGAACAACATCACTGCAGACTACGTGATGAGCGAGGGCTGCCCACTTTTTCTTCGAGTAAAGTCCCTTCTCTGGCTCATAGGCGCCGCTACTGTCGGGCAGTCAGACAATCGAGACGCGCGACGCGCTCTGTCTCCTGCGAGTGCGGGGAATGCATGTCCCAGCAGTCCGCCGGCGCGGCGCCCATAAGGGGGCATTCACTCTTAAAATTTGTGACCCGACTACTACGTCTATTACGCTCCTGAAATTCACAGATTTGGTCAAAGTCAGGCAAAAACGGGCAAAAACATCCTGAAACGACCAAAAAATTGTAAAATGTGGATTATTTTGGCCATTACGCATCTATTACGCACACTATTACGCCTTTATTGCGGATAGTGTGAGCCAACTAATACGCGAGTGCATGCCCCCTCGGCGGCGCCCGCCCAGCCCAGCCCATGCGGCTCATTGCACTCCGCTCAAAACGAGTCGATTTTTTGGGGGGACTTATTTCATTAACGGCACCCGGCACGCGATAGTCTTTCCCGCCGCGCCTGGCAGGCAGGCACGGGGCGCGTGCGGGGCGTCCCTCACGACGTGGCCGAGCTTGACTATGGCTCGGAGCCGTTTTTCGTGTCGGCGCGCCGCAGAGGATCAAAAGGCCCTCGCAGGGCTCGGCTCGGGCACGGCGGCGAGGTCCAGCAGGAGTGGCAGGAGGCTGATTCCAAAGCTCGCTCTCGCGGCTTCGTCCTTGTCGCACTCATGGGGCACTACCACCCCCGACATGGGGCACCGCCATAGGTGCGACAAGGACAGAGGAACGAGAGCGATCTTCGGAATCAGCCTGCAGGGCGAGTGTTTGTTCTTCTCTGGAGGGCCTCCCTCCCCCGGGGCGGGGCGGGGCGGGGCGGGGCTCTGGACCTACAATGGGTGCATTAGCAGGTGCGCCCGCGCCGCGTCCTCCTCCTGCTCAGCCCATCTGTCGGCGCCACGCCACGCCACGCCGCGCCACGCTATGCTTCAGTCTGCACGACCTGATTTTATCGACCAGTCATATGCGATTGCGGCGGTGGCGGTCGCGCGCGCTGCGCTGCACTGCGCCACGAGGAGGCTCTCTCGCGCGCGAGGGAGTCCGTCTGCCGCCCCGCCGCCCCAGAGTGAGTGAGTGAGTGAGACATTTACGACTGCAGCACGCACCGCGCCAGCGGGTACCCGGGGCCCGGCCCGGCCCAGGCCCGGGCGGGGAGTGCCTACCGGCGCACATTCAGCCCTGGTATTGGTATGGCCCGTGGAGGGGAAGTGGGGTGGCGCGGCGCGGTGGGGCGATTTCGTGGTGTTTGCCTTCTAAAAATAAAGGAATCCCTTTTCCCGAGAGTGCGTGTGCATGTGTGAGTGTGAGTCGCCGTGTGTGTGTGTGTGTGTGTGTGTGTGAGAGAGAGAGAGAGAGAGAGAGAGAGAGAGAGAGAGAGAGAGAGAGAGAGAGAGAGAGAGAGAGAGTGTGCACCGCCCCGCGGTCTGACGTGACAATGTTGCATCGGCTTAGTCGTAGCGCAGCCCTGTATGCTCGAGCCCAACGCCACTCGGGCTAGCTCCTCCAGCCTGCTCCAGCCCCACGCGGCAGCCCCGCCCCGCTCCAGTCCTCCTCGAGCTCACGCCATACAGAACAGTGGCAATCCGATCTGAGGGAATGCGCGTGGTATCAGCCCAGGCCAAGAGCAGCCGTCCGTCCCTTCCCGTCGCGTTCAAAGTACAACACCGACTTAATAGGGAATTCCGCTAGAGGGGAACAAGAACCTAAAGAAGAAGAGCATGACCGCCGGTTCCGTTTTCTCCCGAAATCTGATTGGTCAACGCTGATGTCACTTTCGCCGTCAGCCAACGAGCGCACAGGAGGAAACAGAAGCAGTGGGCGTGATTTTCTTCACAAATAAAGTTCTGGTTTCAGTTGAGCGGAATACCCTGAAGAGAGCTTTCATCATCCTGTCCTGTCTCTCTTTCTCTCACACTCATTAGGTTCACCGCACAGGTGCGAGAGGGACAGAGCGAGGAGAATAAGTCTGCAGGAGCGACCGTTTCCATCGAGGGCGACGAGAGCCGTGGTCGTCTTGGTGCTGAGCGCGGCGCGCGGCGAGGCAGTGCAATGGGCTCCCCCCGGCCGTCAGCCATTTAGACGCGTACAAGTGTTAGGTGCGGTGCGCTAGCGCTAGGGGCCTGCACGCTGCTTGCCTCAAGGCTTGCCTGCCTCCTGCCTACTGCCTGCATGTCCTGCCGCGCCGACTGGAAGTTCCTTTCTTTTGTACGAGTCTGCTTGTAGCGTGCAACAATGTCCACCTCGCTCCCCTCGGCTCGGCTGGGCTGCGCGGCAGAGGCAGGCCAGGCGGTGCCGGACTTCTGCATGTTCTCCGGAAGCTGCGCCACGCCGAGCCGCTGCCCCCTGCGGAGCAGCAGGGCCTGGCGGGGCGGCGCGGGGCGGCGCGGGGCGGGGCGGGGCGGGGCGGGGCGGGGCGGCGCGGGGCGGCGCGGGGCCGAGGGCGAGACGGCGGCGCGGCGGCCCTCGCACGTGTTTGCACGCCTCTGTAAAACCGAAGCGGCGGGTAGACCGTATCGACTCCCCGGCCCGGCCCGGCCCGGCGTATGACTTATCCTGCAGCTCATGCATGCAGGCAGGCAGCAAGGGGATTCCGAACACCGTTTTGCAGTGTCCTCCTCTCTCTTGTCCCTCATGGCCGTGCCTCACGAGTGCGACAAGGAAAGAGCGACAGAATCAGCCCCCACAGGCAGGCTTGCAGGGCCGGCGGGGTGGGGCATCCTCCAGCAGGACAATGCCTCCTCCTCCTCCTCCGGGCCGTGCAGTGCAGGCTGCAGGCATCGCTTGGACACGGGCGGGCCGGGCCGGGCCGGGCCTCAACCTCCCCGCAGGATGACGAGACGAGCCCAATCCGTTCCGCGACCAGACCCGGCCCGTGCCCGTCTCGGTTAGGTCAGCGGGCCGAGGTGATCGATGTTCAGGAGCGCCATACACCACGCGCCGCCACGCCCCTTAATCGATATTAATCGAACCTCTTCTCTCGGAGGTGCAGCATGTGTTGCGCCGCTGGGCCGCTGGGCGGTGCGCCCGGCCCCGCCCCGCCCCGCGCCGCGCCGCTCAGCACGGCCAGGACACCGCGCCCCGGCCCGCCCCGGCCCGGCCCGGCCAACCCGTCCTGCACGCGCCTTACTTGGACCTGCCAGTGCGGGGCGGCGCGGGGCCGGCGCGGGGCCAGCGCGGCGACGGGATGGGAGGCCTCCTGGGAAACGAATGGACTTTGCGCAGAGGGCCATCCTTGGCTTGAATATCAGGGTGCGGAGGAGCGCGAAAACAGAAATTATAGGGTGATAAATTCACGAAGACTTAACCGGCCGGGGCCCGGGCCCGGGCCTCGGGCCGTAGCCCGCAGCGTGCGGCGGGGGTGCGGTAGCGGCCGCTCGTACGATCGACATTTCCAAAAGTGTCTCCCATGCGCTCCCTCCCCCCCCCCCCCTCTGTCGTCGTGTCGCCCTGCCTGCCCAGCCCCTCGGCGGCGGCGCGGCGGCGGCGCTCTCTTGCCGGCTCTAAATTTACTCTGGACTGTTGCACCGCCTGTTGCAGGGACCGGCGTGGCTGCGGCGAACGCGTCCGCCGGGCGCAATGACGAGTCAAACAGGTGAGACACATCGGACTCACGGCACCTCTGCTTGGAGGGGGGCCGTGCTCTAATTATGATATTTTTATAGAGGCTGGGTCATAACTGTAATGCTCTCTGCACGGCACTGTCGGCCGAGGAGAAGGGGGAGGTGGGAGGGGGAGGGGTCGTCCACTCCGAGCTGAGATTACCAGACCAGCAGGCGGGAAGCGCGTCGCGGAATTGGTCGGGCGCGGGGCTGCAGAGAGTGAAGCGGCGGCGACGATGGGTACGCGTCTGGCACAACATTTATGAGCAGTCATAATCTCATTATTGGTGCTCTCGAGTGGGTGGTGCTGGCGGGGCCGGGCGGGGCGGGGCGCGGACGGACGCGGCGAGTTCACGCCTGGTTCACGGAGTAACGACGCCAAACAGGCGTCCAATTCAATCTTCAAAGCGCGCGCATCGCGCACCCGCGAGTGTCCGCGCGCCCGCCCGCTCCGCGCCGCGCCCCGCCGGCGCAACCCGACGACCAGCAGGCCTCCAATTGACCGGCGGCTGCGGCGGTGGTCAACAGAGAGTCATTGGCACTCGCACTGCCAACGACCGCGGGCGACGAAGCAGAGGGGAGGGGGAGGGGGGGTATTTATGTGGGGCTACTTTATTTCGTGCAGGAGTACCAGGAGGGTTTTGCCAGCCGACGGAGGGCATAAAAAATAAAAATCATATTTTGTTGGAAGCCGGTGCTGCGCCGCGCTAATCCGCTTGTGCCTGTGTGCATCTCTGTCCTGCAGCGTCCTGGTGCAGCTGGACTCGCCTGTCAGCGACAGCGCGCCGCCGGCCCGGCCCCGCAGGCGGAAGAAGACCGACCGGAAGCAGCAGGTGGAGCAGGACGGCGAGCACCCGCTGCGCCGGAAGGGTGGTGGCGGCCGCCAGAAGGGCAAGGGCGCCGCCAAGAAGAAGAAGAACCGGAAGAAGGCGGCCAAGCAGGGTGAGTAAACGGGCCGTAAGGATCCTTGTGTATCGCGTCGCGCCGCCCCGGACCCACGCCCCAGGTGTGAGATTGTTTTCTGATCCAAGCAGGCAGAGCCCGCCACAAGGGCGGAATCCTCGTCGACCCTGGCGGAGGTGGAGGCCCGGGCCCCGGGCCCGACGCGCTCGCTAGCACCGGGATACTGCACGGCGGCCGGCTTGGCGGCGGCGGCGGCGAAGCTGCCACCGGACCCGACCTGGGCGAGCCCGAGGCGCTCCCGTCCGCCCCCGTGCCCCGCGGGCTGGTGCGCGAGGAGGACGCCGACCTCAGCTGTCTGGTCGGCCTCGGCGCCGGGGACGGGGACGCCGCCTCGGCCGGCGGCTTCCTGCGTGCCCCGGACCTGCCCCTCGCCAACGTCCTGAAGTACACCAAGTATGAGCCAGCCGGGAGATGAGATGGGCCGGGAGGAGCCGGGTAGCACTGCGCAGCGGTGCGCCTCGCCTCGCCAATCTCGATGGCAGAGCGAGTAGAGGGGCTGCGCTGCCGCGGCCGAGCGATAGCCTGCTTGACTCAGCAACGCTCCGCGGAATGCGTGTACATTGATTCAGATAGAGCCCAGGCGCGCGGCGCCCTGCGGTGGGCTGGCGGGGCGGGGCGGGGCGGGGCGGGGCGGGGCGGGGCGGAGGGCCCTATGCCCTGCGCACTGTGGGAGCTCAGCCCTATACCCCGCCCCGCCGCCCCACCTGGCCTGGCTGCAGCGGGTGGAGAGGCACTGCCGGCCCTCCGGCCGCAACAGCGGCTGTGGTCGGGTCGGGTCGGGTCGGCGTGTCACCCCGCGTCCACGTCGCCTGCCCTCTGGACCGAGAGCACCTTAGTGCTCTGGCCGCTCGACTCGTGCCCGCCCCGGCCCCGCCGCAATGTGCACGAGAAAATTCTCTCTCCTGCTCGCATTGTGGCTGACAGATAACTCATGTTTTTATTTTCCTTTCACGTCGCCCAGGAAGCGCAACCCGTCCCCGCCGAAGAACCGCTACTTGGTGGTGCTGTACAAGTGCATCGCCGGCTTCACGCTCAAGGACCCCGCGGTAGACCGGCTGTTCTGCAGCCGCGGGCGCTGGGTGGGCCCGCAGCCCGTCTGTATCTCTGCAGGAGGTGAGCGCTCCGCCGCATACCCTACCCACCCAAAGCAGTCGTGGAACGACCCGTCATCGCACTGATCGTTCTCTCCCACGCCGTAAATCCTCTGCTCGCCGTGGCTTGGCTACCGGGCGTGCGGCATGCGCGGGGCGGAGCGCCAGGCCGCGGCCGGGCCGGGCCGGGGCCCTCAGCCGCGATGCACAGATTGCGGCGGGCTGCCGGCGCGG
The DNA here is from genome assembly GCA_029379305.1 of Frankliniella fusca. NCBI lineage: Eukaryota > Metazoa > Arthropoda > Insecta > Thysanoptera > Thripidae > Frankliniella > Frankliniella fusca. The sequence continues at coordinate 163,427 of JAHWGI010000311.1, read as the reverse complement.
CGGCGCCTCCGCCCTCCCCATCCCCTCCCCTCCCCAGCACCCGCCTGCATCGCATTACAACACCTGTTATTGCAGGACCGCCGGGACCCAGGATCGGGAAGGAGGATGACGCCGATGACGGCGCCGGTGACGCGGACGCCGACGGGGACGACGAGCCCTGTGACGAGGGCGAGGACGGCGCGCTCGACTGCGAGCACGAGTGCCGGGTGGTCCGCGGGCGCGCCGCCTGCCGCTGCTTCCGCGGCTACCAGCTGGACGGCAAGAACCGTTGCATCGGTCAGTCATCCCTCGGGCCGCAGGGGCCCGGGCCCGGGGGCAGCTCATGACCCCCGTGTGATAGCCATCGGAGGTGGGGAGGGGAGGGGAGAGTGGAGGTATTCTCTGCCCTTGTCCCGGCGCGATGTCGCGTCGCTTGCTCTCTGATGCCCCGGCGCGGCGCTGGACAGGACCGGACGGGGGACGGCGCCCGCCTGCTCCAGCCTCGCTCCAGCGGGCACGTGCAGTCCGCTGTCTTGCAGACCGTCGATTCAGATTTTGCGCCGCGGCTAGCAGACGACGCTTTTTTCGCTACGGAAGATGACAGTTGCGATGAAAGTCTCCGGAAAACTGCAGCGAAGGAGCTCCGAACTCGAGGATCTTCCGTCGTCCCCGAGTTGCCCGAGCTGGATACCCCGTCCCCGTCTCCATGACTCCCTTCCCTCCGTCCCTCCACCCCTCCCCTCCACTCCACTCTCTCGTCCCCGCCTCGCTCAAGTTCGCACTTCCCCCCGCAGCATGTGGCAAAACGATTGCCGTAAATCCCGACACTACTTTAGTTCGCACGCGAGTGAGGCGAATGTGCCGCGGCGTGGCTTGGCGTGGCGCGGCGCGGCGTGGCAAAGCGGCGCGGCGCGGTGTTTACGGCGCTGCGCTTTGCCTTTCATTAATTAAATTTACCCGACAGAACAATGATTCACGGTGCCGGGCGAGGCGGGGCGAGGCGGGGCGGGGCGGGGCGGGGCCGGGCCGGACACGCTGTGGTGTCGGGTGGACGGGACGGGCACTGGACGGTCCCACTGCCCCGCGCGTCTCTCTCACCGGCCCTGTTCTGATCCCAGACGTGGACGAGTGCGCGGTCGACAACGGCGGCTGCGCGGACCTCTGCGTCAACAGCCCGGGCTCCTTCCGCTGCGAGTGCCGCGACGGCCTGCGCCTGGAGGCGGACGGCTCCTCCTGCCGGGGTCAGTCAGTGCAGGGCGGCGGAGCGGAGCGGGTCTCGTCCTTTCGCCTGCAGGACTGCTTCCACAACTGCTCAGCACTGCGCAGCACTGCTCAGCACGCGATGCAAATGAGAAGAAGGGTCTTTCTTTTCACAGCTCTTGTTCTCGCTTTTGGCTGGCGGGTGGACGGTGTCGCGGACACGACACGACAGGACACTAGGCTAGGCGCTGCCCTGCTCTGCCACGGCTTCCTCTGCTTCAGTGCACGCTGCCCGCGGGTGGGGCGGGGACGGGGCGAGGGCTTGTCACGCCCGTCTTGGCGGTACCTTAGAGCCGGTGATATTCAGCGTGCCTTTTTCCGTGTCCTGCCGCAGACGTCAACGAGTGCCTACTGCGCAACGGGCACGGGCCGTGCCAGGACGGCTGCGTCAACCTGGACGGCGGCTACCGCTGCTCGTGCGACAACCTGCCGGGGACGCGCCTGGCCGCCGACAACCACACGTGCGAGGACGTGGACGAGTGCGAGCGCGACAACAACGGCTGCTCGCACACCTGTCTCAACACCATCGGCTCCGCCTTCTGCCTCTGTCCGGAGGGGATGGTGCTGAACTCGGACTGGAAGACTTGTCGAGGTGCGGCGGAGAGGGGAGGCCACGGCCCACACGTTACATGACCCGCTACAAAATCTAGCGGTATTCGGCGTCATTCCGATATTTGAAATGCCGCCTGGTTGTAGATGTGGACGAGTGCTCGGACGCCACAATAGCCCGTCGGTGCCCAGGGGGCTGCGTCAACACGCCGGGGTCGTTCACGTGCCTGGAGGAGGCCTCCACCACCAGGGAGCCGGCCGACTCGGCGAACCCTCCGCCGGACAAGGGCGGCCGCGCTCGGGCCGAGAACGAGGACGGTGACGACGGAGAGGGTGAGGAGGACGAAGAGGATAGGTGGCGAGGAAAGACGAGCGGCGACGATTGCCAGCCCGGGTACCGGCGCGTCGACGGCGAGTGCAAAGGTGAGTGAGAGGAGAGCTCGGGAGAGCTTTTGAAGGTGACAGGCAAGCCATGGCAACTGCGAGTGCTGACTTTGAAAGTCTTCCCGTCAGACGTGGACGAGTGCACCGAGCAGGAGACGCGCTGCTCGCACGAGTGCCTGAACGAGCCGGGCTCTTTCTCGTGCTCGTGCCCCTCCGGCTACGACCTAGCCGAGGACGAGGCGACCTGCGAGGACATCGACGAGTGTTCAGAGCCGGACCACGGCTGCTCGCACTCGTGTGTCAACCTGGTGGGGAGCTACCGCTGCGAGTGCCCGGCCGCGTGGTCGCTGTCAGCCGACCAGCGGACCTGCTCGGAGGAGGAGGAGGGTTGTCAGGAGGCTGGGTAGGTAGAAGTGTTTTAGTCGGGGTTTTAGTGGTACAAATGTACCCCGAGAGATAGCGTCATGTGAAGCTGTTGCCCGTCGTCCCCTAGCTGCTCCCACTCCTGCCTGGTCGTGGAGGGCCGCGCGACGTGTCAGTGCCCTGGAGGGCTGCACCTGGCCGACGGCGACCCTCGGCGCTGCGTCGACCTGGACGAGTGCGCCGCGGGAAACGGCGGCTGCTCGCACCAGTGCGTCAACGAGCAGGGCGGCTTCCGCTGCCAGTGCCCGGACGGCTTCTGGCTGGACGATGATGAGCGGACCTGCGTGGACGTCAACGAGTGCGAGGAGGACAACGACGTTCAGGGCGGACCGGCGTGCAGCGGCACCTGCGTGAACACGGAGGGCAGCTTCTACTGCAGCTGCCCGGAGGGGACGACGCTGGCCCCGGACGGTAGAACCTGCGAGCTTGACCCGGACGACCAGCGCTGCTCGGACGATCACGGCTGCTCGCACGAGTGCGCACGCGACAAGGGGCAGCACGTGTGCCTGTGCCCGCAGGGACTGTCCCTCGCCCCGGACAACGTGACTTGCCAGGACGTGGACGAGTGTGAGACAGAGAAGCCTTGCGATCAGCTCTGTGTCAATGAGTTGGGCAGTTTCAGGTGAGAAGGTGCCTTGAATGTTTATTTTTTAATGTCGGCAGTAGGTGGTAGCTCAAAAATCACTGCTGCGTCAGGTGTTCCTGCAAGCCGGGCTACACCCTCGAGCCGGACGGCCGGCGCTGCAGTGACTTGGACGAATGCGCGGAGGCGGAGGGCGACTCCGCGCGCCCACGCTGCTCCCACAACTGCACCAACGTCCCGGGGTCGTTCCACTGCGACTGTCCCGTTGGCCACCGACTCGGCGCGGACGGGCTCACTTGCGAGGACGTTGACGAGTGCACGTCGGTGACGGAGGACGGCGAGCCAACGTGCTCCCACGACTGCGTCAACGAGGTGGGCTCGTACCGCTGCAAGTGCCCGCCCGGGCTCGCGCTGCAGGCGGACGCTCGCACCTGCGAGGACGTGGACGAGTGCACCGACGGTGGCCACGGCTGCTCGCACACCTGCGACAACTGGGTCGGCAGCTACCGCTGCAGCTGCCCGGACGGGCTCCAGCTGGGGGAGGACGGCCACACCTGCCAGGACGTGGACGAGTGCGCGGGGGCATATCACCGCTGCTCGCACGAGTGCATGAACGAGCACGGCACTTATCGATGCGTGTGCCCGCCCGGGTACACCCTCGGGGAGGACAATCGGACCTGCAAGGACGTGGATGAGTGCGAGTCGGGGAGCAACAGCATCCACGGTGACCAGGATTGGCCGTCGCCCTGCCAGCAACGCTGCGTCAACGAGCCCGGCTCGTACCGCTGCGAGTGCGCGGACGGCTACCGTCTCGACCCCGCGGCCGCGGGCGCGTGTGTAGACGTGGACGAGTGCGCGAAGGACAACGGCGGCTGCTCGCACGAGTGCCGCAACCTGCCGGGCGGCGTCGAGTGCTCCTGCCCGCCGGCCTTCACGCTCCAGCCCGACGGCCGCGTGTGCCACGCCGACAACGGCTGCCACGTCAACAACGGCGGCTGCGCGCACGAGTGCCACTTCAACGGCACGGTGTTCTGCCTGTGCCGCGAGGGCTTCGTCCTGGACGCCGCCACGGGCCGGCACTGCGAGGACGTGGACGAGTGCGCGACGCGCGGCCACGGCTGTGCGCATCTCTGCGTCAACACGCCCGGCTCCTTCCGTTGTGCGTGCCGCGAGGGCTTCGAGGCGCCTGCGGACCGCCCGACGGACTGCGTGACCACGGGTCCCACCGATCCCTGCGCGCAGGGCAACGGCGGCTGCTCACACCGCTGCGCCGTCGTGTCCGGGGCAGCGCGCTGCTCCTGCCCGCCGGGCTACCGGCTGAGCGAGGCCGATGGCCGCACCTGCGAGGACGTGGACGAGTGCATGCAGAGCGACGACGAGGACGACGGCGACGCGGGCAGCGGGCGCCTGTGCGCGCACGCGTGCGTCAACACCCCCGGCAGCTACCGCTGCGCGTGCTCGCCCGGGTACGCGCCGCCACCCGACGACCCGCACGCCTGCGAGGACGTGGACGAGTGCGCCGACGTGGACCAGGGTGGCTGCTCGTACTCGTGCAGCAACACGCCGGGCAGCTACCGCTGCGCCTGTCCGCCCGCGCACCGCCTCCTCGCGGACGGCAGGACGTGTGCGACGGCCGCGGACCGCGACCACTGCCTGGACAACAACGGCGGCTGCTCTCACGGCTGTCGGAGCACGGCGCACGGCGCGTCCTGCGAGTGTCCGGACGGCTACCGACTCGACCCGTCCAACAACAGCACCTGCCTGGACGTGGACGAGTGCGCGCTCGACAACTTCGCGTGCTCAGGGCAGTGCGTCAACACTCGCGGCAGCGCGTACTGCCTGTGCGCGCGCGATCAGGAGCTCGGTGCCGACAACAAGACCTGCGTGCCCGTGGACCCGTGCCAGGCCGCGCGCTGCTCTCACCGCTGCGAGGTGGAGCCGCCGGGGCGCGCGCGCTGCCTGTGTCCGCCGAGACACTACCTGCTGGAGGACGCCCGATCCTGCGCTGAGGTGGACCCTTGCGCCGAGGACAACGGCGGCTGCTCGCACGCCTGCGTGCGCCTGGAGGCGGCGGTCCAGTGCCGCTGCCCGGAGGGCTGGGAGCTGGACGCCGGCGGCAAGCGCTGCCGACTCCGGGACCCCTGCGAGCGAGAGAACGGCGGCTGCTCGCACGCCTGCGTGCCCAAGGTGGGCACCGGCGAGGCGCAGTGCCGCTGTCCCGAGGGCTGGGAGCTGGACGCGGGCGGCAGGCAGTGCCACCTGCAGGACCCCTGCGAGAGGGCGAACGGCGGCTGCTCTCACTCGTGCTCGAGCCACCAGGGCCTCGCGCAGTGCGGCTGCCCGCCCATGTACGCCCTCCGCGACGACAACAGGACGTGTGTGTTGCGGGACCCGTGCGCGGCGGACAACGGCGGCTGCTCGCACGTCTGCTTGCCGGCGGCGTCGGTCGGCGCGGTCGGTGTCACCTGCTCTTGCCCCGAGGGGCACACCCTCGCTCCAGACAACCGGACGTGCGCGCGGACCGACGGCTGCGCGGTGGGCAACGGCGGCTGCTCGCACACGTGCGTCGAGACCAAGGACGAGGTGGCGTGCAGCTGCCCGGAGGGCTACGAGCTCGCCGTGGACGGCCTGCAGTGCGAGCCGCAGAAGGCCGACGAGGACATCGCTTTGACGACGGCTGCGCCCGCGGCACCGGGGCTCTGTTTGAGCCACAACTGCTCGCACGGCTGCGAGGTGACGTTGGGCTCCGCGACGTGCACGTGTCCTCCGAGAACCAGGCTTGGCGCGGACGGCAGGACGTGCGCGGCGGTGCGGCGCTGCGACCTGAACAACGGCGGCTGCTCGCACATCTGCCGTCCGGGTCCAGGCGTCGACGTGGGTGCCGTTGCGGGCGCCGACGACGTGACGTGCGCTTGCCCGCCGGGCTGGGAGCTTGGTGCTGACGACGCCGCGACGTGCCGGCCGCGGCGCAGCTGCCTGGTGAGTCGCAGCGCGCGTTGAGCAGGGCAGTGTGTCTGTCGTCATCTCTGCTATTTAATGGTCTTCATCTCCCTGGACGTGCAGGTGGACAACGGCGGCTGCTCGCACGAGTGCGCCGACCGCGAGGACGGCGGCGTGGAGTGCGCCTGCCCCGACGGCTGGGACCTGGACCCCGACGAGCGCCGCTGCCACCGGTTGGTCACCTGCGGCGAGGACAACGGCGGCTGCTCCCACAACTGCTCCATCTCGGCGGCCGGCGAGCCCGTGTGCTCGTGCCCCGAGGGCTTCGCGCTCGCCGAGGACGACGCCGCCTCCTGCAAGGACGTCGACGAGTGCGAGGACGAGAACGGAGGGTGCTCGCACATCTGTGAGAACACGCAAGGCAGTTTCCGCTGCTCCTGCCCGGTAGGGTTCCGCCTCCAGGACGACGACGTGACCTGCAGGGACAGGTGGGTGTTGGTACAGAGTTCCCACAATTCTGAAAAATCTGGAGAGTCATGGATACAGGAAGTATAGTCTTGGAAAGTCGAAAAAAGTCATGAAAAGAGGAGGTACGGTCTTAGAAAGAAGTGACATGGATTCTATGTCTACTTTTTAAAATACGGAAATGTGAAGTCCAGCCTGCCCGGGTTTTAATGTTTTAGAGCTCCCCCCGTATAACTTGGGCGGGTAGCCTGCTTTGGGATGAATGTCATGGTTCCCGCAATTCTGGAAAACCTGAAAATATTGGTCCAGGAATTTCATGGAAAATGCCGAACTCCAAAATGTGGGAATCCTGTGCTATATGACTAGCAGAGCTCACGTGTTGGTATTCCGATATTGAGGAAGGGGATGTTGCAGGGACGAGTGCGCCGTGGGCAACGGCGGGTGCTCGCACTCGTGCATCAACTCGGCGGGTAGCTTCACGTGCGGCTGTCCCCGCGGCTTCGCCCTGGACGCCGAGGGCAGGACGTGCCTCGACGTGGACGAGTGCGGCCGCGCCAACGGCAACTGCTCGCACTTCTGCATCAACACGATGGGCGGGCACCGCTGCGGCTGCCCCGTGGGGCTGCAGCTCACCGACTCGGGCAGGGACTGCGAGCTCGCCCACCACTGCAGGCCCGGCTGGGAGCCGGCACCGCCAGGCTGGGAGCAGGCCGGCGACAAGCAGGATGTCGACGAGGACGGGAATGCGCAGCATCAGGAGGAGGAGGAGGAGTCCGGCGGGCCCGGCTGCCGCGACGTGAACGAGTGCGCGGGCGACCACGGCTGCCAGCAGATATGCGTCAACACGCCGGGCGCGTACCGGTGTGAATGTTTCGACGGGTACACACCTGTGGGCAAGCGCTGCATCGGTGAGTAAGCGCAGGATCACAATATCACGCGCTGTTTTTATTACTCGTCCTTTACCTGCCTTATATAAACATATAAAGGTGAGGAAGAGTATTGTTTTGGAAAGACGCCACGCTGATACCGGTTAGGCCTATAATCAGCGCCGAAGCTAAAACATATTCCAGCCCCCGTAGCGCCAATTTTTCAATGCGCATTAAAATGCTCATTAAAATGCGCATAAAATGTAACACATTTAATATGCATTTAAAGCACATCAGGTACATTGAATGCGCCGAAAATGTGTTATCTTTTATGCGCATTATTGCATTTAATGCGCTACTATGGTTTCATCTCAGATCTCAGAATACATACAGGAACGATACTAATACTATTATAACTGAAAATGCTGAGGGGGGGGGGGGGCAAGGCTGGAAACGAGCAAAGGCCCCCGGAGTGTCCCAGGAAAGACTTCCTCTACACACACTAACACAATCTGAGATGAAAATGGACTCTTATCTCACATCACGTTTTATATTCTACATCTGAGGTAGAGAACTTAAATTAAGAACGAGTTCCATTCTTATCACAAAACTCATTTTGTGTTATATTTGGCCCTTGTTTTTCTGTTTCTTTCCTCACATGTGTCTATACTCTTCCCCATAGGTTCCTCAGTCGTGGTTGCTCCTCCATCGCCACCAGCGCTGCCTGAGATATTCTCAGTAGCTGAAACTCGGACGACGACAACTCATCCCACCACCACTTCGACTACGACAGAGGCTACGACGACGACAACCATCACGGCCTCCACCTCCACCAGGGTGACTCCCGGCTCCTCCTCCAAATCGCCTCTCCACGCCGTCACCACCCTCTCCCCCGCCGTGTCCGTGGCTTCCCCCTCAAGCCGACCACCCTTGCTATCGACCCTCGACGAGCCCCTGGTCTTGGTGACGTCGCCGAAGACGCCTCGCTTCGCGCCGCCCTCGAGCACGGCGGCGAACACCGAGCCCGCCGCGCCCCCGGGCTGCGTTCCGCTCCCTGCGCCCGCCGGCGGGGAGGTCCGCTGCCCCGGCCTGAGCGTGTCGCCGCGCGGCGTGTACCCGGTGGGCGCCCAGTGCTCCGTGCGCTGCCCGAGGGGCTACCACCTGTCCGGCCCCCTGTCGAGAGTCTGCCTGCCGGGCGGGCGCTGGTCATCGCCCAACGCCTCCTGCGTCGGTGAGTATTGTCTCGTCTCGTCCACGTCAGGGGCTTATGAACGACAGACTCAACGACTCCCCTTTTGCGCCTGCTCAGCGGCCCCCGCGCCCTGGATACACTGCCCAGGGGCCGTCAACGTGGAGATACCTCCGTCTCGGGAGCGAGCCGTCATCAACATCCCTCGGCCGGCTTCCAACGTGGACTGGTGGAGGTAATGGCATCATAGCCGCAGCAGACTGATTCCGCAAATGCGTTTTGTCGCTCTGTCTCTCTCGCTCTCAAGAAACTTCCTGTATAGGTGTGAGCGAGACAGAGCGACGAGACGCGTTTGCGGAATCAGACTACAGCTGCCGACTCTGGCTCCGGCGCGGCGGGTAGGCAGACCCGCCTCGCATACCTGAGGAGCGGGTGGCCCACCTCTCCCGGCTGACTCCTCGGCTCTCACCTCGGCTCTCGCTCCTCACGTCCACCTTGTTCTCAGGCACGTCGAGTCCGTTCCGGTGTGGGGCAAGCGGCTGTCGGCCGAGCTCGGCCCGGGGTCGTACACCATCACCTTCGTGGCGAGCAGCCCCGCGAGCGGCGCCAACGCCTCGTGCTCGGTGCCGATCCTCGTGCGAGGTGAGACCGGCCGTCGCTCCTCCCGACGCGACGCCTCAGAGTAGCTCATCAATTTCTAACTTTTCATCGAACTAATTCCTCTTCAAGACGTGGAACGGCCGCGGGTGTGGCGCTGCCCGCTGTCCTTCGAGGTGCACCTGTCTCCGGGAGAGTCGTCACGATCCGTGTCCTGGGTGGAGCCGCACTTCACCGACAACGTCGGCGTGGAGGCTGTGTTCAGGACGAAGGACCCTGGTGACACCCTCGCGCCAGGACTGCACTATGTGACGTACCTAGCCCGTGACGCGGCGGGCAACAGAGCGAGTTGTCACTTCAGCATCGGCGTCAAAGGTGAGAGGGCGGCGCGAGCGTTTAGGATCTTCTTTCGGGCCTTGAATTACCCTTATCGATTTACCTCCCCGTTGCAGATTACACTTTCCCGTTCTCGCGGAGTGGCCAAGTAAGTTCTAGAATTTATGGTTCTCTTTTCTCTGCTCTCGAGGGCGTGTATCGTAAACTATGATGTGACCGACAGAGACGCACGGGCTACCACAACTACCAGGGCTACTACGCTCACCACGCCTACGGCGCTGGCAGCAGCGGCAGGGGACGGCTCGGAGAGCCTTGCCCTCGAGGGACGACGCCAAAGCGCCAACCGGTGAGATGAGTTAATGCGGCTATTCGCGGCTTTCATTTTTCGCGCACTTGACTTCCCCGTGCACCTGTGACATGCCTGTGACACGCTGGCTGTGTTGCTGCTGCAGTCGGGTGCGGTGCGCTGCGTGGCGGTGGCCGCGTCCTCCGCGCCCGCCGTGCAGGTGTGGCGCCAGCAGCACCAGCCCCCGCAGGCCGTGTCCGCCCCCGCCAGTCTCTCCGGCCGGAGGTGGTCGTCGGGGCCCACCGTCCGCCACGTGTCCTCCAGGACGTCCTTCTCCTGGGACCTGCCGCCCGGCGCCACGACCACCAGCTCCACCACCAGCCGGCCCCTTGCCGCCGCCGGCTCCAGAGACTCGGTGTACGCGGAGAGCGTGGCCGGCGCGCAGTCCATCACGACGAGGCGCCTTGAGCGTAAGTGTTCCCCTACATCAGGATTTAAGGCGTCCCCACAATGGCAATGGACCTTATTTCCGAGGTGATAGCTCCTGCGAGACACTGGGTAGGCCGACCCGCCAAACACGTGTGTGAAGGTGGTGGCCGACCCAGAGACCGCAATAAGAGCACGGGGGGCTGAAAGTCTTGGCACCCACATTTTCGTTGCGTCGTCGTCCCTCAATGAGTTCATTGTGGGGGCACCCTTATTCACCGAAGAGCGCTCTCCTCGCACTGTCTCTCTCGCACCCCTACGGGGAACCCGCCGGAAGTGTGAGAGAGGCAGAGCGAGGAGAGCGCTCTTATTCGGAATAAGTCGACAGGGTGGCGCGTGCTCCTCAGACGCTTATTGATTTATGCGATCATGTGGTTGCAGATCATCGCATTCGGCACCACCACGGTGCGGGCCCTGCGGGCGCGAGCGGAGCGTGGGAGGAGCGGCGCCGGCGCCTCGCCCAGTACCACCTGGACCAGCTGAGGATGCTCAATGTGCGAGAGTGTCCGTGACCGACGCTTCGGCCACGACATGTGACTGTGATTCGTGGACTCATCAGAACAATTCTGTCCATAAATGTGTAACTGAACAAATTACCTTGCATTGTAGGGAGGAATCAGCAACGCGGTCTTTTATTATTTTTGTTAAAGTATTTAAGCATTCCAGACATATGAACTTTTCAATCTGAGAGTAAGTAGGGTGTTTTCTATTAAAGAAATATTTTGTACTTAATGGGCAAACTAATGACGTTCTTTGAACAAGAAGAGAGCAAAGAAATTGCCATTTGCTATAGCTGTCTACTCTATTAAGTGCCATATCGCAATCACTGCCAAAAAAGAAACAATGTGAGAATGCATTATTAAACTTCTGAGAATATGTTGACAAATTAAAATTAACAATTTAATAAAATGAATAAAATGTTGTTCAAAACTTTTAACCGTACCTGAAATTCTACCGTTCCTAAAACTGACAAGTGCTCCTCTAGGAAGGGGTAGGGGTAGGCGGGGAAGACCGGGAACTTTGCAAAACACTAGAGTGGGCGTTGTGAGGACGAGAGCTTTTTCTCTCCGCTGTGTTGTTCGATAGTTTTCGAGAACAAGCACAAGTCGATATCTCTCTTTTGTTTTGGAAGTCCCTTCCCTCACGGAGTTAGCTAGTCTACCAGACAATATATATTTTCTTGACTTTCTCTGCTTTGAACAGGCAGGCGTGAGTGCGCGCCTTGCCTCACACCAAGAGCACGCACTCAGGGTGTCGATAGGTCGTATTCCGATGCGGTAGTAGCAGGGGTAGCGCTCATTTGTTGGCCGCCATCTTGGTGCCTAGCTTAACACAGGGCTCTTATGGGAGAACCCCTTTATTATTTTTTTAAAAATAAGGGAGACAACGCAGACCTTTGAAAAAAATTTATCGATAAAGTTAATACTAACTTGTATGCATACAATTTTTTTCAAATGTCTAAATTGTCTCCCTTACTTTTAAAAAAATCATAAAGGGGTTCTCCCATAAGAGCCCTGTGTTAAGCTGGGCACCAAGATGGCGGCCAACAAATGAGCGCTACCCCTGCTACTACCGCATCGGAATACGACCTATTCACTAAATCCTTCTGTTTGCAGTGGGTTTGATTGAGAAATGCCACAATATCATATGAGCCAGAGGATTATTCAATAGGTTGCACAGTAGTCAATGTTCACAGTACAAGTGGGCAGTGGTACACTTACTTTCACAACACCTGAGAGTAGAACAGCTCGTACAACAGGCACACACGACACACTGGTTGGAACGATACGCTCTGGCTGCTGGATGGAGGACTACTGAGAGCCTGCCAGAGAGGACCGTGCCTTTTTAAGGACTCGGTATGACACCAACTGCTCCCTCAATTCCAGGGATTAGGGACAGACGCTTTTCCCCTTATTCCAGAGAATAGGGAGATAACAGGAGTCTAGACGGAGGGCCAATATTCATGAACCAGGAGGGGGAGATAGCCTCAAGGCGGCAGTATGGCAGATTGAGCTAGCCTCAGGGAAGGCAGCATAACGTGGGGGGGATCTGTAAAGAGTACCGAAAGAGTTAACCTGTGAATAATCGTACACTTGGCAACAGCGTACCGCTCTACCTTGTTTTGGTCTGCTGTCACCTAACCTCTCTTCTCTCCCCGAGCTGTCATACTATGGTCATACTGACATGACTTTCCACACAACTTGCTCGAGCGTTGATACTTTCTAAACTGCATTTTTATTCTATCTGTGATTTGATTTTCACGAGACATTGCAGTGTTTTAAAATGACAGTTTATAGCGAAGAACCACTTACAAATTGATAATAAACATTATCATACTTTTTGAGGATAAATTTCTCAAATACAGCATAAAAATGGCTGAGGGAGGAGGTTCAGTTTTAGAGGGTTTTCTCTGTCCGGTCTGCAAAGCTGACTTTGGAAAGGCTGATAAGTTGTTGTCACACTTTGAGAAGGAACATAATGAAGACAAGGACGTTCTGCAGGCATTTAAAGGTAATTATCTGGGTGTTCCTATTTTAATTTTTTTTTTTAAAAAGAAAAAAACATTTTTACAAAACCTCTCTATTGCAGACTTGTTTGGCATAGCTAAGAAGAAGATTCTTAAGAATGATGGTATTCATGGGAATGAAGGAGAAGTTCAAGCTACATCCCGGAAAGTACTGGGCTATTCGCCAAGCCTGTATGAACCACAATCTATGGGTAAAATCATTCTGTTGTACCTTTGATCTTCATTATATTGTTTTACCAGAGTACTGCATTTTCTTTACTTACAGGTGCTGTTCGCTCACATACCCAACAGTTCTCTGCAGTTCGCAGTCAACACTTGGAGCATTATACTGTGGAAACAAATAAGTTACTCATTCGCCTTGACAAAATTTTAAAAGATCTTCCATCAGATCCATTGAAAAGAAAAGGTATATTGCAGTTTTGGCCACCTAGATCTGTAACAATCCTTAGAATTTCCTGCATGCTACAAACATACTTCCATTTCAGCTCATGAGCAAGAAGTTGTTCCGTGGGTGGATGAAAAAATGGTTCGGCTATGTCCAAGCTGCAGTCGGTCATTTAACATAGCAAGGAGGAAACATCACTGTCGGCTTTGTGGTTTTGTCATGTGCAATGATTGCAGTTACTGTCTCGATCTTGATACAGCAAGTAAGTTAAAAGTAGTTTTTACTATATTTCGTCTGCAAATAATATCCATTGTTATTCTTCTCCCTATCTTTGTAAAGGAAAAATGACAAGTCCCATATCTCAAGTTGAACCCAATGATCGTCAAGGAACATCTTTACTATCTCAACAAAAGCTGAAGCATTCAAATTCTAACTCCAGCCTGAACTCAGTCTTGTCATTAGTTGAAGGAGTCCATCATGTGGATACAGGGTTACGTGTTTGTAAGGAGTGCCTTCATGTAAGTCAAATGGATACTCGCTAAATCTCATGTCTGCTTTAAAAAATGTAGCACTTGCATTTCCTTTCTAGCTTCTTGAGAGTAGAGAAGCATTGAGAGAAAGTAGGGCAGCGAGACCTATTTTAATTCAGTTTTATGAGCGTTTAAGAACTTATATGCTAGAAGCCAACCAGTTTCTTCCAACTTACATTAAAATGTGTAACTCATTAAGGTATGGTAAATTATATGTTAATTTGTTTATGTGTTAATATTAATCTTGACAGATGTTTTGAAGTTTTATTCCTAAATAAGGTGTTCTATTGTTCTTATTCCAGCTGTGGTGAATCCACATATCAGCTCAAAGAAGCTCAAGCACTTTGGGCCAAGCTGCTAAAACTAGCTGAAAACATAGACTCTCTGAGGTACCATGTGAAAACCATCGTGAGAATTACCAATTTAATTGTATGAGGTTCTAATAAGTTTCTTTTTCTTTGCCCAGCAAAAAGATATTAGTATTGGGTAGTGCTGACACAGAGAATCCTCCTAGAGGGAGAGCCTTACAGCTTCAGCAACAAATTAGAGCAGCGGCCACTGCGTTTCTTCGTAATGAGATGCTGGGCCTCCCGACATTACCAACAGAGGCAAAATACTTAGAAATGCAGGAACAGCGAAGGTATGCCCTCACCATGCCAAGTGTCTTTGTTTTCTCTTTTAAATTAATGAACTAAATAGAAACCAAGATTTAAAGAAAAAGGCGATCACAGTCCATAGCCGTTTTAAATCAGCGTTTTTTATGTGAACACTAATTTTTCAGGAAAGAACTTAAAGCCAGAATTCAGCAAGAACAATTGGAGGCACAGGCTTCCTTACTGCTTCAAAAACAAAAAGGAAGAGAAAAGGGACAAGACAGGCAATCATTTGATAGAGATCCCGTAAACATACACCAGGACAAAGTAATTTTGACTATCATTAGTAATGAAAAATGAAAATTTTGGTGTGATTATCAATCAATCAATCATCAATAATTTCTGTATTTAAAGGTTCTGCTTGATTCAGGATGGACTCCTGAAAAAGCAAGGCTTTTTAACACAGACGATCCAATGGTGCAGCAAATTAATAATCTTAAGCATTATATCAAGGAAGCAAAGTAAGAATCCATTAACCTTCTCTTTGTATCGTCTCCTTGGTTCATAATTCTTAATAATTCTTAACATTCTTAATAATTCTTCATATTCTTCATATTTAATTTTTAGATTGGCTCAAAGGGTTGATGAGGTAGAGGCACTACAAAGAAACCTAGAAGAATTACAAGAAGAGTATTGGAGACAGCAGGAGCAGCAACGCCTCGAAAATGGAAGCTAGTCCTGAACTCTGCACTGCATTTGCTGGTGCATGGTAATAAGAAAAAAAGAAAAAACGCGGTACAGGTTTCTTACTTTCAAAAGACTGTCCGATGTATTATAATTCCTGCCCTTATGAGATTATAAATGTTATCTAATGTTTAATTAAATGTTTCCTTCAAATCTGCAACTGATGAATCATAGCTAGTGAACTGACAAAAATTATTCTTTCTAGGCCGCAAATAAAGTTCATTGCTTGGTTGTTCATATATTTTAGATAAATAATTAAATCCAGTAGATTTATACAAATGATCCGATCTTGCTCTATACTTTGGTATTGTACAACAAGTTTGATTAAATAATTTAATTTTATCAATGAAAAAAAAAAAACACACTCATGTTCACTCATTAAAACATGTTTCTTGGTGCAAACTTGATGAACTGGTAGTTTAAGCAGGTTTTATCACTGACTTCTTCTTGTGTTTCGTTGGCAGCATTAAGAATATAACGGTTCTCAGGATACGACTAGAGAAAGAAACAAACAAAAAAAAAAATAGTATTTATCTTATCAAGGGTCAGTTCAAGCTTGTTTTGTTCAGTATTTGCTTTCAAACATTGCTATTAATACAAAAATTTAGGGCTAGTACCTCATCATTCCGTTTTGCTATCTTGGGAAATTGACCCCATCTTTCTGGTGTTTTAGCAAAAGTTTTTACTCCTTGTTTCTTTGGTTGTTCATAATTTTTTTTTATTTGATTCTTGTAGAAAATAAGTGGGATTCAAAATTATGGCTTTGTATTACGGTAAAAAGAAATAAAGTAACCTGAACATTTCTCACTTCAGAGAGATCTACTTACTTCAGGGAGTGCAGGTAAACCTTTTTTTGTAGCCTGTGAGTTGAATTTGAAAAAGTCCTCAGAGCTAACATCTCTTTCTCCTGAAAAGAACCAATATTTTGACTTCTGTTTAGGAAAGGAAGAGAACTAAGCATCACAGCAGTTTCACACATATTTCTCACCTTTTTTGTTATCTGTACTGCTTGTAAACCATGAAAACCAGTTACGTTTTGGTTTCCCTGGGTGAATTGCTATAGGACTGTTCCCTTTCCTTGGGGGAAAGAAGTTTTGTGAAATATTGTGAAGGGATCATGAAGCATATAACAAACAAAACATACCTGTGTAGCTGTGCCGTCTGCCTGTTGTTGAAAGAGTCTATTTCTGATCTCTTAGAGGGTTTGCAGTGAATAGAATTCAGGCGATGTCTACTATCTGAAGGACAAGACATTTTATTAGTCGACATACTTTGAGGAACTGGGTCCAACACAGGTGAGGATACTCCACAATAACCTTCTTCCACAGTCCACAAGGGTTTAGGTTTGGCTAGGATTTCGAAAGGGTTCTTTTCTGTTGGTTTAGCAATAGAATTCTCTAAATTTAGTAAAAATTCTGTTTCAGTTTGGTGCTTGCCAGTTTTGCCTGATGGTACAGGAACCTTTTCTTTAACGGCTTTCATTTGATTACTTTCATTGTTCTTTTCTTTACTACGATTGGGCTGTATTGCCTTTACCCATGCCTCTACCCTCTTCTCCTTGAAATATTTATCAACATCACTTTTTGACATTGGTTGTTTATCTTTATCCATTATTTCCAAATCAGGTATTGTAACAAATTCACGCCCTTCCTTGCCATTATTTCTTTGGCCAGTAAATCCTTTATCCTGTTCAATATTTTCATTAGTTAGCTTTTGCAAAGGTTCTTCTTTCTTCTGGAGCATATTTGTATCACAATCAGGCACTAAATCAAATGCAGAGGGTAAGTTCCTAGAATGCCTGTAAAGTTCCAGGTAAAACACTTGCTATAGAAAACAACACGAAGTCATGATCAGTGAATAGATTTGTATTATACATACGTCTTCCTAAATAGGTCTGTTAGGTTTGAAGCAGTATCTTTCAGCCTTTCAGAGAAGCAGACATCTGTCAAAGTCAGTACATTTTGTTCACCAGATCTAATAATTTCATTTTAAAACAAACAGCAACAACAAAATCTATACTCACTTGAATCAGGAAATTGCTTTTGCTTCTCCAAGACAAGACTATCTATGATGCCTGCCACAAATTTTATACGGGTTGACAATGAAGGCCTTTTTTTGATTTTAAGTACTCTGGGTATGCTGATTTCACTTGAGTTGGTTAGATCCCTTTTTCTTGTTGTGGAGCCACTACTGTCTTGAAAATGAGGATCTTGGTCTTGGCAAATTTTTGAGGGCACCTTCGGTAGAATACAGTTGGAGTCATCACAATCATTTCCACTCAGCAACCTAATTAGCAAACAAACACATAAAATTGGTCTCTTCTCTACTTTTTATAAATTTTAAAATAAATTTGAACGTGATAAACCCACAAATTATTTTATCTTACATGTCATTTTCAGGGAAGGTACTTGAAATTAATTGTTTGCCGCTGTGCTTATGTTTTGGAGGCAGAGTGAGATATGATGTGGAATCACTTTTTGATTTTTCTCTCCAACTTTTCTCTCTAGGTGAATCATTTGAGTTAGAATTGCCCTTGCCTGATGAGATAGTTGAGCTGGTTGATGCAGAACCAAGATTTTCGATTGAACTATAACATCAAAAAAGAACATATAATAGATATAAAATAATTACACAAATAAACACAAACACTTTTTAAAAATGGAGACATTAAGTTGGATTGAAATGACTAAAAGGAAGTTCTTACCCTTTATTTTTAGCGGCTTGAAGAAGACATTTCAGGTCAAAGTCAACTGTATTACCCCTCTTGTTATTACTGGCTGGAAAAGAGCAGTCAATTCATGAAATAGTTCAACAAATGTTTATTCAAAACAATGAAACATTGAAAAAATTTAGGTGTCATACCTTTATTTCCCCTGGAACAAGGATATGTTGATATTGCGCCATTCAAGTTGAAGCCACTCTTAATCTATTTTTATATTAAAAAATGTAAAAATAATTTAAACAAAATTGTGCAGAACTAAAAAGGCATTATACATCCAACCTGTGCTTCTACTTACTGTCAATCTCTTTTCAGTAATTCGTGGCTGTTGACTCACTTTACTGAATGACTTCTGAAATCAAACGTCAAGCCATCATTGCAAATAGATATCCTACTGCCTGATACTACAAGACAAGACAACAGAGAAATCACCTTCAGCTCATTTGTGGTGGCGCTTTTCTTTCTTGCTTTATATTTCGATCTATGTTTGTGATATCGTCTGTGCTCCATCAACGGAATGGACGGTGAGGTTGCTTTCATTTTGCAACTGTTTAAATAAATGCCGCCTCTTACCGTCAAATTTGTCCTCCTCACAACGCTTAACTATTTCTCTTTGACTGTCAAAATGCCAACAGCATTTGCATTTCCAAATCCAATGTGACTTTTCACATCAACGCCCTTTAACCCTCGGACGTGGTGGATTTTAGCCGACCCTACTACTCTTTAATTTAATTTCAAGAAAGTATGCGTACATTGGCGCAACTGTCTCTCTCCAATTCGCCAACTAGCGAAACTCAACTTGAAAATGTTGTAAGGAAATGCCTTGTAATTTTATTTGCTATAGTTGTTCTTCGGATAAATGGTGAATATTTGTAAATATTTGAATCAAATGTCATTTCCCTCCCAAAAATTTCGGATTTGTCGAATTTTCGTTACATACGAGCTTTTAAAAGTAGATTGGCTATGCTGATGAAGTTGCCAAGCGCAGCGAATTTAGGCTGTTTCCAAAAAAGAAATGTTATGTAGTTTTCTCACTCTAATAAATGCAATGCAAAGTCATTGTGTGATTGCTGACTACTTCCGAACCAGATATGTTTATCCTTGTCTGATGTTCGTAGCCTCAGTAATATACAGAAACAGTGTCAACTGGTCAACTGAGTCACAACTGGACAAGCATCACAATGGATCCAGATATTCTTTCAACCTTTAAAATACTTATCATTGGTGAAAGTTCTGTGGGAAAAACAAGGTAGGACTCGTTGACTTTTTTTCTGATTGAACAATGTGTGACGAGGTGCCATGTAGAAAATCTAACTATCCTCGCGGAGTCATGACAGAGTGAGGTCATCTCATTCTTTATTACGACGCAGTTTTCAAATTTGCATAGTTTTTTGCAATTAATTTGTGCTCCTGATCATAGAATCGTCGCTTTATCGAAGAGTTTGACTTGTTTTATATGACAATAGCGACTTAACCTCGTGGTAAGGATAGAAACTTGATAAGCTTTGGTCCAACCACCAAACTCATTTTATAGAGACAACAGAAAAGCTCTTTTCTTAGGAAATAACCCTAGTTAATGAAAACCTCCATGCGTTCTTCGTTTTGTGCCATGCCGCATTTCAAAGCTTTAACTGTTTCAGTACTGATATATATATTTAAATTTTGTTTTGAGTTCTATGTTTCCATAGAGACCTCTACAATATTAAGTGATTCTACGCTCTTTGCGCTCTAATATTTGTGAAATGTCACATTAACTTGCTGTTTACTTTTTATTTTCAAGTTCACTATGAAGTCATGTTAATTTTCATTTCATTAATTGGTTCTCATACAGTGCTGGGCCCTGCCAGACCCAGACCCAGACCCAGACCCACCCCACAATGAGCAGGCCTCAGGGGCTAGCAGTGATTTTGACTCAATGTTGCAGCTCATTTGTCTTACTTGCCTGTGCTCCAAACTCGCTCAAGCCTCTGAAACCTACTCAGTTATCTGGCTGAGCAATAACCCTTCTTTCTTTTTCAGTTTACTTCTACGGTTCATAAATGATAGTTTTGATAGTAATGTAGCAGCAACTATCGGTGTTGACTTTAAAACCAAAAAGGTTACTGTTGATGGGAATACAGTAAAACTAGCCATCTGGGTAAGAAAGCCTTTCACATATTTTTTCTGTCCAATTTCTCTAGCCTAAATTTGTTAAAATAATTCATTTATATTATGACATATTACATTTTTTATGGCAGGACACAGCAGGGGTTGAGAGATTTCGTACCCTAACTCCTAGTTATTATCGTAATGCTCAAGGAGCAATTGTTGTTTATGATGTGTGCAGGAGAGATACCTTCAATAAAATGCAGACGTGGTTAGATGAACTTGATACCTATACAACAAAAAGGAACATAGTGAAGATGATTGTTGGTAACAAAATTGATCAGGTGACTATCTGCAAACAAATCATCATTTCCCAGGACAAGATTATGTCCACTATGTGTCTTTTAATGAATGGAAGAAGGATGATTTTGATTTTTTGTGGTGTTGTTGTGAACAGGACTCAAGACAAGTTACAAGAGAAGAAGGAATCAAATTTGCAAAGCGACATGCTGCCTTGTACATTGAATCTAGTGCCAAAACACGAGACGGAGTAGAGTGTGCTTTT
The DNA here is from genome assembly GCA_029379305.1 of Frankliniella fusca. NCBI lineage: Eukaryota > Metazoa > Arthropoda > Insecta > Thysanoptera > Thripidae > Frankliniella > Frankliniella fusca. Next base: position 142,936 of record JAHWGI010000311.1, on the reverse strand, counting down.
GAAGAACTCGTTCAAAAGGTTTGTTATCAACTCCTCCGATCTGCTATACATATTCTAATTTCTTTACAAAGTTTTTAATGTGTTTTCCTTTGAATTTAGATAATACAAACTCCAGGCCTGTGGGAGGCAACTGCCGCACAGAGCGGCACTATTTCAATTACTAATGATAAAAATGCTGGATACTTGCCCAAATCATGTACTGGTTGGTCATGCTCTTTGAATTAATTTAAAAAAAAAATAATTGTAAGACTATCATTTTATGCAGAAAGGTCTTATTTTTAAGTGCTTTCTATCTGATGTCAATGGGGAAAGTCTTGTTTTGTTCACTAAATTTTGCACATGTCTTTGACTTGTTTTCCCAATGCGTTTCTGGTAATTAATATTTTGGAATGCTGTTGCCTTGAATCTCTGTTGTTGTATCAATAATCAGTCCACTTTTAGAGCTTGAAAAGAAATATTTTGTACTCTTTTTACTATATTTTATATTACCCTCATTCTGTATCTGTCTGTTCTGACACTCTTTAATTATTCTCTTTTTAAAATGTGGAATGTTCTTTCTGAGGGTTGACTGGTGAAATATTTTTTTAATAATCAATTTAATCAGGTCTGTAAGAATCTTGAAGCTTCCATGTAAAGCCACTGTTCAATGGTGTTAATTATTTTAGCATATTGAAATAAATGTTTATGAAACTGTTTCCTTGGTGTCTTTTCAATGGACGCAATGTAATACACATTCATTTTCATCATATTACCATTTCAGTTCAAACAATTTTCCCCCATTGTAGCGACAGTACCGCCCTTCCCTATCCGGTTAATGCCCAGGGCGTCGACGTCAGCGTTTCGGCTGCCACATCATCGACATCGCCGCTTGAGGCACTCATTGCGGACGGTCAACGCCCACTACGACTTGGGAAACGCAAAAGTCGAAAATAATGAATACACGCCGAGTTAAATATTAAGTTCCATTAAAAATCCTCCTTAACGCATGTGAATATTTTGCTTTGTTAGGCGGTCAAGGTCCACTTTTGGGGCCCGGGTCCGGGTTTCCCGGTGGCGAGTGCGAGCGTGGCGCATCGCGCAGCGGAAAGAAAAGTGGCCGCGTGGTCGCTCAGCACAGAGGCCACGAGTCACGTGACCAACGGGCCCTCCTGGCCCTCCTTCCTTTATTTAGCACACCTCTGCATGGACACAGCATCAGCATGAGCACCCCAGCACCGCAGCCCGTACCCAAGCGCGGTATCGTAAAACAGGTACTAAATTTCCCCCAAAAAATTAGTAACATCTCTAAATTGCCATTATGCTTTTTTTGCCGTAATCAGACGGCTCTACGAATAAAGTTTTCTGTGAGAAATTCTGTGGTGTCGGTGTTCCCTGGCAGCTCCGTTCAGGAGTCTGTCTGCTGGGTATCTTGTCGGCTTCGATATTTTAGTTATTTATCGAGGGTTTTGTTCGTTTAGGTCCTGTCAGGGGACTCTGTTGTGATCCGTGGCCCACCCAGAAAAGGAGCACCTCCTCTAGAGAAGACTATTATTTTCTCCAATATTCTGGCACCGAAGTTGGCTCGGCGAGCGACAGCTAAGTATGTGCTCCAATTTCTCGTTAGACCTCTGTATGTAGCCCATTCTTTTTTTCCATGCCAATTTTTGCTTCTTGTTCGAGTCTTTATCTCCGCCGTAATGCAATCCATCATGTATTTTTTATCGATTTGTAATATTGTTAGCTCTCCAGCTGTGATGTGTGTTACCGACTGCCAACTAACCAGAGTACCTTGCCAACACAGCTGATGTCCCTAACCTCAAAACATCCAAAAAGTCACCGGGTCAAATCGTAACATTATCACGAACTATCTTTGGTTTTGTCCCTTTTTAACCCTTTATTTGAGAGCTGCTGGACTCTTGTTGGATTTATCTTTTAATCGTAATTTTGTGTGCTTCTTTGTTCATAAATCATTGTACCTACCCTTCATTTATTCTGCATACGAAGTTTTTACAAGGTATTGTTCTGTTTCGCTAACTTTTGTTTCTTTTCTGATTTTAGTGCTGTAGATACCAAGGATGAACCTTGGGCATGGGAGGCCCGTGAATTCCTGCGCAAAAAGGTGATTGGGGAGTCAGTCCTTTTTGTTTCGGAAATCTCAAATAATAACCAGCGAGAGTACGGTGTACTTTACCTTGGCAAGGGTAAGTTCATTATAGCTAAGGAATTTTTTTTATCAGTTTCCTTTGTATGAAGTATCCATTCAAGTTAAAGTATCATATCCTACACTGTTGCTGGACTGAATCCGGACTATTTCGGCATTTTCTCTTCAGATATTCAGACTGGAGAGAACATAACTGAGTCCTTGGTTAGTGAAGGATTGGCAACTGTGAAAAAAGATGGGCGTGCACCTGAAGTGGCACGGCTCGTTGAACTTGAAGAGGCTGCCAAGGCTGCTGGCAAAGGAAAATGGGGAGGAAACCCATCAGTAAGTAAACTTGATTTCCCTAATATGTGACAAAAATAAAAACTCAGAGAGAAGTGTCACTCAACCTGTCTCCTCGACTCAGGAACATATACGTGATATTAAATGGACTATTGACCAACCCATGGCCTTTGTCGACAAGATGGGTCACAAACCCATAAAGGCAGTAATTGAGCATGTCCGTGACGGATCCACTGTCCATGCATTCCTTCTTCCTGATTTTTACAGGATCACACTAATGATCTCTGGTATTAGGGTGAGTGATAAAACCATGTAAAATACTGCAATTACTTGACACTAGTTTTATTATTTAATCTTTTTTGTGCTTGTTTGAAGGCACCAAATATACCAAGACCTGATGAAAACAAACAGCCTGATGCTACAAGCTCATTGGCTGAGGAAGCCAAGTACTTTGTCGAGTGCCTTCTCCTGAACCGTGATGTAGAAATAGTGCTGGAGTCCACCAATAACAATAATCTTGTTGGATCAATTCTTCATGAGGTGAACTTGTTTCTATCTTAGTTTTAGTAACCCTCCAATGACTGCTATTCAGAGTACTGACTTTTAAAATTTTTATCCCATGCTTAGAAAGGAAATATCGCTGTGGCGTTACTTCAGCAAGGTTTTGCAAGATGTGTAGATTGGTCTATTGCGCACATGAAGTCAGGTGCTGACAAACTGCGTGCAGCAGAAAGAGAAGCAAAAGAAAAGAGGCTTAGGATCTGGAAAGATTGGACTCCCACAAACACTGTAAGTCTGCATGTTCGTATTTCCTTCTTAATTACGCAATATTTTCTAACAATATTTTCCACCACTTACTGGAGACTTGCTTGGTAATTATATATGTGATCTGGTGTTTGCAAATTTCTAACTTGCTGACATTTCTGGTTTTCTATGCTTACTAATTTTGCATCATGCTTCTGAGCAATGTTTTTATCTTGTTTTCTATTCTTAATTTCCTGAAAACACAATCCAAATGGGGAAAAAAAATTTATTGATGAAATTTCTTTGTTTGACATTTGCTTTCTTATTTATGTTTGACAATGCTCAGGATGCATGTTTGCAAAGTGATGGAAAGAGGCAGGTATGACATGGGTGTAAATCTAAGTAGTCTTTTTGAGGGAAATTTTATTAAATCATAATTTGTCATTGTAATTGTTGCATTTTCTCTTTCAGAGCCGTGGAAAAGAGTACTCTGGTACTGTTGTTGAGATTATCAATGGTGATGCCTTGATGGTCAAAATTCCTGGACAATCTGCTCCCAAGAAAATCTTTTTGGCTAGCATCAGGCCACCAAGGGAACAGAGGTAAAATGATTCATGCCATCCTTTCTATTGAATCAACCATCTATTTATTTTATCATTTCATATATATTTTGTTTTCCTTATTTTAAGACCTGCCGATGAGAAACCTGAAGAGAAAGCACCACTCCCACCAGGACAACGTAAACCAAGACCACTTTATGAAGTGCCCTACATGTTTGAGGCTAGAGAATTCTTAAGGAAAAAACTGATTGGTAAAAAGATTAACATTGTTGAGGACTATGTACAGCCTGCTTACCAAAACTTTGGTGAGAAAGTTTGCTGTACAGTCACCATTGGAGGAGTGTAAGTAATTTCATCTTGCCCAACATTGAAAGCATAAATAATATTTTTGGATACATCAGCTTATTCCATTCTTGCAGTAATGTTGCCGAAGCTCTTGTGAGCAAAGGTCTTGCAACTGTTCTTCGCTATCGTCAAGATGATGATCAGCGCTCTTCACATTATGATGATCTTCTTGCTGCTGAGACTAAAGCTGCAAAGTCTGGACATGGTTTACACTCAAAGAAAGAACCCCCCGTACATAGAGTTGTAGATGTATCAGGAGATCTAGCCAAAGCAAAGCAATTTTTACCATTCCTTCAGCGGGCTGGTAGAATTGATGCTATTGCTGAGTTTGTCACTAGCCGATCCCGTCTCCGACTCTATGTGCCTAAAGATTCAAGGCTCATAACTTTGCTGCTTGCTGGGATTTCATACAACAAGACAAAGCAAGGACAGTCGCCGTACAATGATGGGGAGCCATTTACAGATGAAGAGGCCACCAACTTTACCCGTGAGAAGTGCATGCAGCGTGAAGTGCAAATTTCAGTGGAGTCCATGGATCGTGTTGGCAATTACATTGGTTGGCTTTGGGTGGAAAACACGAATCTTTCTGTTGCTTTGGTTGAGGAGGGTTATGCTAAAGTACACAGCTCTGCTGAGTATACTGACCATAACAGAGCATTGAAGAGTGCTGAAGAATCAGCCAAAGCCAGACGAATTGGAGTAAGTTTCTTGTTAAGCTTTTTATTTTGGTCTTTACTGATTTTGCTCATAATACTTCTTTTTTTAGGTGTGGAAGAACTACAAGGAAGAGGATGAGCAGGAAGTAAAAGAAAAGAAGGAGGATGAGAGGAACGTTGATCGCCAAGTCAATCAGGTCAGGGTAGTGGTCACTGAAACTACCCCTGAACTTCACTTTTATGCTCAAGCTGTTGATCAGGGTCCCAAATTGGAGGCATTAATGGCTAAAATTCGTCAAGAATTCACCGCCAACCCTCCTCTTCCCGGAGCCTATCAACCCAAAAAGGGTAATTATTTAGTTTCCTTTCACTGATAACAACAGCAACAACAACAAAAGATTTCTTTCAAAGCTGTTGTTTTTTTTTCTTTCTGAAAAGGTGATGTTTGTGCTGCCAAGTTCGTTGATGATGAGTGGTACCGAGCAAAGGTTGAAAAAGTTGAAAAGGGTGGAAATGTCAGTGTATTGTATATGGATTATGGTAACAGGGAAACTTTGTCAGCCACTCGTTGTGCTCAGCTTCCATCTGCTTTCACTCCTGACAAGCCCTATGCCACTGAGTACCAGCTGTTTGGTGTTACTCTGCCTCCAGATGTAAGCTGATTTATTTTTGTAAAATTAATTCAATTTTCACCTAGATGTAGTTTAGATGCGATTGATTGAATTCTTTTATCCATCAGGCGGATTACGCTGAAGAGGCAAGAAGTACTTTCAGGTCTGATGTTCTGGACCGCACCCTTATGTTGAACATAGAGGTCAATGGATCAGTTCCACTTGCTACCCTTGAAGACCCAACCAGCAAAGTGGATATTGGCAAGGCCTTAATTGAGGATGGTCTCTTACTTGCTGAAAAGAGGAGAGAGCGCCGTCTTGCCAAACTGGTAAGGCTAGCTTTATCTCAGTTTAATTGAAGAGCTGGTTGAAGCTTTGACACTTGTTACTCTCACATCAATTAGTTAATCAACCTCTTAATTTATGAAATCTTAATTTTCAGTTGACTGAATACAAGAATGCTCAAAGTGAAGCTGCTAAAAACCACTTGAAAATCTGGGAGTATGGTGACATCACAGAAGATGATGCAAAGGAATTCGGAATGTAAAGATTAAGACCGGTACTTGACCGTGTCAAATTAACAGTGTTAGTTAAGTGGTCTTGCAGGTTGCTTGGAATGTAAAGACATGCCATGCTGGCGTGTAATATCTAAGGGGGAAACAGAACAAGATGAACTAGCTCATATGCCAGTGTTATGTCTTTGTTAAGGTTCCACATCAACTGTTTTAAGTAAGATGCCCTTTTTTATTTCCACCTAGAACATTGCCCAGAAATCATTAGTTTTTTGTGTATAGTGCTTTTATGGTTAAACCTGTCAATGCTGCATTTTTACCTTGACTGTTTGGCCCTTTTATGAAGAATCTGTCAATAGCAATTATTTCATCTCCATCTTGAGTATTGCCTTTTATACCACTTCCAGCAATTTCTGGCACCTGATGTTTCTTGTAATTTGTGCTGGTTTTGGGGATTAACATGAGTTTTTCCTTTGTTTACTTCAATTTCATTTACTGCTGCAATATTCTATGAAATGGGTTTACCATGACATAATTGCATTGTTGTCTTATACTTCCAAGACTAGAACAATATTGTTCTAGTGTGTTTTGTTGTGTTCAATAATAAAGAAATGATATTGTTATGTTAAAGAATGCAGTATGATGTGTCCAACTTAAAATTAAGGTTATTCAGTATGAATGATATGAATTTAGATATGAATTAGATACTTTTACCATGAGCATATCTTCAAAGATGATTGTTTTCTGATTGTTACTCTTTTACTTGTTTTATGAATTACCTGAAATCTAGTGCAATGGAATGTACCGAAGTAGAAGGAGCAGCAGTTTGTGCTTTTATACCACCACTGCTGGAAAGTGGATTCACATTTGCGGCTGTCAACATTTGCCGATCAAATCGTCAGTGTTGTGATTTTATGACAAATTATTTACATTAATGTATATGTATATATATTTGCATATATATATAAATATACATCAATATCTTTCTAGATTATTTTACTGTGTACATGCCCAAGCTGCTACAGAGCTGATCTCAGGTGTTTAGGGCAAAAGTTTTTGATGCCTATTCACTGGCTGTCACCAGAGAATATTTCAGGGGCATTGCCAGTTCTATACAAATCAATTTGTGTTACAACTTGAGCAATTACAGTGTTAAATACTTGCTCTTTATGTTATTGTGGGCGGCGTAGGAAGTGGAGCACACCTGCTGAGTTAACTATTGAACAGTGTATTAACTGCCCGGTATTAAAATTTGTGCAAACTTTATCGTGATCTAATCAATGTGAAAATTTATATTTAAATTACCTATATCAAATGCTGTATATTTTATGAAAGGTCATCAGGGACTTATGTATCACAATTGAGACTGATTAATGTGCGATTCTCCTCTTGTCCATAGTACGATGCTTTTATTAGGCACATTTTATGAATTTTACATGAATTGTGAAACATGATGAATGAACTAAGAATGGGAAACTAAACTGACATTTTTATGTCCCTTTCTCTTTTTTTACGTATTTCTTTGGTGGAAGTTGGGGCTGTGTTGTAACAGTAAACCAATAAAACTGTTAAAATTTCCAATTTTTTTTTCGTTTTAGTGATGTCACACCAGTTCTTACCTTCTTTCCCGTTTTGTTTTTCTTGCATCAGATTGCACCTCGCACTTGTCCTCTTGTGCTAAGGGTAGAACGCACTCTTGGGCTGGAGCTGGATTGCACTTGCACTCTCGCGGGTGAGGTGACGACGGGTGATCAACCTCGGTTGCGAATGGCCATCGTTAGCTAATGAATGAAGGGAGACTCAACCCAGCGCAATGACTCCCTTCGCTTCGCTTCTCGTAAAAGCTGCGCCGGCACAGCTGCCGACTGATTCAGAAGATCGCTCTCATCCCTCCGTCCTTTTTGCACGTGCCGTAGGCTGGCCATGGTAGTGCTCCATGAGTGCGACGAGGACAGGGGTATGAAAGCGATCTTCGGAATCGCTCGGCTGGGCTGATGCTGATGGTATCTGATGGCAACCAGACAGAGCCCAGGCCAGCCGCCTGATTTCCTAAGATCCGGAGATTGCCCTCGCGCCTCCGACCTTGTCGCACTCATGGGGCCCTGCCCTGCCATCACCAACGTCCAACGTAGGGCACCGCAGCACTGCAGGTGCGACAAGGACAGAGGCAGACAGAGGTTCGAGAGCTATCCTCGAAATCAAGACGGCAGAGTCCAGTCCGATCCCTTCTCTCTCCCACCCGAGCCCGAGACTCCGGCTGATTGCAGCGGGCGCGGAATGGTGGGGCGGGGCGCGTACCCGTACCGGCGGCGGGGCGGGGCGGGGCGGGGCGGGGCGGGGCGGGACGGTGGTGAGTGGTGAGGGGCTGCTGCTGCAGCGTGGAGCCGGGCCGCGGCCGGGGCCTGCCCTGCGCCGCCGCCAGTCTCGTACTCTGCGCGGAGTCGAGTGGTGCCCCAGTGCTGCCGCCGGGGAAGCGCGCGCGCGGGCCGTCTGCGTCTGCTCTGGTCTTCCCCATGCTGGGCCTGGTGCTGGTGGAGCGAGTGCACCGGTTCGTCCCGTCGTTCCTCGCGCACCACGGCAACCAGCAGCACTTCCACAACCATCGGCGCCAGCACGGCCTCCTGGGGCCGCCCAACGACCTGCTCGTGGGGCTGCTGCTGCTGCTCACCCTGTGCCACGTGCTGCTGAACGCGGACCACTTCGCTGACGTGCTCCAGCTGCCACAGCTGCTCGGGTTGCGCCAGCTGCACCAGCTGCGCCGCCCCCGGCAGCTGCACCAGCTGCGACGGACTAGCTAGCGCCGGCACCGGCAGCTGCACCAGCTGCGACGGACTAGCTAGCGCCGGCACCGGCACCGCGCCCAGCCAGCCGGACAGAGGAGAGACGCGCCATGGACGCGCTGCGCTACAGAGTCGACGGCGCGGACGTGCGCGCCGTCCTCGGCCTCGGCGGCGACCTAGCTGACCGGGTTGTCAAGTCGTCCACCGCGACGCCGATGGCGTCCTTCGCGACGCAGCTCGACGCCGTCAACGCCACGGCCACCACCGCGGCGGCGTCCTGCCCCTCCACGCACGTGCCGTCCATGCCCGAGTACTTCGCAGGTGAGCACGACATCCCAACCAAAGCGTTGTCACTTCTCACTGGCTCTGATGTCTTTCATATTCCCCCCGTCCGTTCTAGCGTTTCGTTACTTCTGACAAATTCTCTCTCATTCCTCGGGTTCGCTTGACCTTATCAGATGCTTTCCTAATCCTTTCCCGCTCGCGCGCCGCGCGCTCTCATTTTTCATTCGCCGCACGTAACTGTTGCGCCTCGTCCGCCACCTCTCCGCCACCGGCACCGGCCATTGCTACACTTAACGATTGCTAATCGATCACTGACTCCGTGTCCTTGGAGTACCCCCCCCCCTCCCCCGATTACTGACTCCGTGTCCTTGGAGTACCCCCCCCCTCCCCCTCTTCCTCCTCTTTCCCGGTTCCCTTTCTCCTTGAGATCGGAAAACTATCTGACTGTCCGCGCCGCGCAGGCGCAGGCCCTATGAGCCCTCGGCGGGCTCACCTCCGCCGCGTCGGCCCGGCCTCATCTACCTCCGGTCCCCGGACGTACCTGTCAGGACCAGCCTTCTCAGTTACGAGGCTTCAGTCCGATCTCAGCGCGTCGAGCGGAGCAATTTACCTCGACTGCGGTTGCTGTAACCCTGGTCCCTGGTGGCGTCTTGCAGAGTGGAGAGGAGCGCAACACCGCGACCAGCCGCGACTCAGCGCGGCGGTCGGTGCGGCCCGCGGTCGAGAGAGACAGACAACCGAGGGGTACCTCACTCTTTGAATGGATGTACACCGATTGGAGGGTGTTATCGTGATTGGAAGGAAAATTTGACCAATCTTCGAAGGGAGCTATACATTTTTGGCACCAACACGATATTTTGCAATTTTAAGGTGCTTAAATGAAATAGAATTTTGTCGAAAAATCATGTGACTGGATAGTGATTGGGAAATGATTGGAACGCAGGGTGCACACTGATTGGAGAAGGTGAGGTACCCCTCGCAGACGACGCGAACGGCTCGTAGGGGTAGGAGAGAGAGAGAGAGAGAGTGAGTTTGGGAGAGACAGTGCCATGCCTTGCCATTACCCGCCTGCAGCTGCTCCCTCTCTCTGCCCGTAGAGTTCCGCTTGCACCCCACTCCTTCTCGTCCCGGCGCTCCTCCCCAGTCTTAACGCCTCCCGCTCCGGATCACAACTGACCCCCCTATCTGTTATTTGCCCCGCGTCGGCCTCGCTAGTGGCCCTCGACCGCGTCCACGAGGGTGGCAGAGTGGCCCCAAAAGCTTGGCCGGCACGCTCGCGGCGCGACCGACCCTCTCGGGCCGCCGAGGCGCGCATCCCGCGGGGGTGATTGCGCCAGTCCACCAGCCCTGCGCGGCCCTGAGCCTGAGCGACCGCTGCGGCTGCGCTGTGCTGCACTGGTGGGGTGGGTGGGAATTGGTGGGAATTGGTGGGACTGATGGCCGACTGCATGACACGCAAGGCACACAGGCGTCGCGGAACGACTGTCACCTGTCACCAGGTCGAGCAAGGGGTGGAACCGAGGGGAGCGTCACCTTCCTTCTACCATTGTACCGTGTGTTTCTTTGAATGGGTAACAGTGTTGCGGGACTGCATACTCGCCAGGGCTTGAGGGGGGCCTAGGCGCCTCGCTCACGGGCGAATGGGGTAGGCAAACCCGCAACACTGCTACGCACTCCAAGAATCACCCGGCACGTACGCGCCTTGCGTTCCAATCATTTTAAAATCACTATCTAATCAAGCAGGTCTGCAAAGAAGAAAAAAAGTTCATTTCTGCAGCTTAAATTTGTATTGTCTTTCATAAAGTGTCATCAAATTTCCCTTCAAATCAGAAGACCTTTCTCCAATCTGTATACGCTCATATCATGAGTGAGCTACTCTCCCGGGTGGAACCCACCACGCCTGTAAGGTACGGCTGTGACACCCCGCTGATTTCGCGACTGTAGAAGCTCGCAGGTACAACTAACGTCTTACATACTTCGCATGCTGTCATCGGTGTTGCCAGAAAGTTAGGCCAAAGAAAACGCGCAGTACACCTGAGCGTAACGGGACTGTATCCCCGCCTGCCTACTAGGCAAAGTCTGGGCACGAGTGCAGGGGAGTTGCCTTGTAGGCAGGCGGGCGGAGATACCGCCAACTGCACACAGGCATGTATTGCGCGGTCTTTTTCCTAACTTTTCTACTTTTCTGGCAACAATGGATGTCATTCAAAGGCTCTGTCGCCGATGAGCAGGTGCGGTGAGCGCTGTGTGGTGTGGGCCGGGCTGAGGCGAGGCGGGTCGCGTGCGGGTGGCACCCAAGGGTCTACCATTTTGAAACATCGCGTACGAGGACTATAATCAGTCACGATTATGCTGATTATCAATGATTATTTGAGTTTATGTTTGACATCTTTACTGATTATTGGCCAGAAATCACCCTAATTTTGGTCAAATTTGATAATATTTCTCCATCTTTGTCAAAATTTGTCAATATTTGGAAATTTTACATGATTATGATTATGTGATCATCAATATTCATCTAGAGGGGTGTACGAGGATTATGGATGTGGTAGACCCTTGGTGGCACCTCCCTCCCCTACCGGCCGGACCGGGGCCGCGTCCTCGTCAGTGACAAGGCACGGCGCAGCGCTGCTGCGCCTGCTGCGCTGTCTCAAGCGGGACGACATGAACGACCGTGCGGTCCCTTGCGCACACATCATCAATTTTATAATGGCGTCACCGGCTTGTCCAAACAAATTACCGTGGGTAGACAATTACCCCAGGTGGCCTGCCGGCCCTGCGGTCAGTCGCAACCCCACCCCAGCCCAGCCCCTGCCCCTTCCCCTGCGCTGCCCGCCCAGCCGCGCGCTTATCGCCCCGGCCCGTCTCTGTAGGGTGATTTCACTCTGTCCTTGTCGCTCTCATGTGCCACGGACACATAAGGAGTGAGCGAGAGGACACTACTGAACGCGGTTCGGAGACAGCCCGCTGCCTGCGGCGGGGGTGCCTCGAGGGTGGATAGAGCAGCCCGGCCTGTGGCGCCCAGGCTCAGACATCGCGCGCCGTCGACTCGGAGCGGGTCGACCCCCTCCGCCCCATTGCTCCTCACCGCGCAAGCTCGCCGGTGTAGAACCGTGTCCAGAATCATGCCTCGAGGGTGACTCTATCCGACTTCTCTGGGGGGGTCTGGGACTGTGTGCAGCATGGAGGCGGAGACCGGGGCGGCGGGGGTGGCTGTTGCCGGCGAGAGGAACTCGACCGACTGTCGGACGATACCGCGGCGTGCAGGTGAGTGGCGCGCCGGGGCGGGGCGGGGCGGGGCGGGGCGCGGCGTATGTTCACTAATGAGCGTCCGGCCGGCGCCCCGCAGGCCCCGCATTCCCGGGCGGGACGGGGCGGGGCAGGGCGGGGTGGGGTGGGGCTGTGCGGGGTACTGCATGTGCTGCATGGTGCGTGGTTCGCTTGGTGAGGGTGTGTGGTGGGGTTGCGCCTCTTCCCCTGCCTCTCTCCCTCTCTCTTCTTATCCATGCTCGATAAGAGGAAGAACGTTTCGCTCACTTCTTCTTCAGCCGCGTACTTATGCTCGCTCTCTTGGAATATTAATATCTTAAAATTCGTAATTTTTCCCTCTAATCCGCCCTTTTTGTTGCGTCCGTTCCGTGCCGCTTGAGGTCCTGGACTTTTCGTACAGCCTCAGTGAGTCACGGGAACTCAAATGACATACAGATGCAGAGCACGGCACGGCGAGGCGCGCAGCGGCGCGGCGGGGAGGGGAGGGCTCGAGGGGTCCACAACTCGGAAATTTCGTGACCCGTGAATATATTCAAAATTTGAATACTCGTGAATATTGGTGAATATTCATAATTATTCGTGAATATGAGGTGAAATTTTGACGAATTAATCGTGAATATAATGAATATACAGATGAATAATCTTGAATACTTTTGAATATCGAATAAATAATATTGAATACTAACTTTTGCGTGACCCATGAATATCCGAAGTTGTGGACCCCTCGTGAGGGCTCAGTTTACTTCGAGCCTTTTCGCTGCACCTGCCTTTTCTCAGTCCTGAAGTACTAAATCACCGGCTTCGATCCGCGCGCCAGAAAATTATAGGGTGCGAATTGTGAGTGGTGATGCCGGGCCGGAGCCGGCAGGGCAGGAGAGTTGTCCCACGCGATTCAGCGACCGCCCGCGCGCGTGACCTTACAACCCTGGAGTAGAGGGGCTATCCTATCGATTTGTAGCAGTCTGAGGCGGGGCCGGGCAGGGCCGCAACCGAGGGGACATTTGAATGTTCCCCCCACAGCACTAAATATTACCCATTGATTTCACCCGAGTGTAACTATAGGTACACTAGATTAGACGGCCTAACGAGGATCGACCGTCGCACCTCTGCACGCCTTGCTCCGCCCCACCAACAAACGAGCTGCGAGTAGGACCGGCCGGGCCCCGGGCCCTGGCAGGGCGGGCGGCGGGCGCGGCGAGACTGTCACGGCGGGGCGGGGCGGGGCGGGGCGGGGAGGGGCGCACTGGGCCAAGGTGAAGGGGATCTAAAACGAGAACCGGGAAATGATAAGGACTAAAGGACTACCTGTAGATTTCCGCAGTGAATCGCTTGCCGCCGGACCCGTACGCCGGGTTCAGCGCACGTCCCTGGCCCACTCACGCCGGGATCAGGTCATGTGGTACGTCGTGATTATATTTTTTCTTTTTGTTTGAACGCTTTTTATAAACTTGTCGCCTTATTTCCTTCCTGGCGCGCCCTTGGCTCAGGCAGGCTCAGGGCTCGTCCCGTCCAGCTCTGGGTGGGGAGGGCGACTAGTCGCGGCGGCGAGGCGCGCATCGCCTCGCGGCGCTGCCCTCCTGCCTGCGCTGGACCGGTTCCTGGTTGCTGTTGCACCAGCACCCAGCGGCGCCCCGCCCCGCCCCGCCCTGCCCCGCCCCACCCCGGCCCGCCCCGGCCCGCCCCGCCCCGCCCCGCCCCGCCCCGCCCCGCCCCGCCCCGCCCCGCCCCGCCCCGCCCCACCTTGCCTCCCTCTCCTGCTCACGTAATCCTTACAGCACACCACCGCCGCATCTGGACCGAGCTCGCCCCGCCCCGCCCCGCCCCGCCCTCCTCCTGCTCCGGGCAGTCCTGCCCCTGCCCCCTCCACATTACACATACTCCGCGGGCATTCCCCCTCCTGCGCGGGCTCGGCTCCCGTGGCTCCGGCTGCTGCTCCGGCCATGGCTCCGGCTGGCTCCGGCACCGCGGGGGAAATGGGCCACCCAACTCACTGGGCGCTGCGCTGCGCGGAGCGGCGCGGTGCGGTGCGGCTCCGGCCCGGCCCGGCCCGCCAATGTGTGCGAAGGATTTCCGCTAGATCTCCTTTGGCTACGATCATTTCATCATCACGCTGGTTGGGCAAGACACAAGAAAACGAAAACGAGAACATAAAACTATTGGCCTTACTTGTGGGGAAAATAAAAGCAGTGCTAAATGAGATTGGAATCTGGTCTCTCGCGGCTTTAAAGTCCGCGTGGCGCGCGACCCTCTAGGGGCTGGTCCGGTCCGGTTCCACACGGCGGCGCCTTGTTGTCGGAGATTCGTATCGTATAAGAGCATTTAGGTGCGTCAGCGCGGCGCGTAGTGACGCCCGGGCCATTCCAGCCCTGCGGCAGAGGTAGCTGATTTACTTTCACTGCGGCTACGAGCGGTGACACCTTGGGCCCCTCCCCGCCCCGACCCCTTTGTCAGTCTCAAGGTCACTTGTCGAGGCAGGCGGGTTCCTCCGCATGGTACCTCACTCTTTGAATGGGTGTACACTGATTGGAGGGTTGTACCGTGATTGGAAGAAAAATTTGAAAAACAAAAACAAAAACAAATCAAAAAAAAACTCTGAAGAAAGCTATAAATTTTTTGCGATATTTTGCAGCTTTAAGGTGCTTAAAATAGATTTTTGTCGAAAAATTATGTAACTGGATATGTAGTGATTGGAAAATGATTGCAACGAATGATTGGAGAAGTTGAGGTACCCCTCGGGTTCCTCCTTCGAGCAGTGTTGCAAGAAAAGTTAGGCAAAAAACCGCTCAATACACCTGCACTGATAAACCAGTGGCCTCCTCCTACGGAACGCCAATATGCGGCTACTTTAAATGCCGAGAATTCGCATTCTCACAGAAAAGGGCTAAACTTTGGCATTAAAAGTGGCTAGAAAACTGGCATTCCTCAGAGAAGGCCAAAATTTGGCATTAAAAGTGGACGTAAATTGGCATTCCAAAAAGAATGCCAACACTATGGCATGGAAAATGGCCACTGCGTTTACAGTGTGTGTGTGCAGTTGGCGGTATCTCCGAGGCAACTCCCCTGCACTCGTGCCCAGACTTTGCCTAGTAGCATGCAGGCGGGGATACAGTCCCGTTACGCACAGGTGTATTGCGCATTTTTCTTTTGCCTAACTTCCTGGCAACACTGCCTTCGGCATTGCTCTCGCTAAATTTTCGATTAGATTACCTTCTACAGTTTGACATTGCACGTCAAATTTTCGCTGTGGTCCTTTGAGGATGTAAAGCTTTGCCCACACGGAAAAAAGGATTTAGTTCTCACAACAAACAATTTGTTAAAATGGCCCTAACAATATTTTTTTTTGTTCCAGCAACTAAAAATCTGTTACGACAACAGTACCCCCACAAAATTGCTGTTGTAGTAACAGATTCTTTGCTCTGCCAACAGATTTTCAGTTGCTGGAACAATTTTTTTTTGTTAAGGCTATATTAACAAATTCCTTTTTTCCGTGCAATGATGACATTCCGCGGGGCCGGCCGGGGACGTGGGAGGGCGGGGTGGAGCCGGGCGGGGCGGGCAAGTGACAGGCTGGCGGCTGGCTATTCGCACACGATGGCGTCACTTTGGCCGGTGCCGGTCCGTTATGGGGCTCGGCGTGGCGCGTCGCTGCGGCACGACCGCGCGACCCGCCCGCCCGGGTCCGTGGGTCCGTGGCCTACATCCGGCGAGGAAATGACGGGGTCCACGCGGAGGGGACGGCGGGGCTGGGCGGGGCTGGGCGGGGCGGGGCGGGGTAGAGCGGGGGTTCGAGCACGGGGCGACTCGGTAAACACATGAGCAGCTCAAGTGTGCAAGTGTGCAGCAAGGACCGGAGCGGAGTGGCGCCGAGCGAAGGACGTGTGGTACGCGTGGTAGCGATAGCAGCCCTTCCTTGGTCTGTAAAGTTAGCGATGCGCAGGCGAGCGCGCGCACACGCACGCATGCGCGCTCGAAAAGGAGAGCACGGAAAAAAACGTAAGCCGTAATAGCTAACACGTTAGCTAACCAGGCCCTAGCTAACATTTTAGCTCTCAGAGCTAAACATTAGCTGCGGTAGCCGCGCATTAGCTGTGAGAGCTAACGCGTATCCAAACGAACTTATGGCTTTCGGGGGAACACCTTACACTGCATTAGGTGATGTGGATGACGCGTTAGCTCTCACAGCTAATGCGCAGCTACCACAGCTAATGTTTAGCTCCGAGAGCTAAAAATGTTAGCTAGGGCCTGGGTAGCCAACAAAGCTATTACAGCTAACCTGTAGGCAACTTACGTTTATTTTTTTTTCGTGAGGGTCATTCATTTTAGCTCACAGAGCCGTAATAGCCGCCATGAGGGTATGAACCTTCAAATCGGTGGAAAGAGGAGAGTTCGGAAGATACTGTGGAGTTGTTATTCCTTCCTCATTTTGCTGCTGAAAGAATGATAATTTTTCAAACTCATAGCTATCGAGCTATGGTTTCATCGAGCGTGGAGGAAGCTGGTCGTTTTGAAGTTTTACATAATGCAGACTGTGCATACGTAAAGGTTCATGCACTCATGGCGACTATTACGCTCGGCTCCATGAGCTAAAATAAATGAACCTTTCCTTCGAGTGTGCATGCCTGCGTGCGCGTGCCTGTGCGCTGTAAATACCAGAGCGAGGATTCAGGAAAGCGAGAAATTTTCTCTTACTCTTTGAGAGAGAGGTTTGGTTTTCTCGCTCAATTAGAGAAATAGTCTCAAAGCTCTCGCCCTATTTGAGCGAGTATTGGGAAACCTCGCCCTTTTTGAGTGAGGATTTTTGTCCTTTATCTCACTTAATTTGAGTGATGTTGTAAATTCTTGCTCAAAAAGAGCGAAGTTCCTAAACTCTCAAATGAGGCAAGAGAAAAAATCCCTCTCCTTTTTGATGAGATATCTCACTCTTGCATTTGCAGTGAGCGCATGGCTAATTTCACAGACCTCCTGCCTCTGCCGCTCCGCGACATAAGGTGACGCATGAAGCGAAAGCCTGTGCGATGATGAAATAATATTAACGATACAACGATCACAATCGACGATTTTTAAAGTACTGGGAAAGATCGGACAGACGTTCAAAAAATTTAAGTGAACAAAAAGAAAATAAACAACACGTTTAAGACCGAAAAAAGACAAGTAAATCCCCAATTTTCGATGACAATAGCCGAAAAAAATAAACAATCGAGTTTACGATAAATCCTAAGATCTGGCAGGTCTAGCGAGCAGCGTGCCCAGTGCAGCTGGCCAGGGCGTGCGGCGGGCGGCGGGTCGGGGTGGTCGGGGCGCCGCCGTGTATTGCGCGCAGGGGCGCAGGGGCGGAAGGGCCGGCAAAGTGGGGCGGCACGTAACGTGGTTTGCCTACCTTTCAGGGGCGAATCGCACTGTTAACTCTGTGGCTTTGGCGCTGTTTTTGAACACCCAAATTTATCCCACTTACAGGCCTAGGAATTTTTTTCACGAATGCCAAATTTAGGCCATATTTCATGGCAAAGTTCGCCCTCTTACAACAAGAATGCGAAATATTGGCATTGAAAAGGGGCGAAATGTGGCGTTCTTCATAGGGAGGCCATTTACTGGTTCAACAGTTAGAACGGTTCTCTGGATGGTCCCCGCAGAGATATAAAATTGGACCTCAAATAGCATAAGTTTTGAACTATGGCCCATCCTACGGTGGGGGTCACGGCCCCCCTACCTCTGAAAAGTGGGGGGGGGGGGGCACGTGCCCCCCCGGTCCCATAGGCTCCTACGCCCCTGATTGCGCGACCATCCTCCGTAAGACTAAATGAAATCCGCTCATCTTTATGGGTAGCGTGCCATTGCGCACGCACGTCACACCTGCCGGGCCGGGCCACGGGCCACGGGCCACGGGCCACGGGCCACGGGCCACGGGCCACGGGCCAAGGGCCACGGGCCAAGGGCCACGGGCCACGTTGCACGCAACAGAAACGTCCTGGCGCTCGCGCCGCACATGGCTGGACGGACACGGGGCGGCGCGGGGCGGCGCGGGGTGGCGCGGGGCGGGGCGGGGCGGGGCGGCGCGGGGCGGAGAGAGTGGCACCCGACCTGCTGGCCGCGCTCGCTCACTAGCTGAGGGCAGGGTAGCGCACGGCGCTGCTTTTTGCGTAGCCCAAAGTGTACAGGTGCACGTGAATTTTTATTTCTTTCTCATTCGGTGATCGGCCATCGGCCTCCAGAGGCTCAGCCTCGGCCCAGCGCCCTCTTTATAGGCAGCGGAATGCGGACGGTCTGTCTTTTCCCCCTCCGCGAGCTGGCCCGCGGCGGGACCGGCCCCGCGCCCCGCCCCGCGACCAACACTCTAGCGTTGAGGTCTCTACCGAGCCGCGAGCTGCGCCGCCGCATACGTATCGATATCGGTCCATCAGCCGTCTGATTCCGAAGATCGCCCTCGCGCCTCCGTCTCCATCCTTGTCGCACTCATGGAGCCCTGCCATTCACAGCATAGCGAGGAGCCGTAGGTGCGACAAGGGCGGATAGGAACGGTGGTCCCAGAGCGATCTTCTGAACCAGACCTTTCCTCGTAGTGAGTTTTGTTATTCTCTGACTCCCGGAGCGGTAGCGGTGCCGCTGGTGCGGTCAGAGTAAAGTGCACAGTGCACAGTGCAGGCCGGTCCGGCGTGCAGCGTGCAGCGCAGAGGCGCGTGCCTGATGTAGCACTGCACAGGCAATGTCCCCAGCCCACCTGCACCTGCACACTGGGCGTGTTGCCTAGCCGGCAGGCGCAGATGCAGCCCGCTTCACTGTGCTGTGCTAGAGCTACTTATTGCCTGCATTTCTGTCTGGCAACGGATAACAGTGAGCAGTGAGCGAGTTGCGGCCCCTGGGATAGGCAGACCCTCAACACTCTGACCTGTTTTCAGTTTCAAGGAGCACATGAGGCGGTGGTGGGTTAGCAGCCTGCGAGTGCGTGAGCCCGACCGGACCCGCCAGGGCCGAAAAACGGCTCTGCCCTGCCGAGCCCCGGCCCGGCTCGGCTCGGCTCGGCCCGGCTTTGCTCTACTCGGGCAGGCGACCGCCAAGGTGCAGGCCAGCAGGTGATCGAAAGAAGTAACCCTGCGGCCCCCTGCTGCCCCCTGCGGCTCCCTGCGGCTCCCTGCGGCTCCCTGCGGCTCCCTGCGGCTCCCTGCGGCTCCCTGCGGCCCCCTGCTGCCCCCTGCTGCCCCCTGCTGCCCCCTGCTGCCCCCTGCGGCCCCCTGCGGCCCCCTGCGGCCCCCTGCGGCCCCCTGCGGCCCCCTGCGGCCACCTGCGGCCCTCTGCGGCCCCCTGCGGCCCCCCGCGGCCCCCTGCGGCCCCCTGCGGCCCTCTGCGGCCCCCTGCGGCCCCCTGCGGCCCCCTGCGGCCCCCTGCGGCCCCCTGCAGTTCTTTGCGGTTCCTTGCGGTTCCCTGCGGTTCCCTGCGGTTCCCTGCGGTTCCCTGCGGTTCCCTGCGGCCCCCTGCGGCCCCCTGCGGCCCCCTGCGGCCCATGTCAGCCGACGCACACTTGTAGATGGGAATTCCCTCCTGCAGGCCACACTCCACACAAACACAACTCTGCGCCACGCCGCGCCGGGACGCCGGGCAGCCTCGCCACCGCGTCTTGAACCAAGGCTCATTTTTGCCGAGAGCCACTCTTCGACACCGATGAGAGCTCTCTCGCCGCGGCGACGTGCGTGTTTAGTCTTCCCAGCCAAATAATAGTGCGGCTTACCCCCGCACCTTAACGTTAAGATGAATCATTCTTTTGGATGGGAGAACTTAAGGTACGCAGCGCGACGCCCGCGGCCTGGCGCCTCGCCCGCCGCGCCGCATGGCTTAATGTCATGACTGCATCGGGGAGAGTCAGAGTTGTGGAAGGGGGGGGGGGGGGGTACGTCACCGCGATGGGCACGGCAGTCGATGCGGAAAGTGAAAGCGGTACGAGGATCAGTCCAACGATTTGGCGACGCCGAGCCAACCTGATCGGCACGGCCTTCTCGCAAGGTCAAGCCAAGCCCGAGGGTTAAGCAATGGCCCGGGCCGGGCCGGTCTGACTCCAGCCGACTGATTCAGAAGATAGCTCTCTTTCCTCAGTCCTTGTCGCACTCATGGCGGTGCCCCATGTTGGGGGTGGCATGGCCTCATGAGTACGAGAAGGACGGGGGTACGAGAGCGATCCTCTGAATCAGTCGGCAGGAGCGGTCATCGCCGACCGGCACCGCAGCAGCTCCCGTCAACCCCCAGCGAGCAGCCGGCTGACTCCGAGGAATCGCTGTCGTGCGTCTGTCCTTGTCGCACTCACGGGCCGGGCGGCCATGCCCATATGCCCATGCGTAGGTAGGCGCCGCCAAAGTGAGAGAGCACCACGGAGTATAGCACTCCTCTTAATCAGTTGGCGTAGCCTTCCACTCCTGCTGGTGTCTCGCTCTCGTACTTATGCCGGGGCGGGGCGGGACTCGGTCAGTGCAGTGCAGTGTGTCAGGTACACAGACGCTGTGTTACGTAACCCTTCCCCTCCTCACCACCTCCTGGATACAGCCAATGACCCCACCGCGCCGCGCCGCCGTCGCTCTCATCTTGTCATTCTCTCTCTCTCTCTCTCTCTCTCTCTCTCTCTCTCTCTCTCTCTCTCTCTCCCTATCTCCCTCTCTCTCCCCCCCCTCCCCCTCCGTACTTGCCTCCTGCTCTCCGGGTAGTTTTTATGCCCAGCCAGCCGGGCCGGGCGGTGAACTTGTGGAAACAAGCTCAAGGATCGCGCCGCCTGGGCCTCCTGACTCTTGCTTGACTGATGTTGAAACAAAAGCTGCCGGCTCGGCCACTCGAAGGGACAAGGGAGAGGAAGGCAAGAGCAAGAGAAAGAGAGAGGAAAGGGTTGAGCGGTTTGCCCGGTTTGCCGCGGTCGTCCGCGGGGCCGAGATAGCAGTAAGGCTGATTCCGCACATCGGTCAAGGGGAGGTAGACGCTGTCCTCTCTCTCCCACCCAATGGCAGTGCCTCACGAGTGCGACAAGGACGGAGGGACGTAAGTTCCGTGCGGAATCATGCAGTCTTCTGAGGATGATGGAGCAGTTATTAAAATAAATCGCAGAGGGGTCAACTCACGAGAGGACTTCTCCTCTCCTGTCTGGAAGCTTCAGACCAGTGCAATAACCTCCTCGCCCCCGCAGTGCGGGGTGTAGCAGTGCAAGTACAAAGGCTCGGCGGCACATAGCGCGAGCGCGAGGCCCTGCCGAGCGACTCCGAAGATCGCTTTCATACCTTCTCTGTCCTCGTCGCACTCATGGAGCACTACCATGGCCAGCATAGGGCGCCGCTGTAGGTGCAACAAGGACGGAGAGATGAGAGCGATCTTCTGAATCAGTCGGCTGCAGCCGCGGTCGCAGCTCGCGTGGCACGCCGCGCCGCACCGAGACCCCCTTACCCCCCCCCCCCCCCCCGCTCCACCGTGCCGCGCAATTAGCACGGGCTGCGTTACTAAAGGCCCGCGCCCTTGCCCCTGCCGCCGCCGCTGCACCGCTCGCGTGTGCCCAAGTTTATCTCTCCGCAACAGTTTTGTAACACAATTGATTGTTGTGTTGCGAGTGTATATATGGAGGCGACGCACGGACCGTGAATCAGGTCGCACTCGCGAGGTGGTGGCCGCTGAGCCACGAGCCGAGTGCAGCTCGGGCTCGGGGAGTGGGAGGGAAGGGGAGGGGAGGGGAGGGGTGCCAGCGCAGCGCAGGGCAACTATGATGTTATTGTTCCCCGTCGCGGCGCGGCGGCAGCGGGCGGCGGGCCCAGCCCAGCCGAGGCCCTGGTGGTGGTGGAGCGCGGCCGGGGGACAGGGGACAATTACAGGGGTGGGGTGGACGGGGTAGTTGGCTGAGCTAAATTTAAATTCAAATTTAAATTTAAATGCTCAGCCCTGTCAGCATGCGCCATGGGGCGGCCGGGGCGAGCCGTGATGTGAGATGTGAGACGTGAGATGTGGAAACATCAGTGTTGCCATCGTAACTTGGTTTGAGCAAACAACTTAGTGATAATCGACTAATTGAAATCTGTATTATTAACTGTTAACCTTAGCGCGCCGCGGGCCAAGGTAGACGCACTTTTAGCTCAGCTTTTCACGGTTTTAACGTGCGTCTACCTTGTTAAGATTGGTTGTTGGCGCTGGACTCTTCCAGGTGTAGAAACATTACCAGGCGACAAGAATTTATTTGATTGATTCTTGCTGCACAAACAACAAAAACCACGCACCACGCCTGCACAGTTTTGAAGGAAAATTATACGATCCCGTACGTGACGTGCGTCGTTCAAAGCGCGCAAAGATGAGGTACAGGCACATCAAGGGGAAAATAATTCCGCGACGGCTGGCGCGGGGGCATGGCCGGGGCGGGCGTGAGTTGGGCATCGCGTTTTGGCCGACAGACCATCATTAGCGACTGAAATCCCATTTCCCAGCCTCCGCGCGTGATTCCCGAGGATTCTCCCGTCTCTGCCCTGCCGGTCTCAGGCCGCACCTTCTCGCGCCAATCGCGCAAGAAGTTTTTCCAATCTTTTTCCGAAAATTTTATTTCATTTTAAAATTCAATTTTTTGCCATTGCTTTTAAGCCCCCCGTTAAGGAAGCCTATTGCTCACGCCTGTGATTTTTTTTCTTTATTCTTGACGATGGCCCATTATGGCCGCAGCCGATCCTGTCGTGCCAATTTACTCCGAATTACAATTAAAAACACTTCGAAAAATTCGAAATTTTTTTGAGATAAGTCTGATGTCAAGAAATTTTTGAGATAGGTCTGATGTCAAGCTGTCTATATTCGTTTTTGCATAAAATGTTTCTTTTTTTGTAAACTCAAAAGACTGGGAGCGTTATCGGTCATGAGAGGAGCCCACGCTGCGACGGGTACGGAGAAGCGGCGCACCCGGCGCGCGCGACGCGACGGAGACGTCACAATTCTCGTGACGGGAGCCGCCCCACCAACCTGCGTGTGCGCTCCATTACCCGTCTCTCGAAGTTGAAGTTGAAAGGCCGCCCCCGTACCTCACGCAGCGCACGGCACGCCGGGCTGGATGCGGGACGGTGCCAGGATCAGGAAGCTGCTCCTGTGTCCTCTCGCTCGCTCCTCATGGCCGCGCCCGATGAGTACGAGAAGGACAGAGAGGGACGACACCATACCGAGCGGAGTCACCCTACTGGCGCAAAGCGCGGGGCGCGGGGCGTGGGGCGCGGGGCGTGGGGCACGGGGCGTGGGGCGCGGGGCGCGGGGCGTGGGGCGCGGGGCGCGGGGCGTGGGGCGCGGGGCGTGGGGCGCGGGGCGCGGGGCACGGGGCGTGGGGCGCGGGGCGCGGGGCGTGGGGCGCGGGGCGTGGGGCGCGGGGCGCGGGGCGCGGGGCGCGGGGCGCGGGGCGCGGGGCGTGGGGCGCGGGGCGTGGGGCGCGGGGCGCGGGGCGAGCGGGCTGCAGCTAGCTGCCTGCGTACTGTTTGCTCGGCGCGGGGCACACCGCACGCACCTTCGCCTTGGACACAGCGTCCTTCGCTTCGGCGACGCAACAATACACTCGCACCCTTCTGCTTTCTCCCGACCTCCGTCGGACTCGCACATGAAGAACGGCAGGAGCAGCCACCGTTGCACAGCTTCCCGTGGCCCCACCCCACCCCTCACTGCCCCGCCCCGCCCATCCGCGCCCCGCCCCGCCCCGCCGCGCCCCGCCCCGCCCCGCCTCGCCCCGCCCCGCCCCGCCCCGCCCCGCCCCGCCCCGCCCCGCCCCGCCCCGCCCCGCCCCGCCCCGCCCCGCCCCGCCCCGCCCCGCCCCGCCCCGCCCCGCCGCGCCGCGTGCGCGGTGCGCTACAGCCTCATGCTCGCGGTGGTCTGGAGGTTTCCTCACGGTCGGCGCCGTAGAGCACCCCGCGACCCTCGCCTCGACCCCGCCCCGCGCCCCGCGGGTTACTCCTGACGTGTCACAAGCCTTGTCGCCGCCGTGCTTCTGGTATTGCACGGCCGGGCCCGCCATTATTGCAGCTGAGCCCCGTGGGACCTGTGGCCTACCCGAATGACGCCTGTGCGTGCTCTCTGTGTGCCGCAGCCATCAACTCCCTGAGCGAGACTCTGCTCGCCGGCGGCGCCCTGGTCGTCCTCCTCACCTTGCTCGTGTACGCCGACACGCTGCGCCGGGTGCTGAGCCGCACCGTCCCAGTCGCCGCCAAGACCCACACCGCCTTCGTCATCAGCGTGTACCCGGTGAGCAGAGCGGAAGACTTGGGGCGACCTCTGTAATCAAGCCCTTAATGGGCTGGTCTAATGATGTGGCATGCGCGGGCATGCGGCATGGTCCATGCCCGGGGGCAGGGCAGCCGCATAGTGTTGACTACGGCAAATCCCGCTCGTCCGGCAGATTTGTATGACGAACTGGAATATGAGGAATGGGCTGGAAGCGGCAGCTTTGTCGACAGCAAGCCGCCTGCCGGGCTAGGTAGGCAGGCAGCCCCTGGTCGCTGGCGCAGCGCTTGTCGGCGGGTCTGCCTACCCGTAGGGGTCTTTCTCGGGGAGTCTAGCGAGTCTGTGACGGACAGGCTTCAAAAAGCCCCCCGCCCCCACCCCAAGTTTGTGCTTCATTTCAAATTTCGACCTTACCCTTGGGAGGTTCGTGGTTTCGGGGGAGTAAACCACGAGTCCGCGGGGAAAGCTCGCGGTCCCCGGGTCCCTCCGAGGGGGTATCTCGAGAACCGCGGATCCTCCGCGGGGGAAGGTCGCGGTCCGTGGATCCTTATCGTGGGTAGCTCGCAGTCCGCGAAGGACCCGCGGAGGATCCGCGGTACGCGAGATTCCCCCGGGGCAAGACGCGCGGACCGCGAGCTTTCCCGGCGGACTCGCAGGTTACTCCCGCGAAACCGCGAACCTCCCCCCTGTAACGCCCAACCGTAGACCGCGCGAACCGCGAGAGGGCCCTTTCTGGGCGTTGGCTGCAACAACAGTGGCGGAGCGGAGCGTCCGCGCTTGAAGCCGGTCCCCGGCGCCTGATGGGTATGCAGTCCCGGATGGAGCGGTGCGGGCGGGTTGCATAGTAAAAAAGTGCCCGGGGTCCATCAGCCACCTGGTACACTACACTACGCGGCGATTCATTCATTCATTCATTCATTCATTCATTCATTCATTCATTCATTCATTCATTCATTCATTCATTCATTCATTCATTCATTCATTCATTCATTCATTCATTCATTCATTCATTCATTCATTCATTCATTGTCTCATGTTCGCAGGTGGTGGCGCTGGCGACGCTATGCGCGGTGGTTGTGCCGCGCGCCCAGCTGCTGGCCGAGGCCGTGACCCAGGGCGTCTTCATGGCGGCCGTGTACCAGCTGTGGTGCCTGCTGGTCGCCTACTGCGGCGGCGAGGCCGAGCTCATCCGCCGCGTCAAGCCCGGCTCGCTCAACCCGCGCGTCGGCCCCTGCTGCTGCTGGCCATGCTGCCGCCTGCCCCTGCTCGCCGTCACCAAGTACGGCCTCCTCTAGGCCTCCTCGATGTTTGTGTTTGTGTGTGTGTGCAGGGCGTCGTTACGCAACCAACATTGTCTTGACCTTTTTCACTCTTTTTCGTCAATATCTCATGGACGGTGTGAGGTATATCTTGACAAGCGATGGTTCATTAGAGGGACAAGCTTTCTCTTTAATTTCGTTACTTTATGACGTAAAGTGATCAAAGTGGGCCTTGTGCCCTAAAGCAATTGTCGTTCTTTTTTTAGGAGGGGATATAACGTTATTTCCTGTGTCAAAAAAACGCAAATTATTTTAGGGCACAAGGACCACTTTGATCATTTTGATGTATAAGGTAACGAAATGAAAGTGAAATCTTAGCTCTTTAAGGAGCCATCGCTTTTCAAGATACCTCGCACCGCTCATGAGATAATGGCAAAAGAGTGTGAAGAAGGTCAGAACAATTTTCGTCACGTTACAACGTCCTACGGGTACGCCATGTATTTGTGTGTACTAACGCACGCTTCTGGTCTGCAGGCGCAACGTGCGGCTGCTGCGGGTGCTGGTGCTGCAGCTGCCCGTGGTCCAGGGGCTGCTGTACCTCGTGCTGCTCGTCATGTGGGCCGAGGAGGAGAGCCTCTACGAGGTCAACTACATGTACCTGCAGCCCATCGTCGTGCTGTCCATCCTCACGGGCATCTGGGGCCTGCTCATGACCATCAAGATGCTGAGCACGGTGCTGGCCAGCCACCTCGTGCTCGGCAAGTTCCTGGCCCTGCAGGCCGTGCTGCTGCTCGCCAAGTTCCAAGGCCTCGGTGCGCGCGCTCTAGCCTGGTACAGCTTGCTGCCCTGCAACCCGCCGCTCACCCCCACCGTCTACGCCAACCGTAAGTTTTGTTGCGGTTTCTCCCGGCCAGCGCAGCCAGCGCATCCTCTGTTCTCTCGAGAGCGCTCGCGCTTCATGAGTTGCCTTTGCCGTGCGCAGTGATGTACAACACGGCCATGCTGGTGGAGATGCTGCTGCTCGCGCTCTTCGCCCGGACGCTGTACTCGAAGGACATTCCCGATCTGACGGACGGGCTGGCCCAGGGCGAGTCGCCGCCGAGCCCAGTGTGTGTCATCGAGGTCTCCACGCAGAAGGATCTGAGCGCGTCGCCCACCAAGGAGTCCAACAACAACAACAACGGCATCGCAGACGAGACGAAGGTGTCCTACAAGTTCTAAGCGATGCGCGCCAAAGACTGCTTCATCCCATGGCCGCTCGTTTCTTGCCAATCACCAGTGCAAAGTCATTCAACTCAGCCATCCTTAGTTTAAGTACCTCTAGAGAAATAATTTTTCTGCTCAACACCAGAGTGAACGTTTGTTTTTTTCCACGCACATACAAAAGCGTTCGTAGTTTTCTAAAACATAAACAACTTATAGGGCCAATCAATTTTAATTCATTTCGAATCTAATAACCACTGCCAGATGAGTACGCATTTTTTTTTCTGACAGTGGAAAATTTTATGTAACGACGATCAATATGTTTCCTCGAAATAAAACCATCTGTGATATCATTACTTCACTTCACGTATGAACCTGGTCTCGAAAGACCTACGGTCTTCGTGACGCACCACTCAATTTGTCGACCTGCTTGGAGCGAGCGCTCGAAGGCAAGCGGCTAGAACGAAGTCGGCTGCGCCGGGCCCGTCCGGGCCGGTAGATGGGGATTCCCTTTCGCATCGGCAAGAGGTGTGCGAACCGACAGTCTAGTGGTTACCGTCCCAGTCCCCCGTCCCAATCCATCTAGGCTATCGGGACGCTTTTGTCGTGTTCGAATCTCGGTGGATAATATTTTCTTTCGTCGAGTTTTGGATGATTTCACCCTCGAGGGTTGGTCTCTGGGTGCACTAGAGCTCTCCTGCACAAACCCCGTCAAGTTGGAGGAACTTTTTTTTTTGAAACAAAATCCCTAAAAATGCAAAGAAAATTGGAAATGGGAAATTTGACCAAAATTCGAAAGTCTCAGAACACGCCCAAATTCACAGAGAATCTTCTTTACGCATTGGGAAACCTGTATCAGTAGCCAGACGCACGATACCGGTCTTGGTTTGGGATAAATTCGCTCTTTACGCGATGAAAAGTGAATATTTCAATCGGCGCCTGATGGATAGGCAACCCATTCGACACCAGTCCGGGCCAGCGCGTTTGAGAGGAAAAGCGGCTCGCCGAGCCTATTTCTACTCGGAGCTCAGCAGAGGCGAGGAGGTAACCTCCTCGAAATCGACTCCTTGTACCAGAAGCTTTTCGGAATGTATTGGTGCTTGCCATTGAGCTGGCAGCGCAAGCGCAAGTCTGTGGTCTAGTGGATAGAGCAACGGATACCTGCTCCAAAGGCTTCGGATTCAAACCCAAACGCCGGAAATGATTTCTTTTCAATTCTCTCTTTAATTTAGCGACTGTGTGGTCGCAGGAGAAGAATATCTTGTTTTCTTAGAGTTTAAGTGGCTTATCCTCTCGATACATCTATTAGGCGGTAAAAGAGTGACGCAGAAAAAGAAAAAAAAAAAAGGAGAAAAAAAATGGAAAAAGTTCCGTCGGGATTTGAACCTGCAAAACGTTTCGCCAGCCGAGATGATTGGGGACAGGGGGAAGGTGCGTTAACCATCTCGGCTGGCGGGACGCACATTCCACTGCCATGCGAATCGCTATATCGCTATCACTATCTACGCGCCATTTTTTCGGGCAAGCGGCAGGAACGAGGTCGGCTGCGCCGGGCCCGTCCGGTCCGGGCCGGTAGATGGGGATTCCTTTTCGCATCGGCAGCCTAGTGGTTACCGTCCCAGTCCCCCGTCCCAAACCATCTAGGCTGTCGGGACGCTTTTGTCGTGTTCGAATCTCGATGGATAATGTTTTTTTTTTCCGTCAATTTTCTGATGATTTAACCCTCGGGGGTTGGTCTCTGGGTGCACAAGAGCCCTCCTGCACAACCCCCGATAAATTGGAGCAAATTTTGTTGGGACCAAAATACCTAAAAAGGGGAAGGCTATAATCTTTGCGAATTTGACAGAAAATCGAATGTCTTGGATCGCGCCAAAATTCACAGGCGACCTTCTTTTCGCACTGCGGAACATACATTAGTGACCGGAAGCACGATACCGGTCTTGGTTTCAGAGAAATTCGCTTTTAACGCGATAAAAACTAAATAGTTCAATCGGCACCTGATGGATAGGCAACCCATTCGACGCCAGCCCGCGCCAGCGTGTTTGACAGAAAACCGTGAAAAAGTGGCGATCTGGGGCTGTTGCTGTTTGACCCGGAGTTCAGCAGAGACGAGGAGGTAACCTCTTCCGAATCGACTCCTGGTCCCAGTAGCTTTCCGAAACCTATTTGGTGCTTGCTGGTACGCTGGCAACGCAAGTCAGTGGCCTAGTTGATAGAGCGACGGACGTCTGCTCGAAAGAGCCCGGGTTGTAAACCCAATATCAAATGTCCCGCCAGAGGCACAGCCTTCTCATCAGCTCCTTGTCCTGGTTCCACTTGCGCACCTTGCGCAGCGGCGACTGCCGTCTGCTAGGGACCTTAACCTTAATCTTCGGTCCAAACGTCCAAACATAAACCTATGCAAACAAATTAGTTTTTCCTGCTTGCCTAGCTTGGTCTTGAGATTGTAGGTAGAGTGTTAAAGGGGCAGTTTGAGTCAGGTGTTGCAATGGCGTCTGGTCGGCAACTTGTAGAGATGATGGCAAAACGTTTGAGCTCTCAAGGCTTTGACAGAGTTTTAAGCAAGGTACTACAGTTCCTTTGGCTTTATTTAAAATTCCCTTTTAACATGGAGTTAACTATATGTCTTGCTGTCATTTTTTCAGGTCCTTCTAAACAAAAAGAAAAGATAAATGTATGCATTAATTTTAAAATAACACTACTTGCTCATGTTTTAGATGAAAATAATATCGGGAGGTGAAGGGAAGTGCACTGCAGAGTTGAAAGTCGAAGAAGAGCATCAGAACATTGGAGGAACTCTCCATGGAGGTATGACAGCTACTATGGTGGACATTGTATCAACATTGGCCATGATGACCCATGAGAAAAGTAAATCACCGGGAGTCACTGTTGATTTACATGTTACGTAAGTATGCAACAATTTCTCTCACAACTTTTATTAAGAAACTTATTTAAAAAGTAAAATGTTACTATTTTACAGATACCTGAAGGGTGCAAAAGTGGGCGAAGATATTGTAATTGAAGCATCAACCCTCAAAGCTGGCAAAAATTTGGCATACCTACATGTTGACATAATAAATAAAAAAAACAACGAGTTGATAGCAAGGGGTAGTCATACCAAATTTGTGGGTGTGTAGTATTTTTGATATTGCCCTCAGGATATGGAAAAAGTTTGTGAATGTTATGGTCCTGTGAACTTTATAAATCTGTGATACTAGAATTTGAGTGGCTTCTATGATATTAATTTTTATCAGCAATGAAGACACAATCCTGTGTTTATTGGTAGTGAAAGAGACCATGAAAATTTGGAGACAAGTAAATGCACTTTGTTGGATAAAATAAAGTTTCAGATCATTATTCCCCATTGCCAAATATGTTAAATTAAAATGGCACTGGTTTTATGACATTTAAGCATGCAAGTTGTTAAACAAAAGTAATGTGTGGTTTAAAGAGAAACTGTATTGACACCTGTACAGTACAAATCACACTGTTAGCTTCTGTTTGAGACCCTTATACATTACCACATGATGAGCACATAAGGGGCCTATACTTGCACCCATCTGCTTCATATTAGGGTGCTCCCACAGCACACATGGGCCCATTGTGCTCCATCACATATTGACTCTTTACTGGTACAACTCAGGTCCTGAATGATATTTAGTGTGTTATTTCACAACACTAATAGGTAATTGCTAACGTCTCCGTTAATATTTCCACAAGTATACAAATGGCACAACAAATAGCAACAATATCACTCGAGCCACTGGAAATATTTTCTTTATGCTTTTACTTCTTTTGAAATACTCAACATATAATCAACCGCTTGTGTTGTATCAGTAAGGGTGGAACTCCAATGGAGCAATCTACGCTACCTATCACCCATCATCCGTCACCCATCACTTGCTATTTCGTGTATTTACGAGTACAACTCGGGTTTTGGTTAAGACTTAGGATGTGTGTGAACAATAAATATGACTACACACCTTATGATTGTATTTTTGGATGTAAAAACACTAAATCGCATGTGATGGGTGGCCAATGATGGGTGATGGGTAGCATAGATTGTTCCATTGGAGTTCCACCTTAAAAACTCAATATTAGGACTGATAGTGTGATGGGCCCGTCTATGGGAGCACCTTTACATGTTGGTTGGCACCTCGTGTAGAACTTATGAAGCAGTCCCAAACTTATGATAACAGTGTACAAATTCTACTTAAAAATAGGATCATTATAAAAAGAAATGATTATAACTAAACAGCTTTTATCAAAGCTACATATACTACAATAAAACTCAAATTGAAATGTAATAACAGACATAACAATCTCAATAAAAATGAAAATAGATCTTTGCTGCTTTGTAACACCTTAAAGTATTAACACCCACAGTAAATTCCTCTTTGATGATGTCAGAGATTAGGCATAACACCAAAGAATAAATTTAAAACGTTGATTGCTTGATAGGATCAAACCCAGTGAGAGGTGAGTGTCAGCGCAAAGTTGCCCCGTCGGCGCCCCCACCCTTGCGGAGTGGGTGCGACAAACGTTCAAACCCACCCTGACATCCACTGCCCATCAAGAGTAGGGGAGTGCGGTCAATTTACAAAAAACAAACAAAAAAAAAAAAAAAAAAAAAAAAAAAAAAAAAAGAAAGGTTATACAAAATCTTTAGTTTTATGCCCACAAAGCTCACATTCATGAATGAGGGATTCCACTGAAAATGACTCATTAAAGCCCAGAATCCTTAAATACAAAATCACAGAACACAGAGGACACATTAGGAACTCCAGAAATCTACTCATATACAGGTACACATTATCTTCAGAATTCATTGATGAAAATCAAAAAGAGAAAAAAACAATACCCTAATGAGTTTGGAGTTGGATCATTGTTGTAAGCTTGCCTCCATTAGCAGCCCTTATCTTACTAACCTGTTCACTGGAAAGAAATATCAAACCACCATCATCAAGTTTAAAAGCATACGAGAACTGGTTGTTGTCTCCATTTGCCAAAACTATTTGCCCTCTGAGGCCAGGAGGTAAACCAAGGTCAAATGCACTCACTGGTAAAGGCAATGGACCAGGTGTCTGGGCCATTGGAACATAGTGATATGTAGGTGCAGCATTAACTAGATATGAACTACCCATGGGAGCAAAGGGAGTAGGATTTGCGACAATATACTGATTATTCATATTAACAACCTGAGGAAGTGGCTGAAATTGATTAGTTACAGGCAGGACTTGGTTAACGGGAACAAACTGTTGCTGCGCCTGGCGCATAGGTACTGGGTTGATGGATACAAATGATTGGTTTGGATTTGGCTGCTGAAAAACACCAGTTTGCTGAAGTGTTCTCCTGTTTTGAACTTTCTTTGCAGGAGTAATGACAACTTCAGGAGCACCAGGGGGTGGGACTCTAGAAGAGGATGGAGCTGGTTCTAGGCTGACAGTTTTTGATATCACGGGGTTCCATGGAGCAGCTGTTTTGTTTTTACAGGAACTGGGCGGCTGGTTTTTAGGTTTAAAAACAGGGGTCATTGTCACAGACTTAGTCAAGGGTTTAGGAGCAAAGTCTACACTTGCATTTCCAATCACTGACTCTATTCTGGGCACACCATTTTGTTTAGAGGTTTTTGGCTCTGTTTCTTTTATGACCTCAATGCTATCATCACTGCCATCACTCAAAACAACAACTTCTTCAGGTTCACTTTGCTTCTTGGTTTGAGTTTGAGGAACTACTCTTGTTACAGAAAGATGTTTTTGAGTTTCAATATTCTTCCTTTTACTATATGTCTTCAAGGGAGCTGTGGACCCTGTTGTAACAGAAACTGATGAAGAAATGGTTCCTAAGGGTGGTGTCCATTCCTTTGCCTGAATACTTGTCTCTACTTTAGGCTTAACAAGACTGTCTTGTGAATAAGTATTCACCACTGGTGGAGTCCATTCCTTGGCCTGAACAACTCCACCTGGTTGAGATACAGCGGGAAATAAAGTGGTGGAGCGATTCGTGGGTTGAGGCTCCGAGGGGAATAATGTGGTAGACTGTTTATCAACAGGCCTTGCAGATTTCCTCTTCTTCTTCTGCACCACTTTACCAGAACCAACAAGCTGGTCCAGTGTCTTCCCATTAATCATAGACAGACCTGCATGACCTTCTGGTACAATTATTCTACCCTCATCATCTTTTCCTAGTTGAACTTTGGTGCCACAGCCTAATGTGATGAACATATTGCCTTCTTTGTCAAGTGTAAGCTTATTTGGCAATAACTTCTGATTCATTTTCGGTTGCTTCACAATAGGTTTATTTTGAGTTGGTGAATCAGTATTTTGACTAGATTCCTTGCTTTCCAAGCCAGCTTCAAATGAAAAGTTTTTAGTGACATCATATGTTGTATTGCCTTCCTTTCTGGGGTTTGTACTTTCATTTGATTCATCATCATCTTTCTTATTCTTTCTTGATCGTCCTATAGGAAAGAGAAAGATTGTAGTGAAACAAAAATTGGCTTGGCCAATGCAATTATTCAATAAAATACAGGAGGTAATGGTGCAGTAGATGAGCATTAAATACAAACCAGTTGCAGGCTTCTTTTTCTTTCGTCGAGAAGGCATTTCCCATGCATCTTCTTCATCCTCGTCACTTTCTTCCTCTGAATCACTACTCATCCAATTGTGTTGTGGGTTATCAATTTTGGGTTTTTTAGCTCTTAGGGAATGGCGTATATCACAGCCTGAAGAGGATTTCAAATAAAATTAAGAAAACTCACAATTATTGAAGTACATGTAGAAAATTACAAAAGGACACGGACCAGTTTCTGATTCATCGTCAGCATGCTCTGCCTGAGGCTCAGGCTCGGCACAGTTCTCAGTTTTAACATTTTTGGCATCATCCAAATTGTCAGTGGACTTGTCTTCTTTCATTTCTACCTTTACCTTTACCTCTTGAAGACTTTCATGCACTTCAAGACCAGATTCAAAAATTTTTAGCCAATGCAATTCTGCATCATCTTTACCATTCAAAGGTCTAGAAACAAAATATTAGCATATATTAAGGCATTCGATTAAGTGGTAAATCATAATATAAATACAAAGAAAACTGCTTAGACCGTTTGGGCTGATTGCGCCGCATCTGGACATTTTAAGTGGAGACACTTTTTAAACAACTACACGTATGATTATATGACAACTGAGTGCACAAAAATTCGGATGCTACAAGTGAAGAAACGTTACAAGCGGATACGGTTTAAGCGGATTTCACTGTATTCAGGAAATTATGGTAATTACTTGTTTTTGAATTCCTCCCATTCATGAAACAACTTCCATCTTAATTTGCGTGCATTGGACTCCATTTTCACTTCAAAGAAACATGTCTCACTGATCAGTTCTTGGAGTCTTTGCTCTAGCTTTTCTTCTTGGAATGAGCCAGACTAAAAATTTACAAACATTTTAAAAAGTTAAAACAGTACTTTGATAGAAAACAAAAGGCGATTGAAACAAGTTCTGTTTACATTACCGAATTTTTCAGGCGCTGAATAAGACCAACATTATCATCCTCTTCACATAAACTATCAATAAGATTTCGTATACCCTCAACAGAATCAGCAACAAGTTCAAAGTGCTCAGCTCCCAATAGTAACCAATCAGGATTAAAATGAGGCCTTTTTTGTCTCTGATTATCTGCAAAATTTTTACATGGAGGTCAATGTAGGAAATAAAAAGATTTTTAAAATACCAGCTATCCTGAAAATGTTACAACTTTTTTCTCACCTGTCGGCATCCATGGGTATTCATCTGCAAGGTTAAAGTCATTTTCATCCTTTTTGGATTGGCATCTTTCATCCTTCTCTTCTTCTTCTCCTTCGTCTGAGTCTTCCCCACAGTCTTCTCTCTTGCCGTTTAATGCAGGAGTTGACCACTCACTCCTGTTACAGGTAGCAAAATTGATTTTCAAAAATGAATTCTATTGTAAATGCTTTGAGAATTTGATATTACTTTTGATTACATTTTATTCAAGGAAAATTTTACAAACCTGCTTGCATCCTCTTCAACGAGAGATTCATGGCAGTCATCAAGTGACTTAGAAGCTTCCCCATCTTCACTTTTGTCGTTTTCAGACATGTCACTCTCTCTTAAAGGAGTACTATCTCCTGTTTGCAAAGGCAATTCTGATTTCTGAAATATTAAGGTCAAAAGATTAACTTACTGGACAATTTGTATTAATATTCCCATAAAATGATATAGATCATGAGATAAATATAATACACCAATATCAAAACCTTATTTTTTGAAGAGACAGCTTTCTTTGAAAGTGATTTACTATTTTGGCTGGACTTCTTGGCAGGTGTGCTGCTTGGAGATGCTGTTGATACACTATCGCTGTCACTCCAGTCTGCATAAAAGCCCTATAAAAAACATTTAACAGGCATTTGAAAAAAGAGACCCTTTGTGCATTATTTGTTACCAATAAAGATGGAGCTCTGCCCTCTTTTTTACCTGAGAGACATGGCGTCTTGAACGAGTTTGCCTTCTTGAACTACTACTTGAATCACCAATGGCTTCCTCAGAACCCAATGTTTTGCTTACTAAGTCACTTGTGGTTTCATTCGATGATGGGGTTGCTTCAGTGCTGTTTGAAGTTTGGTTTGAATTGCTTTGTTTTCTGGGGCTAATAGATGCCGAAGATGCTGGTTCATGTAATCTATTGCTTCCACGTCTTTTACCCCCTCTTATGTACATTCCATTTGGCATCCGATAAACCAGTCTTGACAAGAATTTCTGTTCGTTGATTTTAGCTCCCATTTTTCTTTTTGAAATCTAAAAGAAAAAGAAAATAAAGCATGTTCAGAGCCTATAAAAAAAAATTATAACTTCTGATGTTGTAAGTTAAATGAATTGCTTACAGATCCACCCTTTCCCTTAGACCTTCCTCGTCCTTTCAACCATATTGGGAGAAAATCTCCTTTACCAGTCCTCACACGTACAAGAGGAGCCTCTTCAGAGAAATCAGGCGATCGAGCTTTCTCAGTGGGTATAAGGCAACGATACACTCGAATACAGGAGCAGAGACCAGGAGACCAACAAAATTGCGGAAAGTGAAGGTACTGTCTGCCATGCCGATCTTCACCAAGGACTTCGCAATTTTGCTCACGAAGCGAGTGATCTGCTAAAGCATCTTGCATTGTTTTGTGACTATGCTGCATGAAAAAAACAAGGCAGAAGAAATATTAAACTGGATGGTTAAAATTCATAGTTGGTTGTTACAGAACAAGATACAACTTACAACTTGAAAATCACAGAGGGATTTTACAAGCCACACCCTTTGATGAAAGCTGAGCTCATGAAACTCGTAATCTTCTAGTTGATTCCAATCTCCAAGTATATTCCAAAATTCCTTTTCTATACCACAAAGCTCAAAAACCTATTCAGTTAAAAATATTACATCACATTAGATTTTTCAAATGTGCAGATAAGAATGATAAACATAACCAAAATCATACCTTTAACCAATCATGATTTCTGGACTGGAACATCTTATACCATGTTGCGACCCTTTGCGATAGCTTTTGACTCCAAATTGAGTATGGCATAGGCGGAAGACTTTGAAGCTTTGGTCGTTGGATAGGAGGACTGAAACAAATACCATAAATGAATTCTAATGTTTCTAACACAGATTGCCAGAGATAAAAGGTAAAGGTACCTTAAAAGGGAGGTCATAAGTATTGCTAGAGATTTTGAGGCTTGAGGCATTAAAAACATGCGTTCCACTTCATACTGAGGAATTTGGTCGATGCAAAGAACTTGCACGGTAAGTTGGATTAAATGTCCTATCAAAGGGATCTAAAAAAAGAAGAACAAGGATATTTGTTAAAATTTTCAGAGATGGAGAGAAAGAATTTTAATTTTCGAGAGGTATAACTTACCTCCCACATAGTTCTCATTTGTGACAAAGCAGGTGGTGCAAGAAGAACATCTGTCTCCCACTTCAAAATTTCTTTACCCTTACCCTCTTTATTTAGTAATCTCTCCTTATTGAGTGACTCCCTTCTATTTTTATCCCTCTCTTCTTTTTCTCCTCTCACACTTTCCAGCAGATAGGATGAAAACTCTCCAGCTATAAAACCAAAGCCAGTCAAAAGGTAATTTTTTAAATCAAAATTTTAATCCAGAAGAATAAAATAAGTTTTGCAAAGAAAGCAGAAAATTTTCCTACCCTTGCGCACACAGAACCCTTCACTATCTGTCTCCTGTGTTTTAATGCCATGGGTTGACATCAATGAGCAGTGTCGTTTTAATGTTCTGGAACACAGAAACTTCATTAAAACCATAAAAATGTTTTTCATCAGAGCAGTAGTTTTGTAGGTCACACATACAGAGACAGCTTTGACACGCTCAGCTTGTGCTCAAAAACTTGTTCAATTCGAAGCGCTCGTTTAGTCTGCAGTGCGTTTGGTCCGAAATAACGGTATGTATTCAATAACAACAGTCTAACATCCTTCACAAAGTCAACAATTGATAAGTACTCTTTATCGTCAAAGCGCCTCTGAACTAAAAAAGAAAGAGGAGAATAATTTATCATGAATAGAGAAAAGGTGACAGAAATGCAACAAAACTAAGCATGTTTATACATAATCTTACTTTCTCCAAACCACATTGGAGTTTCTATCACATCATGGTAATCAATCATCCCTTTCTTAGCTTCTGGGTAATGTAAAAATGTTGAGTTTGTATTCAGAAGATCTTGTAAAATTCTGCAAAGCAAACATCAAGTTAAAAGAAATTGATTTAAAAGTTCATAAATTAATTATTTAATTTATAAAAACTCTAAAGTGAAAGGGGACGGGACGGGGTTGCTCACCTGTACCCGACCGACAGTCCCTGCCCTGGCCCCTCGTCACTCTCCGGCTCCTGCTCTTCCTCTCCCGCGGCCTTCACCGTCTTGCTGGACTTGGACTCGGATCTGTCTTGTCTCCCTCGTTGGCGCGTGCGCCGCGCACACGGGGACGGCGCGTCAGAATCACTGCCGCTGCTGCCGCTGCTGTCCTCATCAAATGCCTCCACCGAGCCCGAGCCCGAGTGCGAGGCCGGTGAGGACTCGGCAGACTCCGGCGCGGGATCCGAGCCCTGCGCTTCAGACCGTGAGTCTTCCTGAACCTCGGTCCGGTCGAGCTCCTGCACACCAGCCCGGCTGTCCGAGTCTCCATCGCCGTCGCTCCAGACGAGCTCCGGCGCGACCTCGATATCCTCCGTCAGGCCGTCGCCGGCGTTCCCGGAGGAAAGGTCCGCCTCCACCTCGGGGTCCTCGGGATCCGCCCGGTCGACCTCCGCACCCGAGGCCGAAGCCTCCTCGTCGGCCATGGCATGCGTCCGGGGCCCTGAAACACAAACACCGGGTGGTAAATAAAACGCAATCCTCTTGCAAAACAGAAAAACAAAATTGTCTGCCAGGCCGCGACGGGCATCTAACAGCCACTTCAGACCCGCCTCCAGGTAGGAGGGTAGGCCCAAGTGGCGCAAGGTCTCCGTCACCACGACGAAGAGGGATTCCGAGGGACTCTTCACGAACGCAAAAAGGCGTCCCACGAAAGACTACTCGTCGCCACCCAATTCTCTATATTTACCGTCCGGGCCCGAGTGGCCCGGCCCCACTTCACTCTGCCACAGCGCTGGCGGGGCTAGGACCTCCCCAGCAGAAAGGGGCAGTGTACTACTCGAGTACAGGCGGCTCGACGGCATCGGCATCGAGGCGCGGCGCAGGCCGAGGTCGTGACTGCACCTGGACTGCAGCCCGCCGCAGCCCCAGCAGCCTTTGGCCGAGGCCGTGACTGCACGTGCACGTGCACCGCAGCTCCAGAAGCTGCTGGCCGAGGCCGCAACTGCACGTGCACTTGCTCCGCAGCTCCAGCAGCACTTTTCCGAGGCCGTGAATGCATCTGCACTGCAGGTCCAGAAGCAACTGCCCGAGGCCGCAACTGCCCGTGCACCTGCACTGCAGCTCCTGCATCAATTGGCCGAGGCCGTGGCTGCACGTGCACCTGCACCGCAGCCCCAGCAGCTCTTGTCCAAGGCCGTGAATGCATCTGCACTGCACCTCCAGCAGCACTTGGCCGAGGTCGTGAATGCACCTGCACTGCAGCTCCAACAGCCTTTGGCCGAGGCCGTCGCTACACGTGCACCTGCACTGCGGCTCCAGCAGCGCCTGGCGGAGGCCCAGCGCAGCGCGAGGCGCCAGCAGCACCAGGAGCAGGGGGTGCTTCGGCCTCCACCTCGCAAAACCCACGGCAGGATACGTGCCAGGCAAGGGTGCGTGCACGCACAGGGGTGTTGGGGGTCCTATAGGGGGTGCTAGGGGGCCCTGAGCAGTCGGCAACGTTTCCATCTCCACCCGGGTTTCAAAGGCAGTGAGCCTCAGGGCCTCGGCCTCAGGACCCCATCAGACCACGGCACATTACTGGGGCGCATGGGGGGGGACCATACGCCACTTGGGCCAGTCAGTGTACGCGTCTCCGACCAGTCACGTTTCCAATCACATCCAGTCGAGGGAAATGAAGGCACACTTTTCGCGTAATGCCTTTGAAATAGTTCACTCGGAAAATGGAAAATTGCTGCAATCATCGAGGGGTTGAAGCAGGAACAATAATCACAGAACTATGGTTGAGACAGCAATATCACGGCTCTAATATGATCGAAATTTTAGTGACCCAAAGTATATTTGTGTTTTTTGTTTTTGTTTGGTTGACACCCAGGAAACCATGAGATATACTTTTCATTTTTTTACGTGTTGGAAATAACGCGGAAATCATTGCTTTTTGTCTTTGAAAATTCTACAGAACCAAAGCTCCTTCAATAAGGTAATGTGGGTATGTACGTCTATCTCCTGCGGGCCGGTCCCACCCGTCCTCCTGGGCTGCGCCCTTTAGATCAATTTGCGGCACCGTGATTTGCGGGAAACACCGGATATTGGAATTAACTCGTGGGCAGTTAGTGTGATCGACCAGAGGTGGCCCGACAGCGCAGGGCCGCCTCGTCCTACCCCGCCCAGCCCGCCACGGAAACCCCCTCATGCGACCTGCAGAGACGGGTGAGACATATTTTTCATTTGCCACAGAGCACACCCCATCGACTCTTCCAAATAAATGGGGCATTGGGGCATCTGTGACACTTTACACGGTGAAACCAGAAGCTAGAACTTCAAGGACACTTTTGCCATATTCAAGGACCGTGCATCGGATTCAAGGACTGGTCCTTGGAAAATGGCCATTTTCGGGCTTTTTGACCGTTTTCAAGGACCAGTCGGTTCAAGGACCAAACGGTCAAAAAGCCCGAAAATGGCCATTTTCCAAGGACCAGTCCTTGAATCCGATGCACGGTCCTTGAATATGGCAAAAGTGTCCTTGAAGTTCTAGCTTCTGGTTTCACCGTGTAAACCCGTCACAATTTTTTCCCCCGCAGGAGCCAGCTTGCGGGTTGGTCTGAGCAAAAGTCGAATATGGGCTGTGCGGAGTGTCTCCCGTGACCCAAGGGCTCAAGCGCTCTGGTGGCTGGTAAATAAAATAAAACGACCCACAGCCCAGCCGGTCTCTCGTTGATTTATGGCTGGGGTGGGGCGAGGCGGGGTGGGGCGAGGCGGGGCGGGGTGGGGCGGGGTTGGGCGGGGCGGGCGGGCGACGAATGCCGCGAGTCGTCAAGTGTCGTGCGTTGATTAGGCCGGGGTGAGCAGGGCCGGACAGGACCGGCGGGGTGATTCCGAACAGCGTTTAGTAGTGTCCTCTCTCTCTCTCTCTCGGTCCTTATGGCCGTCCCCTACGAGTGACACAAGGACAGAGATACACAACCACTGTGCGGAATCACCCTGCGGGCGC
Source organism: Frankliniella fusca (assembly GCA_029379305.1). NCBI lineage: Eukaryota > Metazoa > Arthropoda > Insecta > Thysanoptera > Thripidae > Frankliniella > Frankliniella fusca. The sequence goes on along the minus strand of JAHWGI010000311.1, from coordinate 102,251 downwards.
GGGCACGCCATGCAGCGGAAGGGAACGTGAGCAGCACAAGGCATCTGGGCGGAGTGAAGAGGCACCCGTGTAAAACTCGATATACCTTCCGTTACGTCGAATATTCGTCTCCTAGGAGCGTCGATTTCGTCTCCGGATAGTCTCCATTTCGTGTTTCGTTACGTCTCCATTTCACTACCAACAAGCGTTTATGACGACGAAAACGCGAGGATGACGATATTGAGATGCTTAGCTTATGAAACCTTAGGTCTCAAAAGACGTCTGATCTTCGCGTCCGCCGTCCCTGCGATGAGGTGGAGATGAACTTGTGATGAAACAAAGACAAACTTTCGTTTCTAATGGTAAAAACGATGTCTGATTTTTTGAGGAAAAAGGGAAAACTTTCAGGGCCCTGGATACTGCAAAACCTGTAAATTTGTTTCTCGTTTTTTTTTCTTTCTTTCCCTCAACAAATTACGGTGTGCGACAAAGGAGCTGCCTCCTCACCCGCGACCTCACACATAGCATCCAAGCGACTTGTCTAACGGTGTATGCTGCGTGCCCTGCGTGCCGACACTGGATGCGCAATACACCAGGGCCCGGCCCGGCCTGGCCAGGCACCGAAGGGGCATTAAGCCCATCCTCTGCCTACACTTCTAATTCACGAAGGCACGCGAGCGGGCGCCGGCCAATCACAGCGCCCCGCACTCCGCTGCACAATAGCAGACTTTCATACCCCTTGTATACTCATTGGAATATGAGCTGGCTTTTGCAGACAAAAGTTGCTTCAGATTCAATAAGCCGATCTCCATCCACTAAAGTAGCAGCAGGCTGGTGTGGCGCTACGTCTGCACCCGAGCAAGCATAATGCAACCACCTTCCATATCCTGATCGATAGAGCCGCTCGCTGCAAGTCCACAAAAAGAAAATTGAAACTCAAACGAGGGACAGCTAGGATTCGTCCGTCAGTGGTTGACCTTGTCCCTGAGGCCTCATACCGCGTTCGCGACGCCAACATCAGGGGGGGCCTGCCTGCCCTTACAACCCCCGGCCCCGGCCCCGGCCCCGGCCCCGGCCCCGGCCCCGGCCCCGGCCCCGGCCCCGGCCCCGGCCCCGGCCCCGGCCCCGGCCCCGGCCCCGGCCCCGGCCCCGGCCCCGGCCCCGGCCCCGGCCCCGGCCCCGGCCCCCGCGCGGCTGCGCGCCCCGGAGGTAGGCCAGGCCGCGGGCCGGCAGTGCGCGCACGCCTGTGGAGCGGGCGGCCTACACGCACGACCACAGGCGTCCTGGCGTCTGCGGGCTTGGGCTGGGCGGCCTACACGCAGCGACACCACGACGGCCGGCTGCAGCGGGCTGGCCCCAAACCCAGACCCAGGGCCACCATGTAGGGCGTCGCCGGCCGGTCTCCCTCCGCTGGCCGAGGCCAACCATGGCCTGGGACATCCCTCCCGACGCCAAGGACGCCCCGCCCCCGCCGTCCTCCGGCTCGGCCTCGGCCGCCGCCCTGGCGTCGCTGACGGCGCTAAGTAAAGCGAGCAAGCTGACCGGCGGCGGCAAGAAGTAAGCAAGGGCCGAGGGGGAAATGACTGTCGATTTTCGTGTCAGCCAGATTACGGATTACCCCGAATTACCTCTGGAGTGTCCTCCGGATAACGGTGCTTTTTTCCTCGGACTACCCCGGATTACCCTAAAATTTTCCCAGATTACACCGGATTACTTCTAATTTTCCCGTATTACAGTCTGCCGGATTACCTAACGGCTGTAAGTCGGACTACCTTAGTCGTTTCCCCCTCGGCACGGGGCGCAACGAAAATAGTTTCGGTCTTTTCCAAACTTTTTCGTCAATACCTCATGAACGGTGGTATCTCGACAAGCTCATCGTTCATTAGAAAGCGACGATTACACTTTAATTTCGTAACCTTGTAACTCAAAGTGATCAAAATTGTCCCTGTGCCCTAAAATAAATTTCTTTTATTTTCTGGCATACGAAATAGCGTTTTTTCTACCCTACCTCCCCAAAAAAACGGGGAATTATTTTAGAGCACAAGGACCAATGTGATCACTATAATCACTTTGAGTCACAAGGTAACGAAATGTAAGTGTTATCGTCGCCGTCGCTCTCTAATGAACCTTACCGTTTCATGATATTGACAAAAACGAGCGAAAAAGTGTGGAAAAGGCCAATACTATTTTCGTTACGTTCCGCCGCCGTGATTAGGGGGCCAGTGCAGTACAGTAGCAGCTACACCAACTCTTTCCACGTAGTGAACAGCGGTAGGGTGATTCCGCACAAAGGTTGCGTCTCTCTGTCCTTGTCGCTCTCACACGGTACGTCCATACGGGGCAAGAGAGAGGTCAATACGAAACGCTGTTGGGTGTCACGCTGCCGATACAGCTGTAAAAGGTGTGAGCGACAGGTACCAGATGTCCTGCTGACCACCAGCGGCGGGTCTCTAGCTCCATGGGGCCTTAATGCCAGTCATCACAGGGTCGTTAGTCGCGCCAACGGCCACCGTGCATTAGCGGCTTGTTACGGCCCGGGCATCCTGGGTCGGGGGCGAGGGCGGCGATGGGGACGGGGGAGGGGAGGGGCGGGGCCGATATCTTACAATAACCTTTCCAAAACTTTCCATCTATAGTAGACCAGAGGGACGCGGAAAGTGCCTGTTCCAAAGAACTTTCAGCTCTTGGAAAAATACTTTGTAGATGACAACTCGTAGTAGAGAGGGGGGCTGGGCTGCTGGGTGGAATCTACTTCCTATATCGACTTCCGTTTGGCACTCGATGCATCAACATTGATTCTATGCGTGGATTCGATATGGATGTCCGCATGGGGCTGATATCTGTTCCGTACCACACGCTTGGCTGTATCAACAAAATCTTAGCTGAGCGCATACATCAGCTAACATATTAGCTGTGACAACTGATGTCCTTTTTTCCCCGGTGCAGCCCGATGGACGGCGACCTGGTGGCCGTGTTCCGCAGTGATCTGCAGCAGCACCAGTACGGCATGCGGCCGCGCCCGCGCCACCCATCCAGCTTGGCCTGGAGCACCTCCACGCCCTGGGCGGGTGCGTCGCACAAGGGGGAGCTGGCGCGCGGCCACGGCCTCGGCCTCGGCCCCGGCCTCGGCCCCGGACACACCCGCGGCACGCGGCCCGAGGGAGGCTGCAGCGAGCTGCACTGGGTCGAGACGGCGCAGCAGTACTGCCAGAGCTCCTCGCTGCACGGCCTGCGCTACGTGGGCGACACCGGCATCTCGCCCGTCGAGAGGTGAGCGAGGGGTCGACAATAACTTGTGTTCTCCTGTGTTACTGTATGACCACACTCCGAATGTACTCCGTGTACTCCGAGCGTTCTCCGATGAACTCCGGATGTACTCCGAAGTACTCCGACTGTTCTCCAACCGAACTAACTCTGCGAACTCCAGCTCAAAGGGTCGTCAACTCCGATATTCCTCCGTACACGAGATGATATTACCTAAAATATTACTTTCATATTACCTATATTACAGGTATAATTACGTTGATATTACCCATTTTCGCAGGATTATCACGTCAGTACTGTAAAATTGGTGTAATATTACCAATAATACCTGTAATATTCCATATTCCTCCGTACACGGTCAAGCAGAGTTGACGACCCTTTGCTCCAGCTGTTCTCCGTGTACTCCGAACTCCTGTGTTCGGTTCGAAGCCGATAGTAGTCGACCCTCGAGGGGGGCACGACTAGTGTACTCCTGTGTACAGGCCTGCGCGTACTCCGCGTACTCCGAGTGTACTCCGCCTTTACTCCAGGTACTCCACGTACTCCAGGTCTACTCCGCGTACTCCGGCAGAACTCCGGCCCAGCTGTGCTCCGGGAGTACTCCGTGTACTCCGGGTGTACTCCGTGCTATCCTGTGCACACCGAAAATCAAAGGCGTCCCATACCCCTCGTTTGAGGTTGACTCCAAAATAAGCGTGCCATGCACACACTTGAGTTTCTAGAGCAGCCAAGTTCCACGCGGAGAACGCTCGAAGTATACACTCGGAGTACGCCAAGCCTCGTACCTGGTGTTTCAGAGAAGACGCATAGGTGCGCGCAGGTTCGCCTATTATTCCTATTCGCTCTGCCCGTCCCGTAAGGCACCATAGCCCCTTGGGTCGGCAAACCCGCTCGCAGCTGCGTCTTCTCTGAAAGGTCAGGTGCACAGGAGGACGCAAGTTGTGGACCTCTCGAATACCACTGCATTATACCGTGCAGAGAGCTTTATAGGATATCAAAAACCCTCAGCCAGCAGCATAAAGATGCCGTGCACCCTAACGCACACCTGCCCCGGGCCGCAGGTGCTTCTGGGTCGTGTCGTTCGCCCTGGCCGTCATCGTGGCGGCCTACTTCATCACAGACATCTACCAGCGCTGGGAAAACAGCCCCGTCATCAACTCGGTGGCGCCCGTGGCCACGCCGATCTTCCAAATCCCCTTCCCGGCCATCACCATCTGCAACATGAACCGCGCGCGCAGGACCATCGCCGAGGCCATCAAGATCGGCTCGTAGGTCCACTTAGAGGCCCGCACCCCGCAGGCCCGGGGCGGCGCGGGGCGGGAGCCTCCACTGTTAAAAGTTTTCGTCATTTTACAACATATTTTGTGACAATTAATTCATGTTTTGTTTATGGCAAATGATCTGTTTATGTGACAACATACTTATTGAATTTTTTTTTCTTTGCTGTATGACAATAAAATTGTCTGCCTGTGACAATTTTTTTTTGTCTGATATACCGGGTGTCCCAGAGAACACACGGCAGAGTTGCGGGTCTGCCAACCCACTCCGGCCGTAAGGCGCCATAGCCCCTGCAGCTCTGGCGAGTATGCAATCCCGCAACACTGCCGTGTGTTCTCTGGGACACCCGGTATTACAAAACATCTATCTTTTGACAGGAAAATTATCAAAATCGATTGATTTTAGGCGAATTTACCGTCATTGGCAAATGACAAATAATTTTCAGGCTCATTATGAAAAATTTATAATGTTCCACTTTTATCCGGACGATAATTGTCAAATGACAGTCAAAAATTTTACAGAGTCAAAACGTGAAACGTTGTGGCAGCCACAACACGGTCAGCTCTAGTGGTGCACTGCACTTCCTGTCCCTGCCGCAGGGCCCGCAACCCCTACAACGCGCTGCAGCGCCGCCTGCTCAGCGACATCTGCGACGACAACGACTTCAACGCCGCTACCAACACGAGCGTGGACGAGGTGGACCGCACGTCCGGGAACTGGAGCGTTGTCATGGGATTCATGATCAACGTCAGTTTTGTTGAACGCTTTATCATCCTTGCCACAGCCAGACTGGTTTCTTTTTAATTGTTTAGTAAAGTAAAGTAAGTAAAAATGAGCCCACCGAGACATTTCCTCCCTACAGGTGACGCAGCCCTGCCATGAGATGCTCCTGACGTGCAAGTGGCGTAACCAGCCGATGGACTGCGACAACCTGTTCAACGCTGTGCTCACGGACGAGGGCATCTGCTGCACGTTCAACCGAGTGCGCAGGGACCTCACCTTCCGCAACCCGTGAGTCCCCCCCCCCTCCCCCTAGAGTTTGCAATCGGTCGGGCAGACCCCTAGGCAGACCCTAGCGCGCTTGCTCGACCACCGGACGTGTGAGAGAGACAGCACTAGCAGTCTCTGTCGCACGCATGGTGATCGTCACCTCAGTCCGGGTCGGGTCGGGCCGGGCAAGAGCAGCCAGCGTGCGTCGGGTAAGCGCACCGGGCCCACTGTTAAAAAAGTTCTTAAAAATAAGGAAAGATTTTCTCTTATTTTTAAGAACATATTCACAAGTTATGAAATTTTCTAAAAGTTTATCGAAATTAAGAACATTTTTGAAATATCAAATTAGGATTTAAAATATAACAAGTAAGTTCTTAAAATTAAGTAAATTTTATGTAAATTTCATAACAGCATTATTAGACTTACGATTGTCTTGTACATTTAAGAAACAGTTCTGAAAACTCAAGGTACTTCTTAAAAATTCATCCAAGTTTTGAAATTGGGACATGAAATTTTCGTGTTAAAGTTTTACTGCAGGAATTAATATCGAATTTTACCCGGCTGTATATAGCGATATATATTGTTGAGTGCCTAAAGTTCAACGATAAACGTGCTCTTTGCGCACTAAACAGCTTGTCATCCTGGGAATGTTCCTTTGGGTAGCGGCGCATGAGGTCGGAGCCGACCGCTCTCTGCGCAAGAAGTCCCGGTGGCCCCGTGGTCTAAGGCGTTGGAATTCCAACCCATAGGTCCGAGGTTCGAGTCCACCCAATCGGTAAAGTACAAACAAGTACTTAATTGGAATAGAACTGTAACTTGCAAATCGGAAGGAAAGGTGCAGTACGTAGGGAACCTAAATATTGCAAATTTTTGCGTTTTCTTGCAAGAAAAATAACTTTTTGATTTTTCATAACATGTTCTTAATTTTCAGAAAGTATTTGTTCTTAATTTTAATGTTAAATTTTCTTTGTAAATTGCTTCCAAACACATGTTCTTAAAATTAAGATGGATTTTTTTAACAGTGGGGTTTGGCCGACCGATTGCAAACTCTACCCCCCCCCCCCCCCCCCCCGGATGCCCGCTACGCCCCGCCACACTCTTCACGGCACACCATCTCTGACCCCGCCAGAAGGGAACTGAGCGACCTCAACATCACGTTCCCCTACCCGTCGGCCGACTGGACTCCCGAGACGGGCTATCCGGAGACGGACAGCAAGGGCTCGGTGCTGGAGACGCCCTGGCGACCGGTGGGCATCGGGACGCACTTGGGGCTCACCGTGAGCTTGGATAGCGAGATAAACGACTACTACTGCTCGTCCACCTTCAGCGCGGGCTTCAAGGCGAGTATTTGACGTCAAGGAAAAATACATTTGGTTTGGATTGCTATGTATTCATTTACTTTTCAAATATTTTAAGAAAGATTTATACATCTTGCTGTCAATTCATCGGGATAAAACCACACTTATTTTACACAACTACACTGGACGTCAAATTTAGCCGTCCACTTTTTGTTCCACGCCTTTACATTTTGTTAGAATTGAGCTAGAAACTTGAAATTTGAAGGATAAATGGTTGGAAGTGTTGTTGAACGTTCCCAAAGTCACACACTGTGAGAAATCCTTGTACCGGTACGGGAAAATTTTCCATGAGATGAGGTCTTGTACAATTACGATTCATATTGTAAACTTTTTATAACTATCACTGTGAAAAATATCTTTGTAGATTTACGATAAATTTTGTAAATCATGATTTACGAAATATGTTGTAAATTTACGACGGACCTATTTTGCTCGTGAATGAATTTCAAGCCGATATGTAGTGCTTGTAATTTTACGATTTGCAATTGTAATTTTACAACTGCACTTCGTGGAAAATTTTCCTGTAAACTTACGACTATTTTTCACAGTGATGCGTATCAACACCGAATCGATTGGTGAGCCAACAAAGTCGTAACGTGTAAAGTCGTACATGTACGAGACATGTTGTACATAGTGAATTACAAAATATATTGTACATCTACGGAAATATTTTTCACAGTGCAACAATCAAATCCACCCCCTGGATTTTTAGCAGATGATACCTTTATACCTTTACTTTCAGAACAGTACAAGACACTAGGGTGTCAGCTAGCTCGTACTCTCGAGTCCAGAAACCAATCGCATACCCTTACAACAATATAGCGCGGCGCTGCCAGGGGGGGCTATGGCTGCCTGACGCGCAGTCTGCGCGGAACAATGACACCTCCGCCCCGCGCGCAGCGAGTATCAACACAAACAGCTCCTCCCTGCCAGCGACCGCTTCGGTCCGCCACGCCGCCGGCGGACCCCGCCCCCCGCCCCCCGCGCCTTTCCTCCCAACCCCGCACAAAGCGCACCCCATAGCAATTTCTCTTGCGGTATCATCTGTTTTCAATACCAATCTTGATTGATATTTTTCCACCCCTCGCGTCAATTTTTTACACTTTCGCCGGGGCAAAGGCGAGGGGTGGACGACCCGAAGTTTCAGTGTACACAGGAGTTCGGCGTACGCGGGGTACAGTCGGAGAACGCGGCGTACTGCACGCCGGAGTACGCGGAGTACACCTGGAGTACAGCCGGAGTACACGGAGCACAGTTGGAATACACCCGAAGTACATTCTGGCCTGTGCACAGGAGCCCCCTTGGGCAAAGGTGCTTTTCCAGGTGTCGCAGAGGTTTGAAAATTTCCGGGTTGACTCATTTTGACGGTGTGACAAACCGTTCTACGGAGCCACAAAAAAACACTCCCAGGTACAGGTGTTTTCGTCGGATTTGTTTCCATGGATGAGGGCGGTAGCAGTAGGTGCCCTGGACACAACAAATGTGTTCCCATATCTGGCGCACCGTTCAGGGCAGGGGATGTCCATCCCCGAAAGACTGACACCCTATACCTTGTTTTTTGTTTTTTCACTAAAATCACCAAAAATGTATTGAAAGTGGACAAAAATCACGTTGCAAAGTTGATTTCAGCCGTCTGGATTGGAGTCACAAACAGCAGACCGGTCGGTAAAGACGTTTTCGTGGGGGTTGCAGCCCAGAAACTTCCTCAACCTCAGCGCAGGGGATGGAGGGGCACCGGCGGGTCGCTGCGATCACGGTACGATGCGTGAGCCCTCGAGGCACTTCCATACCTATTTTGAAGTGATTCGGTCCATTCGCGACCTTCCAACTAAGAACAAAAAAACGCAAAATCGGGTCAATTTCAATTCCTAAGTTTGCACCCCTGGCTCTCCTCAACCAGGAGGGTCACAGCAGCATCCGCTCAGTTGCGCGAAGTAGCGCACAACTAACCTTTAACAGGGTGCGAACGCTCAATACCCTGCGATCAACATGTCGGCAGCGAGAGTGTGTAGCGTTCTTTCCCTATTCATTGTTGAGTCGTTTCTGTGGTTTCGGGTGAGTGCCATTAAGTGGCCCGAGACAGCTGAAATCAACTATGCAACGTGTGCGGCAACGTGATTTTTGTCCACTTTTTCGACATTTTTGGTGATTTTTGTGAAAAAACAAGATTGAGAGTGTAAGTCATACGGGGCTGGACACCCCCTGGCTGGAGGGTGCGCCGGGCATGAGAACACATTTATCGAGTCCAGGGGACCTCCTGCTACCGCCCTCAACCATGCAAGAAAATCCGAAAAAACGCCCCTAATTAGGGGTGGTTACACCCCTAATGAGGAGTGGTTATTTTGTGTGGCTCCGGAACGGGGGTGGCACCGGTTACAATTAGGGATTGAAATTTTCCGGGAAAATATTTTCAGGAAATATTTCCGGAAAATTTTTCCAATTTTTCCGAAAAAAAAAATGGAAAAATATCCTTTTTCTCTTATTTTGAAATAATAAATAATTTTAAGTACCCCTATCGCGTTAGGACTTGTTTTAGAGAAAACAGAGCAAACAGCAGTATGTCTTCGCAAATCGCTTAAGAATTCCGCGCCAAGCCGCTTCAAACGCCGTACGCTAAAGCCTCAGTGAAGTACGCCTCTTGTTTCGAAGCTTCCGAATCTTGATCAGAACGCGAATTTGTTGTCGATGCGGGTTCTCGCGCCGTTGTCACCGTTGTGGATTGTATCTTTCAATTAAAATAATTTTACACTGGTAAAACAAATGTTTAGTTTTAATACATCAATGGTGTTCAGTTTCAAATGTGCAAACATTGCACACTTCAAGGTGTCGAGCTTAACTAAACGTTATTTGGTGCGCAATGTTTAGACACTTCCGAAACACGTTCAATAAACTGCACACCATTTAGGTTGCAGTTCGTCGATGTCTGTTATGGCTTCCCAATAGCTGGTGCATGTGTCGAGGGGGGAAACATTCGACACTTGCGAGACGTTCAAAGTTTAGACGTTATTGTAATGTCTAGTAAAACTCGACACCATGTAATGTGCAAAGTTGTAAAAAGCACACTAAGATCCAAAGTTGCACATTTGTTCTACCAGTGTAATTATACTCAGGGATACCTTCTACATAAATCATGAAGAACTTCATACAACTTGAAACATATTTTTCTTTTCACTGTATTAGTAATTTCACTTCACAAGTTCATAAAAACAAAAGAGAACATTTTTCCATATCTTTCCGGAAATTTTTCCGACCTTTCAATCCCTAGATACAATCGAAATAGGACGTCAAAATGAGTCGGCCCGGACATTTTCAAACAACTGCGACACCTGGAAAGGCACTTTTGCCCCGGCGAAAGTGTCTACGCGACGGGTGCAAAAAAATCAAGGGGGTAGATTTTATTGTTGCGACTTTAGGGACGTTTCAGCAACACTTTGGAACATCTCGCCTCCAAATTTCAAGTTTCTAGCTCAATACTGACAAAATTTATGCGTGGAGCAAAAAGTGGAGCGCAAATTTTGACGGCCAGTGCGAATACCTGGGAGTTATCCACTTATAGCGTATCGCGTCTGGCGTTTTTGACGCCTCGCGTCTGGCGTTTTTGACGCCTCGCGTATCGCGTCTCGCGTCTGGCGTTTTTTGCGCCTCGCGTCAAGCGTCTCGAGCCGCGACTCGCCGCATTTGATGCGCTTTTTCATAGCTGTATGAAAAATCGTATCGGGAGATATTAGCAGTATGAAAACCAATTTGGAGCGCATCAAACGCGGCGAGTTGCGTCGAGTCGCGGTTCGAGACGCTTGACGCGAGGCGCAAAAAACGCCAGACCCGAGACGCGATACGCGAGGCGTCAAAAACGCGAGACGCGAGGCGCAAAAAACGCGACACGCTAAGTGGGTAACTCCCAGGTGGCTGATTAACCCCGGCCACTTTTTGTACTATGCAACCCGCCCGCACCGCGCACCGCTCCATCCGGGACTCCATCTGCATACCCATCAGGCGCCGGGGACAAGCTCCATGTGCGGACGCTCCGCCCCGCCAGTGTTTGTTGTAGCCACGCCTCGAAAGGTCCCTCTCGTGGTTCGCGCTGTCTACGGCGCCGGCGGGGCGTAACAGGGGGGAGGTTCGTGGTTTCGCGGGAGTAGCCCGCGAGTCCGCGGGGAAAGCTAGCGGTCCGCGGGTCCTGCCGCGGGGGTAACTCGCGGACCGCGGATCCTCCGCGGGGGAAGATCGTGGTCCGCGGATCCTTCTCGCGGACACCTCGCAGTCCTCGAAGGACCCGCGGTCTCGCGGTCTACCCCCGCGAAACCGCGAACCTCCGCCCGGTAACGCCCCGCCGTAGACCGGCCAAACCACGAGAGGGCCCTTTCGTTGGCTGCAACAAAAGTGGCGGAGCGGAGCAAGCGGAGCGTCTGCGCTTGGAGCCGGTCCCCGGCGCCTGATGGGTATGCAGTCCCGGATGGAGCGGGTGCGGGCGGGTTGCAGTACGAAAAGTGAACGGAGTCAATCAGCCACCTGGTACTTCCCCTTCACGGCAAATCTGAAGTCTGGGATTCCCAGGTACTTTTTGGCGTTTCCAGACTCGAGTCTGGAAACGGGAAATTATTTCCAGACTTCTCCTGGGCGCGCGGCCCTTTTCCCAGGTAAAACCTGGGAAGCGCCTCTTTTCCAGACTTTACCTGGGAAAGAATCACCGTTTCCAGCTCCTCACCTGGGAAGCCGTGGGCAAGCGGCTCTTTCCCAGACTCCGCGACTTGCCCACGGCTTCCCAGGTGAGGGGCTGGAAACGGTGATTCTTTCCCAGGCAAAGTCTGGAAAAGAGGCGCTTCCCAGGTTTTACCTGGGAAAAGGGCCGCGCGCCCAGGAGAAGTCTGGAAGTAATTTCCCGTTTCCAGACTCGAGTCTGGAAACGCCAAAAAGTACCTGGGAATCCCAGACTTCAGATTTGCCGTGTTGAAGCTGAGAATGCTTTTCTCGGGCGCAGGTGCTGCTGCACAACCCGGTCGAGACGCCCAAGATCACCGCGTTCGGCTTCCTGGTGGAGCCCGGTACCGAGAACCGCGTGGCCATCACGCCGATCATCGGGCGCACGTCGCCCAAGCTGAAGAGCGTATCGGTAGAGAAGAGGCAGTGCCTGTTCCAGCACGAGCGCAACCTGCAGTTCTACCGCACCTACACGCAGCGCAACTGCATCCTCGAGTGCGAGGCCAACTTCACCCTCAGCCACTGCAAGTGCGTCGCCTACTACATGCCAAGTGAGTCGAGCCGAGTCAGGGCTGCGTGCCCCCACCCGCACACTGACAACATTTCTTATTTCCTCCTGGCAACATACGGATGTTTAATGCGTCTTACTTCGTTCCCGGGAAAAATATAATTTTCCGGTGCCATTAAAATCCTTGGTCTGTAGCAATAAAGGTTTTAGGCCGGGAATAGAACTTTCGCGCCTGGGACCAAGCAGTATAGTGCGTCCAAAGCTTTGAGTCTGGGGACTAAAATGTTCAGAGCCCAGGGCTAAAAGATTTTCTCAGTGCACAGCGGCACGAGGAGGGGAAACTAAAGCTGTATCTCTCACTTCAGAGGACCGACTTACAAGAATTTGTGGCAAAAAGGACGAGCACTGTGCAAACGTGGCTAGAGGTAAGTAATGTGAAATAATATACATTTTTTTCTTTCTACTTAAAAAAAAATATCTTCAGAAATTATGCTGAAGTGAACTCTAATGCTTTCCATCCGCTCCATTCCTCAAACTTCAACATTTCAGAGGCAATGGAACTTCGACTTGCAAACTCCGCAGCTAATCTCACACAACTCAATATAACTGATGTGCCTTCATGTCAATGCCTTCCTGGCTGCAGTGAGCTTTCATATTCTTCAAGTCACTCAAGCAGTCATTTTGCTCCAACATATACACCAGAGGGCGTTGATGAGAAATCTCCTAGAACTATAGATTACCTTCTGTATGTTATGTTGAGAGTTGGCATTAGTTTTATTCTGAGGGAATGTTAATTAACATGAAACTTTTATGAAAATTGCAGGAAGAATTCAGCAGTCATCCACTTTTACTTCACAGAGACACTCTTTGCGAGTCGATTTAAAGGTGAACTCTTTGGTTTCACAGAATTTCTTTGTAAGTCTCCAGAATGCATTTATAGAGAAGAAAGTGCTACAAATAACACATTCATGATGTTGATCTTTCTCAAACTTTACAGCTAATTCGGGTGGAATACTGGGTTTGTTTCTAGGATTTAGTTTCCTAAGTGTAGTAGAAGTTGCCTATTTCATTTCATTGAGGATATACTGCTCATGGTCACGAACAAAACATGCTGTTCGATCAAAAACCAAGAACAGAAAGAAGTTAAAGTTAGAGGATGATGATAAGTCTGTAGCAATAGTTGATACTATTCCCTATCTCCAATAAAAATTGCAAATTGAAAGCATTCACCCAAACAAGGACTTATACTTTCAAATATAATATAATATAAAGGTGGACCTATAATGGAGCACAACATCCATCACCCATGATTCAGATTATGAATTTATTGGTTCAGCCTAGGTTTGGTAATGAAATCTCAAATCTAGGTGGTTCACAAATACAATTATGGTTTCCTCACAGAGGCATTAAATCATCTTAATATTGAGTGAACATAAATTTATTGCACAGCTAAACAGCCTGGATTGCATAAGGAAACCCAGGCTGAGAAAAATTACGCAAAATCTGGAATGATGAATGATTGGATGCCATCAAGGGGCATAAATATCTTAATCTACCTTGGATACCGTGTTCCATTGGAAGTCCAACTTAAAGGTATTTTACATCGGGAAATCTAGCTTCACTATGTCGCTTTCTTTGAACAAACAACAACACCTTTCACAAATTATGTACTGCTACCTTCCTAAGCTACAAGAAAGATGAGAACTGACTTTGAAAAACCAAGAGTCAATATGAGGAGCATGCACAAGCCCGAACAATAGTTCGCAAGATCAGCAAGGAGAGAGAACAGTGATTTTCGTTCGATTCTCATACTAAATTAAGTAACTATTATTATGTAAAGGATTCGCCGCAAAATCATAATAAAAACATAACCTACCCCGAAGATATAGAGTAAAGCCTTTGTTCGAGACATTTCTATGAGTCTTCTCTTAGCAAAGAGATAAACACGATGAGTGGAAGGTGACGAGTCTTACCCAGCCGCGCGAATTATTCCGAGAAGAGGTTTGTCAAGTAATTGAATCTTAGATATCTTGGGTCTTGAATGATGCTTCTTGCTACTCCGCCATGACACCTTACTCAGATTAGTGCAGAATAGAATCACACACGGCATCCTCGATCACAATTTCGTAAGAACAAAAATTTACTGATTAATTTCTCATATTAGGTATAGTTTGGAAGAAGTGAAACATGGCGACCCTCTCGCGTTCTGTCTGTACTCGTCATTTTCGAACATTTTATTCGGTTTGCAAAAATGAACAGCTTAACTCAGTTATGCGAAGGGCTAATTTGAACCCTTCTCGATCATTTTCTGGCAATAGTGTCACTCCCAGGCCTGTTACTGCCCAGGGCAACCTGATAGTGTATGCCTTGGGTGGGATAGCCGCCGGCGTTGCTTACAGAGTTTGGGAAGTTAAATCCAAGGACTTCTCGCCAGTCTCCAACAATAGTGTTTCCAAACCAAAAATTCTTAATGAACTTCCCCCGTACCCACCAGCACGCAAGGTTAGTCCTTTTGTTGAAATCTCGTACTGCTCCAATTTGTTATGTAACCAAGTAACAGTTGTCTGCTATATTTGAGTCCATTCTGCCTTAGAGGACTCTCATCTTGTAACCAAATTTTATCCAAAGAAACTTTTCAATTTTTTCAGGTTTCTATTCCTACTGATAATAGTGGTCTTCATTTAGTGCTGTACCAGTATCCTACCTGCCCTTTCTGCTGTAAAGTCCGAGCATTCCTGGATTATAATGGTCTGTCATATGACGTTGTTGAGGTAGATCCTGTCCTACGAACTCAGACAAAGTGGTCTGACTACAGAAAAGTTCCAATTCTTTTGGCTGGTATTGGTGAAGGAAAATATGTGGTTAGTGAAAGAGATCCGTCACATTTTTTCAAAAAGTCAATTTCAACCGTTTTTTTTTTTTTTTAAATTCTGAAAAACAAAATTAGTATTATGCAATATTAAGTTATCATATTATATTGAGTGTGCTCTTCTTCTCAGCAATTAAATGATAGCACAGCCATCATTTCAATTTTGGAAAGCTTCTTGTCTGATCGGAAGCAGAATCTACTTGACATAGTGAATTGCTATCCCTCTTTATCATATCGTGACAATGATGGTTCTATTAAATCAGAAATTCAGAACCGTTACTTTCTTATGAGTGGAGATGATGGCAGGAAAGGGAGATCTAAAGAAGACATAATGTAAGTCCTAAGAAGTTACGATACACTCCTTTTGACCTATCCACCTCAAGCTTAAAATTTTTCTGTAAAACCATTTTTGTACTTGCAGGGATGAAGTGAAGTGGAGGGAATGGGCAGATAAGAAATTGGTTCATGTCTTGTCTCCCAATGTGTACAGAACCACTGAGGAGGCTCTGCAATCATTTGAGTGGTTTTCGGAGGTAAGTCCAAGCTTTGTAATTCCTAAAAGGTTTTGGAAATTAGTTTTTAATTTTAAACTATTTGCACTTTAGGTGGGAGAGTGGGACCGACTATTCCCTTCATGGGAAAGGAATCTTATTGTTTATGTAGGTGCCTATGCTATGTGGCTCATTGGCAAAAGATTGAAAAAGAGGTAAGGTCTTTTCCTTCTTTACCATGATTACCACTATTCAATACTTCAAATTCCATTACTGTCTAATTTTTTCTTTTTTTCCTTTTTACAACTCATAGGCATTTGCTCAAGGATGAAGTCCGGCTTTCACTTTATGATGAGCTGAATGTTTGGATTAAGCAGCTGAAGAAAAAAGGCACCAAATTTTCTGGAGGAAGCAAACCAAATCTTTCTGATCTCGCTGTTTTTGGAGTCTTAAGTAGTATTGAAGGCTGTCAGGCTTTCAAAGATGCCCTAGAGAACACAAATATTGGAAACTGGTTCTATGATATGAAAAAACATGCTACTCAGCATGCAGGTAGTAATCCTATAGGAATCTAGTTGTAATAAATTAATTATGCTTTATATGTAAAATAATAGTCAATCATTGCAAACAGTAAAGACTCATGTAAACTGTTGCTTAAATTGATCTTCGGTGAGTCTGAAACAATTTTTATTTCTCATATAAAGATTGAGATGCACACTTCTTCAAGTATTACTTTGTATTCCCTTTTCTTAACCTTTGGAGACACTTAAATTGCGTTTCCCTAACATGCATTAGCTTGGTAGGTGAATCTTTTGTGTTAATTCTTTTCTTGACAAGGCGTTTTAAAATAATCTATTACTTACACCATTGAATCAGGATGAAATTATTGTTTCCCACAATAAATTATATGTCTTGGAAATAAGGTGTGTTGATAATTGCCTAGTATAAGTGAGAGAGGAGATGTAAGGGTGTCATATAAAGATACAGTTGAGTATTTATTAAATAATTACAAAGATACAAGTGAATCAGTGAAATAAGAAAAATTTAAATAAGACAAAGAAAATGATGGAGCATTTTGGAAATTAGAAAAGACAAATATGATTTATCAAATCATTTTCAATTAAGTACGAGAGACCACACGTAGGACAAAGAAATGGTAGTGGATGGAGCTGCTTGTGCTGTATCAGCTCAAAAATCGTCTTGAAGGACAATGAGCATTGGGTGCAAAAATGGAGAATGGACTCATCATCGTTTGAAGAATTTGTTGAGCATCTTTGTCTGATAAATTTGCAAGCTTTCTCAAGTTGTTCAGGATCAGAACCTTCTGCTTTGGTACCTCTGAGAATATTATTACTTATGTTAACCCACACCTCATTATTTGCTTGTATCACTTGAAAATCTTGATCCGCAAGGATGTCATCCTTCAGCTCTGGTCCACGACTAACTTTGATAGGAGTAAAGGCAGAATGAGAGGCACCCGAGGGCGAACTAACAAACTTCTTTGCTTTCTGACGCCCTCTAGTTCCAGCTGTATCCTTCACTGGAGTGTGCATGGATTCAATATGTTTCTTCAAATCAGAAGCTCGTCGGAAGGGGTCACAGCAAAACTCACAAAGAAACTTCAGCTCACGAAAACTTGAAGATGACACTTTAATCTGAAATTTGGCTTTTAAACTGCTGCGCCGAGATTTGGGTTGGTGAGTTAAGACATGTCTGCTGTAAACAGCATTTGAGTGAAAGCTCTTCCAACATTCACTACACTTAAAGGTAGACTTCTTGTTTGTCTTCTTCATAGGACGATTAGAATGATGGGCAGCTGCTGTGTGACCTCTCAACTTTTTGACACTAGCAAATTTCTTCCCACATGTTGCACAGCACAATTTTGACTTCTCCTTGAGTCTTGTGTTATGGGATTTATGAGTCACAGTTTTATGCATTATCATGGCTCTAAGTTTGTTGAAAAGCTTGCCACATGTTTCACACTTGAATACATCATTTTTTTGTACCACTGTTTTCTCTTCTGTCATTATGTTCGGGGAATGGAAGAACCTTTGATGACAATACAGATCATCTTTGGATCGAAACAATGCGGTGCAAACAATGCATTTAAAAATTAGCTCTCCTGTGTGTTGGCTCAAATGAATACAATAACTAGAAAACTCTCTAAATTGCAAGTCACACTCACCACACTGGAAAGGTTGTTGCTTGGAGTGGTATCCAAAGTGTTCCAAAAACTCACAATATGTGGGCATTGTGGTAGAACAAACTTCACAAGAGTAGCCATTATAATTTTTATGGACTTTAATGTTATGCTCAAGAATCTCTGCCTCAGTTTCAAGAACTAGATCACAGGGATCACAACAAAATACCTGGATTTTACTGTGACTGCTTTGATGATGACTGAAGTTAGTCTTCATGTTAAACACTTGACTGCATTTTTGACATTTGAAAACTCCATGGGGTGTTTCAGAGCTGTCGCTTAGAGCTTCTGTCTTAACTTTGCAGCTGATGGAAACAAAGGGTATGCACTCAATGTTAGCTTCTACTTTTCCAATAATTCTTTCCATTGCCTGAAGAACCTGCTCTTCAATTTCATTTGCATATTCCTGCAAGTTTGCTGAGTCACAGGACAATGTTCTGGATGTAGAATCAGTCTTCTGATCTTGGATTAACAAAGTAGGGCATTTCATCAGGACTTTACTGGTAGGAGACTTTGAGCTAGAACTCAAACTTGGCAAACTTTGAGAGACGAGGCAATTTTCTAAACAAGTCATACTACTACATGAAATCGATATAAGATTATCTTTTTCCTCCTCTGATTTAATATCATGCAGAGGCCATAAAGACGGAACAGTCTGATCACAACAAACAGGCATTACAGTACAAGTTGCTTGGGAGGGTGCTGTTGAATCAACCCCTTTCTCAATTTTTTCAGTTAATACAGTGTTCCTATTTACATCAGTAAATTGTTGGTCATTGTTGGTCAAAGATGAAAATGCTGCTTCATTACTGTTGCATTTTAGCATACTTGTCGCAGCATCATTTCCAGGAGTAATGGGATATTCGGGTACCTCATTGCTCACAAAATTTTGATTTTGGAAAGAGTGCGCCTCCACAGATAAAATATTTTGAGATGAGATCCCAACCATTGATTGTGTGTGTATTGGGTCTTCTTTTAAATTCATAAATTTGGAACCTTGTTTGGTACAATTCAGAAAGGGAATAGAAGGATCCAGCTTTTTTTCCTCACTGACCTCTGGTGGAGGTGATTCAGGCTGACTTAGTTCATCCAGATCTTTAATCAGCGATTCAAAAGATTCATTTATCAGATCAGGATTTGAGGAGACTATATCTTGCATGTCCTACAAAAAAAAAGTTGGTATTACTAAGCAATTGATGATAATTACTTGTGAGCTCTCAGAAATACAGGCAAATGTGGTTCTCTCACCTGAAAAGAATATGACTCAAAAAAAACTGCACTCTGTTGACCGGGTTCAAAAAGTTTGGCCATTTCTGCATCATTGCTTCCAAAAGAAAGAACAAAATGATACTATAAGATCCAAACTTGGATAAGCATTTCAAACAAAGCATTGGCAAAAACCACATACAGGTTCAGTAAATCTGCTGGCAAAACTGGTCTGCCTGCGTCTTCTGGTACTAATGAGATTTCTGCTCCACCAATTGCAGCCCTCTGCGTAGATTCTTGACTTTGGGATTCCATGGTTGTTGCCGGCCTAGGAATTGAGAAGAAGAAACACAGAGACAAAACCTTGTAAGAATCAAAGAGTCATCTAATGTGATGTGATTCTTCATCTCCATACTGCGATTCACATTTTTTTCTCCGTCATCTCCAGAACTTGAAAGGATCTGAACTTTTCCTACATGTTTTAACTTACCACATAAAATGATTCTCGATTATTGCACATCATAGGCAAAGCACAATGTTGAACTCTACTCAGTTGACTGTTCCTGATAAGTTAACAATTTTCACAAACACTTTTCAGCAGAAGAATTGATGATCACAACTTCATCCAGGAGACTGCGTACACTGACGAAGCATCAAAAATGAAACTCGGACGTCTCGAGCAATATGACTAACCTTACATGGGCAAGGCAAGCCATAAAAGTTAACACCATTCATACACGGCGTAAGGCGGCATGTTCAGACGTTTGAATCGGACAGGTGAGGCAGTCATGCCAACTCTTACATGCCGACTTTCCCCTCGGCCGGCAGATAGCGAGACGCGCATCAGGATTGGTAGGCCTGACCAGCATATCCCCGTTTCGTTTTGAAAAGCCCTTGCACCTTGTGCCCTTTTTTACGACATATTGCTTTTGCCCGAAGCGTCTTAACTGAATCTTTATCATCTTTCTGGCCACAGTCAAACCGGTCAAACCTATCAAACTATTTTTTTTTTGTTTCATTTCTTTTCTTTTAGAGAAACTTTTTGAAGGAGGAATTTTATTGTAGAAGTACATAAACACCCAGAAACGGATGACAACTTTTCAAGGTAAATCATCAACTAGAAGCATATATCTATAAACCAGTTGCTCTCACTAAATTAACTCAACTAATATGCAGTCTCCCCAAAACCTCGAGCCATGAAGAAGACTTATCATTATCATCAAGAGTTTTACCTCTACACTGATAAACAAAGTGTTCAACCCTTCAACACTTTAAAGAGTTCAAATACCATTTAAGTACTTAAAAGTGTTCAACACAGTTGTTGTGCACTTCAAAGTGTTAAACTCGATATTTGTGCACTTAAAAGTGTCCAACTCCCTAGTTGAATACTTCCCTGTCACAGTGCGCCAAAGCAAAGAAAGTGTGCAACTGAGGAGTTGAACACTTATAAGTGCACAACTATCAAAGTGAACACTTTGAAGCGCACAACAACTCTGTTGGACACTTTTAAGTGTTTCAATGGTATTTGAACACTTGAAAGTGTTGAAGGGTTGAACACTTGGTTTGTTTAACAGTGTACTTAAATTTATTTACTACCTTTCAAACGGTCAGTTTCCAAATCTATGTAAAATAGCTAGAGTTGTACCCATTATTTTAAATCCAGAGACAGGACCTTGCCCAACAACTACAGACCCATAAGCATTTTAACTCAGACAGACCGTAAAAGCAGTAGAGAGGGAAAATCATTCAAAAAGAAAAGACGGTGAAGTGCATGCAACTCGGAATATTTATTCTCAAGCAATAAAAAAAAAAAAGAAACAAAAAAACAGCCAAATACCCTGAATCATAAATCCGAGATAGGAATGTCTTTGAACAAATAATAGTACTGCCACCTGACATCTCTTGAAGACCTCGCAGGCTCAGGCATACATTTGACACTCGTGTGAGCACGTATCGCAAATCACGTCAACAACCGAGGGCAGGAAGCCTCGCATGGTCCGCCGCTGCAGCACACAGCTGGCCACGTCCTTGCTGTGCTCGTTGGTCAGGCCCCTGACCAGCACCAGGCGGCGCAGCGCCCGCAGGCCGCAGCTCGCCAGGTCCTGGCCCAGGTCGGCAAAGTAGAGAGGCTCGTATTCTTCGCGGCTAGAGCAGCAGAAAATGTGGAGCTCCTGGAGCGACGAGCCATAGGAGCGGATCAGCTGCAGCATGGGGTCTCTGCACGCGGTGGAGCAGCCCACGCCCAGCCAGAGCAGCGAGCCGTGCGGTGAGGGGGGGAAGTCCATGTCGGAGGGGAGTCGTCCTAACACCGCGAGGGAGCGCAGCTTAGGCATGCGCTGCACGCACAGCATCTGATCCTTACTCGTGGTGACTAACGACAACTCCTCCAGCTGCAGCGGCAGCCCCGGGTAGTCCTCTACCATGGTCTCGCTGCACCTGACGCTCAGCCTCTTGAGGGCCGTCATCTTCTCCACCTCGGCCATGACCGCCGGCTCGGCGTTGCCGGTGATCTCCAACTCCTCCAAGAAAGGACCCACGACGCGCAGCAGCTTGTCCTGGCCCCTGCCCTCCTGGAGGTTCCTCAGGCTACGGATGCGTTGCCGCTTCCACCGCCCGCCTCCCCCCCGGAGGATTTCGTTGACCATGAGTTCGCCGTCGTTGACGTCCTTTTCACTTCGGGTGAGGGCGAAGCCCAGGGGTGGACCCACGTAAGGCCTTGGGTCAGCGGGAAGGACAGCGAGGCCGGCGTCGGTGACCTGGCGGAGTAGACTGAGGTAATAAGCGCTGAGGCCCACAATTAAAAAAACCTAGAACTGCCGCAAAGTTTCCATGTTTTCATTAGGGTACCCGACGGAACACGAACTGCGTCCGAAAACGGCAAGTGCGAGTGAGACACTACGACACTGCGCACTCGAGTTCGACCGTCCCGTTCGCACCTCTCTCATTCGAACGCAGTTCGGGTCCCGAATGAAAACTCTGACCTGCTGCTCACCTGCTTCAGCTCCTTCTCCCACTGCAGCTGTAATAGCAGGAGGCGCACGAGGCTGTCCAGAGGCGCATTGGGTCCCAGCTTCACCGATGCTCTCCACTTTGCCACGTCCTCCTCCGCGCCGATACTGCACTCGAGGGTGTCGAGCATGAGAGCAGGGCAGCTCAGTAAACGGAGGCTTTTCTTGCACTCGTCCATCCACAAGGCGACTTGCAACGGGTCTGGATCTGCGTCTCCGTCTGGCGCCGCCTCGGTGCTGGGTGGCTCACACTCCCGCCCCGCCTCACGCTGGACCTCCTGCCGTAGTGACGTCTCCATCTGACGAACGCGATCAGCTGACGAGTCCAGCAGGCGGTTGAGACCTTCTATCGCCCGCGGGACCTGCAGACGCAGCAGCGCCAGCGCCTCCCGCGCAGTGTCCAAGCCCCGCCGCAGCCGCTGCACCTTCGTCTCCTCGGTCTTGGCCATCTTAAGGGGTGGTATTCCATCATACTCAATCATTCGAATGGCAAGGATGTTGTCGGGGAGGTTGCCTGGGTCGCCCGTTATGACCTGTAAAACACCAGTGCACTTAAGAATTCAGGTGAGTAAGGCGGACTAAATTGTGGTGCATTGGCAAGTATCTTTTCGCACAGTTGTTGAGGCAAGAACCTTCTGACTTTAAGCCCTGAAACGTAGAGAGCGACTTACGGTTTATCACTTTGATTGATACTTTTTTCGAATACCGCAATGAAATAGTTAACAGACAAAGTCTTGCAATTATACGACACTACAATAAATTTAAGTCCAACACTATTACAGATTTGAAGTATTTTTTTCACGAACCTTCCTGCATGAAGGACATTTCATCTGCAATCCCGGATTTAGAACACATTCTGCACAAATTGTGTGTCCACAAGGCAACATCTTAGGTCGATGGCGATTCAGATTAAACGGAAAGAAACAGATATCACATTGGAATTCCATCTGCAACAGAATAAAAATTATGATTTTACCTTAAACAAGTTAATTATTTAATTATTTCATTAAACAACAAGCAATTTACAAGATGAGTTCACTGAAATAAACTAAATTGAAATAAAGCAAAATATTTACATATATTTATGTATTAGAAAATTACTTTTAGCACAAAACTAACCACTGACTCGATTTATTTGCTTGATAAATAAAATCTTTTCACTTATTCTTTAATTTCAAGTTTGATCATTAGGTTATTCTACATGTGGCTGTTAGGTACGGAAAGACAAGATGAATCTTCTGAGGAAAACGCCACAAACTAGCAAGATGCTTTCACTACTTCCAAGAAATCGTTGACTAAAACGACTATTAAGAGAGACAGATAAAAACTTTAACAGGGTTAGGACACGGGTGAAACCCAAGGTGAAACCACAAAAAGTGCAACAAGCTGTTGTCTGCTACCCGCCCGCTGGATCAGGCTGGCTTGCAGGCTTGCCAAAGCAATTAAAAGTTGAACGAGTTGCACTACTTTGCACTGCTAAGCTGCAAGATTCATGGAAAAAATATAACAGAACGACTATCCGTTTAAATCATAGAGCCTTTATCGAGCAATTTCCACCTGCGCAGACGCGGGAATACCCAGTGCGGTGTGCTCCCCCTGCACGAGCGCAGCGCCGCTACCCCGCCGGGCTCGCGGCTGTCGATACGCCGAGGCCGAGCCAACTCCGCCCATCCGCACCCCCACCACTCCCTCGCCCGCGCCTGGCTCCTGTAAGGAGCACAATCATCTCTATGAGCACAATATTGGCGTTGGAAAAGTAATTTCCGCGTCCACATTTTTGCGCTCTGTTCGTCGATGCTAGCTGCGTGTCATGTTGTCGAACAACTGGAAAGAGACAAAGTGAAGTTGCCACCACACCACAACCACAGGCGCTCGAAGTGGAATGTGGCGGGGCTTCGGAACTTGAATGTTGGCTTCGCACATAGTGACTAATATTCTGTATTTTTCTTTTGTCTGGCTGAGCCGATAACTTTTAAGGAACGGTGATTTAAACCTAAATGAAAACCATCATCCCAGCCAGTTTGAATATCGTGGAAAATCTCAAGGAGCTCTAATACTGGCAGCCTCTTACGTCCGGTCGGGCCCCGTCCAGTCCCTGTGCGTCCGGGTCCTGGACGTTCCCAGCCCCGTCCGACTTGTCCGGGTCCTGGACGTGCTCGGCCCCGTCCGGGTCCTGGACATGTCCGGCCCTGTCCAGCCCCTGTGCGTGCGTCCGGGTCCTGGACATGCCCGGCCCCGTCCGGCCTCTGTACGTCCCCCGTCCGGCCTCTGTACGTCCGAGTCCTGGACATGCCCGGCCCTGCGCAACCCCTGGACGTGCCCCCCCCCCCCCGGTCCAGCCCCTGCGCGTCCGGGTCCTGGACGTCCCCGGCCCCGTCCTGTCCCTGTGCATCCGGGCCCTGGACGTGCCCGGCCCCGTCCTGCCCCTGTGCGTCCGGGCCCTGGGCGTCCCCGGTCCGGCCCAGCCTGGGTCACCTCGACTATCGTCTGGTCCGGCGCGGCAGGTGCAAAGCTGCGGCTTGGTGGAACCGTCCTGGATGCGCGCGGCGGCTGCCCGAAATTTATGACCGACTTTGTGTCACCTCTAATTGGAGGACCTTGAGGGGGGGCACGCCCGGCACGCCAGTGCCTCGGTGGTGGCTTCCGATCAGATCGACAGGTTTCCAAACAAGATGGACCGACCGCGGGCCGCTCCACCGCAGTCCAGGCGGTGGCGGCACGGGGGGAGGGAGGGAGGGAGGGAGGGAGGGAGGGAGGGAGGGAGGGAGGGAGGGAGGGAGGGAGGGAGGGAGGAGGAGGAGGAGGAGGAAAATATTCAGGCACCGACATCGTTTGTATCCAAAAGCGAAACGTAAATCAGCCGGCAGCGCGGGCAGCGCGAGACAGGTGAGGAGCAGGCCGGGCTGGGCCGCGCTGGGCTCTGGGGCCGGGGTAGGAGGACCCCAGGACCAGGACCAGGACCAGGACCAGGACCAGGACCAGGACCAGGACCAGGACCAGGACCAGGACCAGGATCAGGACCAGGACCAGGACCAGGACCAGGACCAGGACCAGGACCAGGACCAGGACCAGGACCAGGACCAGGACCAGGATCAGGACCAGGACCAGGACCAGGACCAGGACCAGGACCAGGACCCCGCTCGGTAGGACCAGGACTCCAGGGCCAGCAGAGCGCTGCCACCCCCGTGCTCCTCGAGCGTAAGACCCTAGTCGTCCTACCGCAGAGGTGTACCGTCCCTGCCAGCGCTCCCCTTTCTCTACACAGCTGCTGATGCACAACGCACTCCCACTGGGAAAAACTAAGACGTACGTAACCTCACGCTCTTTTCCAAACGGATTCTGAGATAACGCTTGAAATAAACCGTCGTGGATACTATGGTCTCTCTGCCTCACTATACGTCGTACGGAAAACGTATACGAGAACTACTTTCCTACATTTCATTTTCAAGCTTAACATCTTCAAGCGTAACTGTTCGCTTCATTCACGCGTATCGTTACGCCTTCGTTTTACGAGTGAAGTGGCGTGTAGCGGTTTGCGGGCTCCTGTAAGTGAGTAAAACATTTTATTTTATTTTAAAGAAGCTGGTCGATTTCTTTTGCCGTGTATCGTATACCGTTTGATGCGAGCCAATTCATCGCCCTTCTCCAATAGGCCCCCTCCTCTCTCGTCCCCACCTTCCCTCCGTTTTCTATTACGCATAGCAAGGGGCGTTGACGTTTATAAAGCGCTCCCCTGGGTGAGGCCGAAAAGGGAAGGGACGGGAAGGGCCGATACGCGTCGACTTCGCAAAAAGAAAATGGGCGAAAAAAGAGAAGGGTGGGGGGTGGGGGGAGTGAGAGGTGGGAGGGGAAGCGAGAAGTGTCGAGTTCACTCGGACGCGGCCGCGCCCGCCGCAGCGACGCCGCTGCTCACCCCACCTGCCCCACAACACCATCAAGTCCAGTCCTCAAACGAATAACGCCAAGCATATCCTCTGGGTGTCCGTCCAGGACCGCGCGGGGCACGCCCGCGTCCTGCCCGCGCGAGCCAAACAACGTTATTCACCATCCGATCCACAGTTTGCTTATCGGCAGCAGCGCAGCGCCCCGGCGACAAAAATGCTGTAAATAACGCCGCGGAGCTGTCAGGCTTCCGAGGATATCAATTTCCTGGCGTGAGCTGAGCGTGCCGATAGGCACAGTCCCGACACAGCCCCTCGAGGGCCCGCGGCCAGCGGCACGCGGAGGTGGTGGCAGCGGCGGCGGCGGCGCCCAGGCGAAGGCAAGCAGGCCGAGCTCCAGGCCAGCCATCTGATTCCGAAGATCGTTCTCGTGCCTCCGTCCTTGTCGCACCTATGGCGGTGTCCTATGTTGGGAATGGCCGGGAATGGCAGCGCCCCATGAGTGCGACGAGGACAGGGAGACGAAACCGGTGTGCGGAATCAGCCTGCTGGGTGCCGGGCATGGCCGTGTCTCGCATTAGTCCGCTCCATCCCCGCCCCGGGGCGGCGTATCCAGGCCGTGGGAGGACGGACGCGGCCCGACTGTCAGACACGCGTTCGCTGCGAGCTCCCTACGCGGGACAAGACGGCGCTGCAAGCCGCGCAGACCGGGACGCCCAGACGGCTCAGTCGATAATAAGATCGGCCGTCCATAGGAAGACCGCCTGCAGGGACGTTAGGGCGCCCGCCCGCGCCCGTTAAGCGTTGGCAATTAAAGGTGTGCGGGGCGGGGTGCGGGGCGGGGTGCGGGCGGGGCGGGGCGGAGCGCGGGGCCTCCCGTGTCGAGGGCAGCGCGCCGCATGGGGATATGTCCGGCAGTGCCCCGGCCCGGCCCAGCCCGGCTCGGCTTGTCTCGGCCCTTTGGGACGCGGGGTCTTAATTTGTTATTTTACCTTTTTATGGTACTGTTACTCCGGGCTGGTCGTCATGTTTCGAGTTATGGGTCGTTGCCGGTGCCCCCGGGCGCGGCGGGGCCGGTCGGCAGCGCGCTGCGGACTCCTACCTGCAAAGGAGCAGGAAACGGGGTAAATATTTAGAAAATAAAGAAGTGGGAATGAGCGTCATTTTCTCCACACACACACACACACACACACACACACACACATGCGCGAGCCCACACACTCACACACATCTGTGCAACGTGCGCGTTAGCGTGCGAAACCAGTCGACTACCATGCATCGCATCGCCTGCCGGCAAGTCAGACACCGAGCACCGAGCACGCCGAGCAGTGCCTGCCTGGCGTGCAGCCGGTAGCAGCAGCAGCAGCAGCAGCAGCAGCAGCGCTGCCTTTTGCGAAATTCCTCCGCCGCCGTGCCGACCCGGGCCGGCCAGCAACCGGGCTGCGCGTGGGTCCCGTGCGTCCTGCTCTTATTGTGGTTAATGAATCGGGCGAATAGCTTGATTCTCACTTCATGAATGTAATGAGAGTGCCGCCTTGTTGATTTTACTTGGCATTCCTCCGCGACTTGTTTGTAAGCGCAATTACGTTATCTCTCGCTGCGCGGAGCGCCGCCGGCTCGGGGCTGGACCTCTCCCCCAGCCCCCCTCTCCTTGCCCCCTCCCCTTGCCCCCTCCCTGCCTCCTCCCCCCTCCCCCTGCCCCCCTCCCCCGTTCCCCTGTCCACTTGTTGGCGAGTGTCCATTGTAACGCCCCGCCCCGCCTCGCTTCCGCCTTCCTCCGGATCCCGTAACGCGTTAAGTCGTTGTGCCCCACCCCAGTCGGTCCTCGCCGGGAGCCGGGGCGAGTGATGTGCAAGTTCCTCCCAAATTACAGCGCGCGCCTCGCGCACCCCGCCCCGCCCCGCCCCGCCCCGCCGAGCCGCGCCGCGCATGCGCGTCATTGGACACGAGGGTTGCCGTCGGAATGCGAGAGCATGAGCGAACGCCTACCCCTCCCCCCTCCCCGCCCGCCCCGCCCCAGCAGCGTGCTCTAAGGGACTAATGGTCGAGCGAGGGGCGCTGCGCGAGGCAGACCAGAGGGACTGTTTCGTCTTATTCTCCCCTGCGCCGCGCTTTTCTCTTTTACTTCTTTCCTGCGGCCCCCTCTTGCCCCTCTCGTTGAGTATCTACGGGAGCACATTCAGACATTTTTCAGTCACGGAGAAAAAAAAATCGCTCCAGCTAAATAAATTAGATGTAAACAAAAATGAGCGCCTATACAGCTAAAAGAAATTAGTACACCTGCAACTTTTTTTCGCTCAGGCTCAAATTATTTTTTTGCGTGGTAGTGGGTATCACCACCAGGAGAGAGTACAACAACAACAACTTCACTTCAATAAGAACCCGGGAAATGGAGGAGTCGCCTTTGTCGCTCTTCGGAGAGCGACTTTTCTGTATCAAATTTTCATGCTCCTAGGAGAGCGAGATAGATTAACATATCGCTCTATTAGTCACTTTGATGTCTCTTTTTTAGTCAAATCATCAATTGTCACTCTACTGGAGCGATTTCAAAATACCAGAAAAGACTCGATTTGAGTCATTTTAACGAACGTCACTTTTACTGAGCGATGAAAAAATGCTTCGCTCATTACGGGCGAGAAATGTGACTACTATTACATTTCCAGTGAAATTAAGTATAATTTAGATAGGCAGGACTGGCGACTGTCGGTAGTTTGCGAGGCCCTTGCAAACGGTGGGAGAGAAACGTGGCATTCGCAACGCACCAGGGCCCAGCCCAGCAGGCCCAGGCCGGGTCACCTGATTCAGCAAACACAGCATAATGGCTTCATTACCAAAATGTTTGGCGCGCAGCGCAGCGCAGCGCAGCCCAGCCCGTCTCGCACCTGGTGCTGCACCCTCCCCCTTCCTCTCGGGGTGAGCGGCGCGGTGCTGGTGGGCGGGGCAGGGCGGGGCAGGGCGGGGCAGGGCGGGGCAGGGTGCAGTGGAGCTACGAGGCTCGCCCAATAACGCGCCTGCCGCACTGCCCACTCGCGCATGGCGAGGTGTGGCGCGGCGCGGCGGGGCGGGGCGGGGCGGGGCGGTCTGGACTCGGACCGATAAATTAGACTAATTACTTATTAGCAGCAGGCTGCCCAGGGGGGAGGGCCGTAAGCGAGCTGAGGTCTAAATCGTCACGACAGCTTACCTCTGCCGCTGACGGAGGCGCCTGCGCAGTTAGACAACGCCGACAACGGAAGACGCGCAGACGGAGCGGGTTGCCTACCTCTGCGAACGTGAAGCGTGCGGCGAGCGAGCTCGGGCTCGGAGATCTGCACTGCACGGCGCGCGATCGGCCAGAGGGGGGCGCGGGCGGTTTTAAGGGGAGGGGCGATGTGCTGTGGGTTGCCTACATACAGGGAGTTTTGTACATCATATTGCCTACCTTTCAGCAGGCGGCCTTCAGGGCGATCGCCCCCCCCCCCCTCCCATATAACCACCCCTGCGATCGCGGCAGTTTCACATCGCCGGCTCGGCTGTGAATAAATTGGGCGACTGCCTGCGAGGTGTGGGCAATGCCAGGCCCAGTAACGTGAGACGAGCAGCGGGCGGAGCGGGTTGCCTATCTCGAGGCGGGCAGCTGCACAGAGCTTTACAGACGAGCCCCGCGCAGCCTATAGACAGAGGAGAGCACGCAGTGTGGAAATAGGAGCGCAGCACCGAATACGGGGGAGGTGGAGGGGGCGCGAACAAGGTGAGTACGCGAGGATGAAATTAAGAAAACAAATGTTATGATTAGACAGTCTCGGCCCGCTGGACGGCACGGCCATGGCACGGCACGGCACGGCACGGCCTCGTCCTGAATATACTCATCACTGCGAGGGAGGGGCTCGGGCTGACAGGTGGGGCGGGGCGGGGCGGGGCGGGGCGGGGCTTGGCGGGGAAGGGGACGCCCACACCTCTGATCTGTGCCGCCCAGGCGCGCCTCGGGTGCGCCCCTGCCCTGCCATTGCTGTACATACAGAGCATCAGCTTCACTTTTCATTACGCCCTTGAATTCTATATGTATTTTCTTTCGTTTGTCCTTAACCTCAATTGCGAGTTTTTGAGCACGATCCCGTCGAACAAATCGCAAAAAAATAAAATAATAATAATGTGACGTCACGTTCTTTTTCATGTGAAAAGTGCGGAAAAGTGTCACATTGTTTAAAGTGTAATGTCACATTCTTTTCAACGTGAATCGGACAGAATATGCGGACTAAATTTTATTGTCACATTCAAAAAATGTGACATTAATGTTAAAAGGAATGTTACAGTTTTCAAATGAAGAACAATGAGACGTCACAGTAATTGAATAACAGTGCTTTCTCACTAAATGGCTATGGACTTTTTTTTTCACTCTAAATGTCAATGGACATTTTTGTAACTAACTATGAACGATTTTGTACGTCACTAGACAAGATACAATATTGTGTGCCAATCGAGGTGCCAATAGTTACAATTTCGCTCGTCCCTAGTGCAAAGCACGCAAGTCGGCCGGCGCTACATCAAACCACGCACGGGTGCGCGGCGCTGGCGAAACCACGCAAGTCCATCGGCGCTCTATGAAACCACGCAACTCGATTTCTGACATTTTTCAGATAAACATGGTTTCCTATAGTTTCAGACATGCTCTTCCCACTAAAATTACTTTAAAAAATCAAATCGAAAAATAAGACGGTAAAAGCGGACTTCGAAAAATGGTCACTCTGCCTATTACAATGGAGCGTCGAACCTTCGAATCGCTCTCCTGAAAACTCGGGGAAACAGCGCTGCGTGGTTTCGCCAGCGCCGCGCAGACTTGCGTGGTTTGATGTAGCGCCGGCCGACTTGCGTGGTTCCGCCAGCGCCGGAGCAACCTGCGTGCTTTGCAATAGGGACAAGCGATTTGTAACGACCTCCACACAATTTGTAACTAACTGCACACAAGTAAGAGGTGAAAATTGTTTCTAGTTAGTGACGTGCAGAATCGTTCGGTGCTAGTTAAAAAAATGTCCATGTCCATTTTGAGTGTGGACAAATCGGAAACATATTTGAGCGTTTCCAAGCTGGTAACAGATTTGTTGATAATTATCGGCAACTTGTCTATGATGTTGGACAACACTGTTATTCAATCACTGTGACGTCACATTCTCTTTGATGTGAAAACTGTCACATTCCTTTTAATATTAATGTCATATTCTTTTGAATGTGACAATAAAATTTAGCCCGCATATTCTGGCCGATTCACATTGAAAAAAATGTGACATTACATTTTAAACAATATGACACTTTTCATATGAAAAAGAACGTGACGTCACAGTAATTGAATAACAGTGAAATTGTGTACAGTTGGACACAAATAAAATTTGTCGATAGGTTTGGAAACGCACAGAAATATGGAAAGCCTGTTTGCTAAATTGCGTTTAATTTGTCCGCAAAAAAAGTCCATAGGACAATTTTGTTGACAGCGATTAAGAAATTTGTCTACGGCTGTTATTCACAAAATTGTAGACCATCTTATTGGTGAAAAGAGGCTTGTAACTAAAACGGCAGGAAAAAAAAGTCCATAGAAAAAGTGTACTTTTAGAGTGTACTTTTATCATCATCATCATCATCATCATCATCATCATCATCATCATCATCATCATCATCATCATCATCAATATTATTAAAGACATTCTCGAGAGGATGGCAGTGCAGCGTTTAGTTTCGCTTTCTCGTCATTTCCAAGCGCGAGAACTCGAATGCTCGTCCCACGATGATTCGGTCCATCGCAGCCTGCGAGTGGCAGCGACACGAGGCGCAAGGCGCCGCCAGTAAATGATATAAAAGCTTGCCGGCCTGTTATTACGCGCATCAAAGTGCGTCGAGACGGCGTCGGCGTCGAGGAGAGGGATAGAGAGAGAACGAGAGAGGCTCCATTGAAAGGGAGAGAAAGAGAGAGGAGAAAGGAAGGCGTCTTAACGAGCGATAATTAACACAGCACTGACTCCGTCACAACGCCCGCGTGCGAGAACACGAGGGCGCGCCCCGCCCCGCCTCGCCCCACCCCGCCCCGCCCCGCCCCCGCCTCGCCTGAGCCCGTGTGCTCTATTGGTGCACCGGGCTGATTGGTCCAGTTCACAGCATCTGTCTCGTCCTCGGGTCATTCTCTCTCCCACTCCCGCCTCTCCCCACGCCGTCTCGCCCCAGCCCGCCGAAGCCATCCCGCAGATATTAGCGCAATGAACCAGTGTTTAATGACTGCTGGTGACGGGCCCCTGACGGAATGGGACGGACCCAGCCGGGGGTAAAATAACGATCGACCAGCGCAGCGGTAAAACCGTGTGCGGTAAAAACCGAGAGTGCAGAGCTGCAAGTGGTTCGCGGGTGTGTAGTATAACCGAGATTAACGAAGTGCACAATGCGGTAGACGAACAAAAGCCCTTTGCTTCCAAGATCAGAGAAAAAGATTTTAAATGCCGGAGTGGGCCGCGACTACTGTCAGAATATCTTGAAAAATATCACACGGAAAAAAAGTATTCGTTGCTTCAACTCATGTTTAAGTTGATTTGGAGCAAACTAAAATGAATATTTTTTGTTTTAATGAAGTGTTTGCTGGTAGATCAAATTCGTCGTTGTACCCGCGAACGAGGGGGTTTCCACTCGGAATTTTGGTGTACACGGTATTACATAATTCATGTATTACAGGTATTACGCGGTCGTATTACGCGGTATTACACGGTATTACGCGGTATTACGCGGTATTACACGGTATTACGCGGTATTACACGGTATTACAGGGTATTACGCGGTATTACGGAGGTATTACACGGTATTACGGAGGTATTACAATAACAGTATGACGGACCTTCAAACTGCAAACAATTACAAACGCTTTGCGGATTGTGGTCTCCTGTTAGGTGGACAACTCATTGCGCGCGCATGTATAGCGGGCTGGCGGATCTTTGGACGACATGGGAGAAGAGGAAGATGGGAGGGGGGAGTGAGGGGTTTGCGGGCGGGGGTCTGGTCCTGCAGGCCAACGTCGTACAGGCCGGCGGCGGCCAGGTGGCCTGGAAGGCTCCTCAAACATGGTCCCCCAGGCCAATGTTGTGACTTAGAACACAATTTCATTCTTTGCCTTAATTTTTTACTCTGCTTGGGTTTCTACCCAAGCCCTTCATTTTAAAAAATTGAACTGGATATTGGATTATTATTTAAAAAAATAAAAAAAGTGAAGAAATGGGACAACAGGCCACTTTTTTCATTTTTATAAAATCAGGAAAATATTTCAGAATTGAGAGTTCAATGAAAAGGTTTTACGAAACTCAAAAATAAGAAATAACCAAATATTCTGAAATATCCTGAAATGAGTGCATTAAAACCATGTTATTGTGTGTATTATTGAGTAACTCCAGAAACAATTAAGAAGCTGGGGGGCAAGGGGTTGTCACATAACCTAGCTTATAGCTTGAGTCCCTTGAGGAATTAACGTGTACGAGCGCTCGCATAAGATAATGATATAATAGAACGTAGAATTTCCTAATGAACTTTTTTTTCTAAAAAAAAAAAAAAATACTTACTATGGAAAGGAGAGCAAGATGCTTGCCTGCCTTGCCTTCCAGTGGGTCGTCGCTGCTCGTTGCCCGCATGGAAAAAAGTACACCTTAAAGACACTTAAAAGTATACTTCCACGAAAAGTACACTTTGAAAGTATACTTTTAGTATACTTTTAACGTGTGCTTTCAATGACACTTCGGGAGAGCACCTCGGATGTGTAAATATTCTGTTATTTTCTCGTCATCTAATGTGCACATTACTAGACGCAAATAATTTGTGTCAGTAAGTCTCAAAAATGTGCATATTGCGAAATACAACTCAAGACGCCCCGAGGAACACTTTTAATAGTGGCGTAGTTTTGTCATGCTGAGTGAATATTCCAAGACACTACCTTATATTTTAAGAAGTGTGAGTCAATGAGAAGATAAAAAACACCAAATATTGTCTTTGTGTTGTAAATGCGCATGTGAAACGCTGCACGGTCGCTGTCGAAGTATGCAACCTAGCACACATGCATAGGTAGGCAGGGGAAGCTACTAGAAGTGGGATAGAAAAAAATATTATATTCCAAAGCAAATATTTGCTCTGATTGGGAGTTCCGCTTGTTCAGTAAACTCTTTCCACGCCTTGAAATACGACGTGCACCCACAGATACAGGGATAAAATTCATTCGTGTTTACATTTTCTTCACTTTCTTTTTAATTTAACTCATCGGCTGTGCACGATAATGGCTCTGAATAATAAAAGTTCCTAAAACATAGATGGGAACAGTGCTACAGTGAACGTTTACTCCCAAGTATACTTAAGTATACTTAAGTATACTTCAAGTATTCTTTAAGTATACTTTAGCGACACTATCGCAACAGTGCATGGAGCTCAGAGCATCTACCATGTGACTGCGAGCCAACGCGGCACGATCATAACGGCAGATTGGCCGCGTGGTCTAACGTGTGTGTTTTCAGATCGCAGGTCCGAGGTTCAACTCCCAGTGGTCGCAACTTAATTCCGAGGTCCTTCGATGTTCAGTTTCGGTACTGGCGAAGAAACCTAGGTCGTAGGTAAAAAAGAAAAAAAAAGAGGAAAAATTTTAAGAGGGTGGGGCTGAAAATAACTTTTGCAAACACAGTGTTGGGTACACTTTTTCAACACCTTAATGACACTTTTGCCAATACTTTAGTTACACTTTCGAACTCACATTTCGAAGGCCAAAGTATTCCAAAAGTATATTATTCCCAATCTGCTAGAGTTAGAGTATACTTTAGGTATACTTTATGTATACCTAATTACTTTAGATATACATAATGTATACTCAACAGGACACTTTCAAGTACACATTTTCTGCTCAAAAGTCACTTTAAACTGTCATTTACTTTGACTTTCGAAGTGTCATTTCCATGGTACTTTTTTCCATGCGGGTGGCGCCAAAACCAACTCAAAAGCACAACAACGCTCACTAGAGTGGGAGAGCAAGGGGAGGGGGAATAGTGGAGGGGGGAAGGGAATGCCTCAGTATACACTATTAACATTAGCAATATGATTGAAGCAAGATGATTGAAGTAAAACGTTAGCAGGAATATTTGGTGTGTGAGGGGTGACGTGGCGGTATTACGCGGTATTACGCGGTATTACGCGGTATTACGCGGTATTTCGTGGTATTTCGCGGTATTACACGGTATTACACGGTATTACAGGGCAATGTGTACACGGTATTACGCGAGTGAAAACCCCCTCGCCCGCGAATAGATCGTTGACGAAGCGAATAAAGTCTAATTGCTGATACGAAAATGGAGGAGTCGACTTTGTCGATTTTGGGAGAGCGTTTTTTCTGTACCAAATTTTCATGCTCCTTGGAGAGCGACATGGTTGAAAATCGCTCTATAATAGTCACTTTGATGACTCTTTTTGAGTCAAATCATCAAACGTCACTCTTCGGGAGTGATTTCAAAATTCGACTCAATTAGAGTCGTTTTGGCGAAAGTCACTTTTACTGAGCGATAAAAAAAATGCTCCACTCATTACGGGTGAGAAATGTGACTAGTACATTTCCAGTGGTTTCAATGAGTCAACGATTGCCTTCGCTCTCTCAGCGATGTGTTCGCTGATCCAACGAATTTTTCGTTGCACTAACGGGCATTAACGGGCACTCCAACTGTAAAAAATCGGATCCTGAGACAGAACACTAAGGCTACTTCGTGCCTAAAAAAACAGTCTTGGATACGCGGAGCCTGTTAGGGCGTTCTGAACCCCACTTTTGGGAGTGATTTTCGTAGGAGGTACGGAGATTTACCGTACCCGTCCACCGCACCAATAACTTTCACTTGGGTTAGCATAGGGAAGGGGGTACGGAACGCCGTTGCAGACTTCGAACCGAGAACGGAAATCTCCGGACTGAAAAGTAGCGGTAACTTTTCTGATCTTGGGCACCGTACCCACATTTATTTTACTTGGTCTCTAATGAGAAGGGGGTATGGAAACCAAGGTACGGAGACGACGAAGACTAAAGAAACGGTATATTTCCGTAAGGGCGACCGTTATTCTTTTTTACAGTGTAGTTGAGACAATGATTTTTCGTTCACACAACCACAACCCGACAGGAGTTAGTTGTGTGAGTTGGATCAATAACTAATGATTTTTCCCCGGTGCAAACTTTTCTTCTTGAAAAATTTTCAGGAAAAATGTAATACTTTACCCCCACATAATTATGACTTCAGTCGAAATCTCTCGCTGCACAGTCGCTTTCACTGGAAAAACAAAGGTGTGATATCCTACCTCTCCAGGGGTGCTAAATCCGTTTTAGGGGTGCTAAAGTGTACCTGGTGTCCCAGAGAACACACGGCAGTGTTGCGGGTCTGCCTACCCACTCCGGCCGTAAGGCGCCATCAGGCACGGACTGGATGCTAAGGGCCCGGTCGGAAATTTGCCTACGTACAAGGGCAAAGTAAGGAAATATGCCTAAGTACAGGGCCATAATCCAACAGAGGAGCCCGGATTGATACCTTTTCAGAGGGGCCCGGTCGGTTTCACCGACCCACCGACCGGGCCAGTCCGTGCCTGGGCGCCATAGCCCCTGCAGCTCTGGCGAGTATGCAATCCCGCAACACTACCGTGTGTTCTCTGGAACACTCGGTATATTTTTCGTGTTTTCAAAATATTTTCTTTATGAGCGAACCAATGACATTTTAGGATTTACTTATCGCATTCTCCGCAAAATTCTGATTCAAACGAGCCTACATGTGATAGGGTTCTGATGAGTGGTCAGCAAATGAAAAACAAGTATAAAAGTACCAAAAATGAAATTAATTTCTGCCATTTTTGAACAGAACTCCATCACACGTAGGCTCGTAAAAAGCGGAATTTCGCGTAGATTACGAAAATAATCGCCAAAATTCAATTTTATTCCGTAGGAAAAATATTTCGAAAAAACATAAACTGTAATGCCTTTGGAGCTGTAGTGCCTTTTAAAGGTTGGATATCCTACTTTTGTTTTATCAGTGTTTAGCGCGCGATGGAGCGGCACCGATCAACTTTTATGCAAAACCGGGCTCCGGTGCTCCGCGTCGAGTATAGTTCCGGGTCCGGGCTGGCGCAGGTGGTGGCCGCCAGGTGGCAGCACTCCGGCCACGGCCACTCCATCGCTGTCACGGAGTCGGATAATGACGACTGTGACTACATCCGATCTGAGGCGCGCCGCGCCGGGACCACTTCTGGACGCTCCGGTCATCACCAGTCTAATTACCGCACGAGTAGCGCGCTGCCCTGCCCGCCTGCCTGTTGCCTGTGACGAGTAGCCCGGGAGATGACTTACTCCGCTTCCAGAAAGAAAAGAGCGTCTATAAATGAGAAAGACATAACTCTGGCGCCGGAGATATTCCCCGGAGCTGCTGCCACTGCGCCGAGGCGAGCCGGGCTGCTCGTTTCCACGAGAGGAGTGGAGAGGGGAGGGCGAAGCGCAGCTCTCTCTCTCTCTCTCTCTCTCTCTCTCTCTCTCTCTCTCTCTCTCTCTCTCTCTCTCTCTCTCTCTCTCTCTCGCTCGCTCGCTCGCTCGCTCCCGCTCCGCGCGATGACCTCTTCAGCAGGAGTCGCACCGCCCCTCAATTTAAAAAACAACACCTTTTAAAACCAGTAATTATCGTGGCCAGTCGGACCCACCCCCGTAATATCTCAATCTCAGCTCTTTTATTTAATTTGTTTGTGTCGGCGCGCTCCCCACGCCCCCTCCTCCCCGTATTTTCTCCTCCTTCTCTTTTACCCATTTTCGCCCTGGACGCTCACGCGCGCTCCGCCCGCTCCGCCCGCTGCTCTGCCCGCCCGACCCTCAGCGGTCTACAGGGCTTAAGGGCACTGGGCCTAATTATGAAATTATTGACTGTAGCACCTCCCTGCCCCGCCCCGCCCCGCCCCGCCCCGCCCCGCCCCGCCCCGCCCCGCCCCGCCCCGCCCCGCCCCGCCCCGCCCCGCCCCGCCCCGCCCCGCCCCGCCCCGCCCCGCCCCGCCCAGCCCCACAGCCCCACCCCGCTGCCTCGGCCCCTGAGCTGGAGGGGACGGAAGCAGGGCTGCCGTCGTGTCCGCGCCTAGAGTCGTGTGCTTGCCCCGGGTGAACACATGACTGCAAAGTAGACAGGATTGCAGAGGATTTCGGAGGGATTTCGGGTGATTTCGGAGGGATTGCAGGAGATTGCGGATGGATTGCGACACGGTGTGAACACATGATTTCAGAAGTTGTGGTGGCTGCTGGCCCTCTCGGCTTGCCCACACTGTTAATTTTGGGTGATCACGCACCAAACCAGCCCGAGCTAAACCAGAGAGCAGAAAGGCGAACAGAGATTCGGTGAGTGGGGCTAACTGCGGACTCAAGCTGATTCATCTTGAGCTGGCAAGAGAGGATGGTCCGGTAACGGATTAGCGGCTATGCCTAAGTTATAGGTGTCTTAAGTTCACTACGAAGTGCTCCCGATATAACCCTTAATTGAAGTTGAAGTCTAAGTAATTGTACGCCAAGGCCTGCAGTGCTCGTACGCCAGAGGCGTACACCAAGCGAAACTATATACGCCTGCCCATACGACCTACGGAGATCTGAACGGACCTTCCCGTTTTCATCAAGTAGGCCTACGGATGTCTCCGGGGAAAATATTGCGCAGGGGTTTCGTCTCTCCATATGTCGCACTCTTTGGCCGAGGCCATATAGGGAGCAAAGAGAGAGGGGTTCGGAATCACCTTGCTGGGCAGGCGGGTGACCCAAGGGTCGTCAACTCCGCTTGCGACCGTGTACGGGGAGGAATATGGAATATTACAGGTATTATAGGTAATATTACACCAATTTTACAGTGCTGACGTCATAATCCTGGGAAAATGGGTAGTATCAACGTACTATTACCTGTAATATAGGAAATATCAATGTAATATTTGAAGTAATATCATCTCGTGTACGGATGAATATCGGAGTTGACGACCCTTTGGGGGTGACGGCGAGTGACGCAGAGGCAGGCTTCCTCATACCCCAACCCCTACCACTCACGCGCTGGCCTGGGCTGGCGTACGCAAGTTTCGATCCTCCCTAGGCTGCTATGGGCGGCTGCTGCCGCTGATGCTGGCGCATACGCTGCGATGCTGCTACGGGGCGCTCCGCACGGTTGCCATGACGACTGGCTGATAAGGACAGGGGGGGGGTAACGTTAATGGCGGTGCGGGGCGGTGCGGGTGGGGCAGTGAGAGCCTGGGCGGGGTGGGGTGAGCCGCGGGGCGGGTCGCGCTCGCGGGGCCGACGTGATAGAGTCCTCTGTAGGGAGGACGCGGCCCTCGCCCCTGCCCCGACCCGCTCTGCTCGATTCCGACCCGCCCTAGACCTGGGCGGCATTCCCATTAGACATGACTTATTCACTGAAATCCAAGTTGCAATATACTATCATCACAACTTAAGCGATACATACACGTTTACGTTTGTAGGGTTGTGAAATTACCGGTAAAATCATAATCTTACCGTAAAATACCAATTTTACCGGTAAATTGGGATTTTACTGGTAAATTACCCAGTATTTTTTTTTTAATGCCTAGAACGCCAATTTTTGTATTGTAAACAATGTTTCATGGCAAGGAAATGTCCCTTTCGTTTAGAATAACCAGTGAACCAGAATTTTTAATTTTATTTCACGTCTACTTCTCGCTCAAGTAGCGGACTTTTCAGTCTGTCTGGGAGATGCTGCTCTCTATTGATGTAAATAATAATACTGATGATGTATGATAGTGGTAGTGAAGATGAAGACCATGAGCCTGAGGAGTATGACTATAGTGAGACAGAGCATGAAAATGGTGATGATAATGGGTAAAGTGTACATTGATACTGTGATGTGCTTACCCAAAGTTGTATTTTTTGTTACTTTTGTTCCATCTTGTGTTAATTATTGCCCTTTCTTTTACGAAAAATTGAAAACAAATGCATTTAAAATTAATAATTGTTTCCTGTCTCAATCTAGTTTTTGGAGTACAAGTAGCATTTCATCCGTTTAAGCCCTTAGAACCCTTTTTAAGCAGTTTTGTTTTTTTACCGGGAAAATTTTACCGGTAACATGAAATTTGAATTTTACCGTATTATACCGAGATTTTACCGCACATTTTACCGGGGATTTTACCGCCTGTACAACCCTACACGTTTGCAATCTCATGACTGATAACTGCTTCCTAGCGTCTGATAACTTCGTATCGCAAAAATCATTGCAAGTTGCAAGTAACACCAATGTCATACGTTTTTCATCACAATTTGCGGTACATCAATGGAAAGAAACAACAAGACTTGCGATGAATAGGTTTGGCACTATAATTGAAATAATTTTCTCCTCATAATTTTTACGGCAATATTTTTGCGATCCATGTAGTTATCATACGCTGGGAAGTGATAAATCATCGGCATCATGGGCAAACATTTCTGTTTCACACGATTTTGCCCTAAAGTTATTGCATAAACCATCCTCAGTGTTACGGAACGGAGAAGTCACTTTTCTCTTTACTAATTGTACCCTGCCGGTCCTGCCCGGTCCGGCCCAGCTCCACCTACCGGGGGGGGGGGGGGCATGTGCCCAAATTCAAAACTTATTCTATGTGAGGTCCAATTAAAAATCTCGCGGGGATCTAACTGTTGAACCAATAAATTGCCTCCCCATGAAGAACGCCAGATTTCCGCCCCTTTCAATGCCATTATATTCGCATTCATTTTGTAAGAGGATGAACTGAGGCATCGAATATAGCCCAAATTTGGCATTCCTGCGAAAAATAACAGGGCATTAAAAAGGGATGAATTTCGGTGTTCAAAAATAACGCCAAAGCCACAGCATAGTGGTATTAGCCCCTGAGGGGTAGGTAAACCACGCTACGTGCGCACTTTGCAGGACCTTCCTACGCCCCTGCCAACTACCGCCAGCCCCGCCGCCCCGTTGTAAAAGTAAGATCGCTCCATTCAGCCGATGTTGGCAATTAATCAATAATCAAGCCACCTGCCCAGCACGAGTCCGGGCTAGCGAGCGCGGACCAGCCCTACTGAACGCCCCCCCCCCCTCCTTTCTCCCCCCCTCCATCCTCTATATGCCGTACCCCCTGTTCCACTCCGCGGACCCTGCTCTCCCTCCCCTCGCTGCCCTTCACCGTGCTCTATTTCACAAGGCTTGTGAGGCAAACGTTGTGTCCATTCACCCTTGACGAGGAGGCAACACACACACAAACACACACACACACACACACACACACACACACACACACACGCGCGCGCGCGCGCGCGCACACACACACTTAAACCCAAGCCCCTTGGGGATGGATTCGATGTACAAGTTGTGCCCGTGTAAACTGTGAAAAAACAGCCTCTGGTACCGAGCCCACTACGGAGACCGTCCCCTTGAAAAATGAGTTTTCTCGATGAAAGTACGGTTTTCTTCCGTGCTTCGTTCCGTACTTTGCCGTACCTGAAGGAAGAACCTGGTTTTTCTTATGTGCAAGGTGTGGAACGAAGGAACGCGGAACCAAGCAAGGTCTACCACTTTGAAAAATCGCGTGCGAGGATTATAATCAGTCACGATTATGGCGATTCTCAATGATTATTTGAGTTTATCTTTAACATATTTACTGATTCTTGGCCAGTAATCACGAGACTTTTGGTCAAATTTGATAATATTTCTCCATAGTAGTAAAAATTTGTCAATATTTGGAAATTTGACATGATTATGACTATGTGATTATCAATAATCATCTATAGGGGTGTACGAGGAATATGGAAACCACCGGAAAAAAATTAGTGGGAACTTTTCCATACTCCTCACCGTAGGCCTACCCCCCATTTTTTGAACATAGGGTCTTCGGAAAAGGTAAGGAAACCGCAGGAACGGATGTGATTGTAAGTCAAAATTACGGCATTTGTCCGTAAGAGAGACCGTATTTATTTTTTATTTTTTTACCAGTGTACATTATTTCGGTGTTCACCCACATTGTATTTTGTGTCCAGTAAAAGGAGACGCTCACTAGTCCTCGTAATCCGCGCAGTTCTGAGGAATCAACATCCATTTAGACAACCTACACGCGGTCCGGTTCGGACCGGCGCCCCCCGCCGGCTGGACACACGCACCCCGCGACCTGCCCTGTGCCCCACCAGTTCTCTTCGTTTGATTGATTGACGAGTTTTGATTCGACACGACTCTCTTTCGCGTCGCGGCCGTGCTCCGTCCAGTATCCATTCATTCAGACTCATTCAGTCTGGAGTAATGACACCCATTTCATTCATGAACGGGTCGCTGCGGATGGATGGAGACACGGTTCGTGTGGGAGAAGCGTAGAGGAGACCCGGTGACTACCTTATATTGTCTATCGATTTACACGCTTTTCATTTCTTGTCCTCCACCGGTATAGAAAAATTATGAATACGCAATAACGGGAAATAGGTGATGTGTACACTCAATGGATAACTCTTTGAGGTATGTAATAGTGTATATACAGGGTGTTTCCGTTCATTTTGGCCAAAAGTGGTGGGTGGAGCATACATAGGCGATAGTTTTTGAACAGTAAACTACACGGTAAAAACAATGTTTGATTTTTTGAGGAAAAAGGGAAGACTTTGAGGCACTCCCGGACTTTGAGGAAAACTCCTCAGATTTTGAGGAAGTTTTCTAAATAAAAGGAAACGTTTCTCATTTTTTTTTAGGGAACTTCCTCAAAATCTGAGGAATTTTCTTCAAATTCACGGAGTGCCTCAATGTTTTCCCTTTTTCCTCAAAAAAATCAGACATCGTTTTTACCGTGTAGTGGGCACCAACGTCAAAAATAACGCGGATAATTAGGTTTTAGCATGAGACTCTCATGGTTTTAGTAATTCGGTCCGCCCCTGGAAGGTAGGCAGCGCATCACGCGTGCGCGAACTGCTGGTTGCCTGCACTACGGCGTTGCGGAACCGCGAGTCGTCTGCGCGTCGTCTGCTTCGCACTATTTTGAGATGAGACTGATGACGGCGTCACCAGGTGGCTCTATTCTATCTGCTTCCGCCGGCCCTTTCGCGGTGAGCTCTGGCCTCGTCTGTCACGTGCAGCCGACACTCAGCGCCGTAGTGCAGGCAACCCGCTCTGCAGGCGCGTGTGATGCACTGCCTACCTTCCAGGCGGTGAACCGAATTACAAAAACCTAATCATCCGCGTTGTTTAACGTTTGCGTCCACTAGTTTACTGTTCAAAAACGATCGTGTATGCATGTTCTACCCACCCTTTACG
Source organism: Frankliniella fusca (assembly GCA_029379305.1). NCBI lineage: Eukaryota > Metazoa > Arthropoda > Insecta > Thysanoptera > Thripidae > Frankliniella > Frankliniella fusca. The sequence goes on along the minus strand of JAHWGI010000311.1, from coordinate 59,248 downwards.
TTTCGCCAAAATGAACGGAAAAAACCTGTATTTTCATTCATAAGGGCGCTTCTCCGTTTCTGCTTGAACACCAGTTCTTTTGGAGGGCGCCAGAGGCTCTAACGGTAAGTTTCTGAGACACGTAATCCCCCGCTCCACTCCCTTCGTAAACATGGGATGTGGAGGGGAGAGGGGAGGCAGTGTGGTTGGGCCTTCGTTCAGAGCGCATGTGTGTGTAAGTATGTATGCTTGTGTGTGTGTGTGTGTGTGTGTGTCTTGTGTGTGTCTTGTGTCTGCTACGTGTGAGCGAGCGCGCAAGAGCAGGATTCGTCCGCAGCCGATTGAAGTCCCACGTCCCCCTGATTTGTTTGCAGTCGGCCATTTGCATGCGATTATTGTCTGCACGTATGCAGGCAGCAGGCTGAGGTATATATAGGGCCGCGCCTCGCCACGCTGGGGCAGAAAGGCGGAACATAAGCAGCAAGCGCTGCTCTCGCGAGGAGCGCGCTGGATGAGCGATTTTCAGAAATTATAGCGAGCCATCCATGATGCTGTACCACCTACTTAATATTGTAATTCATCGCTGCGCAGTACACGACTCGACGCGGCGCGCACCGGCCCAGCCGAGTAAGCGGCGCCGCAATACCCGCTGGGGAAAGGTATTTTAATTTTCACGGCACGAAATTTGAGGAAGGTGCAAATATTTCAAAATATTCTATGGCGCAAGAAATAATAAAACAAAAGTCCTAACATTAACGCGTTAAACGGCCCCCAACGTTTTAACACTATTATTACTTGAGAATGAGAAAGACTTTAATAATATTCAATCACAACGCTCTTTGAAAATGAAATCGTGAATTTAATCCGCCTTATACATTAGCCACACAAAATGTCAGCCATGAACAATGCTGCTGCAAGCAATCACCATAAAAACCAAAGATGAGAACCAAATAATTTACAATTATTAAAAAACAAATTAAAAAATACGATTTTAGGGGATTCTGGTAGGCTCGAATTACATTAATGTTTTGGTTTTATAAGATACTTTTGTGGACGGTCAAAGTTTCTACTTCTTTGGTTCAGTAACTGAATATGTTTAACCTCGGTGTTTGTTCAGTGCCATAAGTTTAAGTCACTTAACAAATTTCAGCCTTACAGATCAGACTAATTCGAGGTTAGCTTTTCAGTAAAGACATATGTGTCCGAACAGTTCGAGTTTTAAACTGTAGGCTCATTGTGTAATGATCATTCGAACGCTAAAGTGGCATTTGTGCGCTAACGTGTTCTTTCATATTTTTTTATTTTTATTTTGAACTACTGTGCGTAAGTTGAACCAACGGGTCCTCGACCACGGCCCTCCTCCGCTCGCCGTGGCGTCGAGAGTCTCCAACAATACCGACCTGACTCGGCACAGGGTGCTCGTCTCGCAATTACCTTAGAAACTGAGGATACAAATTCATTTTATGCAAAAACGTAAAGACAGCTTGACATCAGACCAATCCCCCCCCCAAATATAATTTATCGTAGTATTTTTCATTACAAATTGGTGTGAATGAGTTCGACAGCTGCGCCCATAACGGACCATCGTGAAGAATAAATAAAACCCACGTGTGAAAGCAATAGGCAACCCTAACGGAGGGTTTAAAAGAGTATTAATGACCCCTGAATTTAGTCGAATTAAAGGTTATACGATTGCTTTACTAACAGTTAGTAAAAATACACTCTAAATGACCATGGACTTTTATTGTTACCAGCTCCTGGACTTTTTTAAACATGCCTAAGCCGGATACAATATTGTGTGAAGTTAGTTAAATTTGTGAAAATTTTGTTACAAGCTAGTAACAAAATTTTCATAAATGTAACTAACTATACACAATAATGCATCCGGCTTAGGCATGTTTAAAAAAGTCCAGGAGCTGGTAACAATAAAAGTCCATGGTCATTTAGAGTGTAACAATACGACACCTTACTATTTATTTAGAGCGCCGCCTTGCTTCGCTCTCTCCGCCCGCACGCCGCCGCAAGAGCGAAGCGCAACAAAGTGCGCCGATTGCTCGCTCCAAATTAACTTCCCGTCGGATTTATTGATCCGACTGTACTTGTGCAGATCGGCGAGCCGTAGCCAGCGCTGCCCCTGCCAGGCTTACACGGCCAGCACACAATGAAGACATCGACCAAATTCAAATGCGCTGTTGACCTTATATGAAAGCGAACACAAAACACACACTCAGACACTCACGCCAAGTGAAACATATACGAGGAAGAAGTAGGCAGAGAGAGAAAGAGCAAGAGGGTGGGAGGGAGAGGAAGAGGGGGGGGGGGAGAGAGGGAGAGAGAGGCCACGGAAGCGGCGTGGTGAGAGGAGGAGCAGCGAGCGGCGAGAGAGGAGGAGAGAGAGGCGAGGGGAAGCCAAGGGAAGGGCAGAGAGGCAGATACCTTTTGTTTTGGTGATATATATGCAGATGCTGATCAGACGTTATTCTGAGAAGAGTTCGCGGCTCTGCGGCTTGACTGCGGCTGCCTCGGCTGTGCAGAGCTCAGGGCTTATTGTGCCAGGCTGTGCCAGGCTGTACCAGGCTGTGCCAGGCTGTGCCAGGCTGTGCCAGGCTGTGCCAGGCTGTGCCAGGCTGTGCCAGGCTGTGCCAGGCTGTGCCAGGCTGTGCCAGGCTGTGCCAGGCTGTGCCAGGCTGTTCCAGGCTGTAGTACCAGGCTGTGTTAGACTGTTTCGGGCTGTTGTACATTGTGGGCCGTGTAATATGTTCGGCGTTCTGGCCGACGCGGAGGCAGGTGAATTGAATGGAGGGGCAGAGTGAGGCAGGGCGGCCAACGTATGGGGGGTTAGTGTTACCCGGGCGCAACGGCAGAAGAGTATGGGAGGGCAAATCTGAAGACCCTCCTGATGGTGGTGCAGGTGGTGTCAAAGGGCTGGAGGAAACGGCGCGATGAAGGTGGGCGATATTGGATGAGAGGGGAGAGAGACGGTGAGGGCAGTGAGGGCCAAGCAAGCAGGCAGGCAGGCAGGCAGGCAGGCAGACAGGCCGCAAGGCCTGTACCTACAGGGTGATTCCGCACAGTGGTTCCTTGTCTCTGTCCTCGTCGCACTGATGTGGCTCGGCCATTAGGAGCGAGCGAGAGGACACTGCGAAACGCTGTTCGGAATCACCCCGTTGATCGGCCGGCCAGCGGGCAGCGCGCAGGCATTGGACACGGGACGCGACGGGACGGCACGAGCTGGACTCGACGATGTTCGTCGAACAGAGTCGTTATTGTGTCGTGCCTTGCGGACCCCTCCTGGCCGGGCCGGGCCGGGCCGGGGCAGCACGTACTGTTAGACACCGGGAGAAGAGTCGTAGTCGCGAGCAATGCTGTTGTTGCGATCAGCGATAATTCGGATTGAGTGGTATAGGAGCGGCACGGGCAGCAGGTGAGTCGCGCTCGCTCGCGGTGCTAAGTGTGTGCAAGTATCGAGGCGGAAACGACTTGGGTATTCCGGCTGACAGGGATTGGTTGGGTTACTAGCGGTAATTCGGCAATCCGAGGAAATTTAGGTCACATTTCGGGTGACGTAGGCAATTTTTAGATGGAAACCGATTGTTATCCGAGGAGTATTACACGGTAAAACCGGGAAAACCAAAGGTAAAACCAAGCCCTGGAAATCCCAGGTATTTGGAAACCAGGAGATGCCCTATGGGAATGATTTCCAGGGCATCCCCTGGGAATCCCAGGGCATCCCCTGAGAATCCCAGGGTGAACCCTGGGTTTTCCAGAGGATACCCTGAAAATCATTTCTAGGGCATCTCCTGGTTTCCAACTACCCCAGAAATCCCGGGCTTGGTTTTACCGTGTACACTGTTAAACCAGGTGTGCAACTGTTCAACACTTGTACGAGTGCAACTTCCAAGTCTCATGCACACAAGTGTAAAACTCGGCAGTTGTGCAATTGCAAGTGTCAAACTCGCTACTTGCACACTTGTAAGTATTCAACTCGACAGCGACAGTTGTGCACTTTGCAAGTGTTCAACTGCCGCGTGCAACACTTCCCTTGTTGAACACTTGCAAGTGCACAACTGACGAGTTTGAACACTTACAGGTGTACAACTGGTGAGTTTGACACTTGCAATTGCACAGCTGCTACTGCCTACTTCGAAGTATATTTTGGAAGGAGTTAAGCATGTGTACTTTAGTAAATTCGTGAAGGAGAAAGTGTGTAAACAAACATGTCCAAGTACACAGCAATTTGCTAAATATCTTATGGCAAGCAGGGGCGAATTAAGGTCCTGTAATCAGCGCCGCCTTGTGCGTTTGCCTTCATATCGGGGCTCTGTAGCTCAAGTGGCCTAACTTTCAGGCGTTTCACCAGAGCCCGACGGAAGGTCGATAGCCCCCTCGCTCCCCCCCCCTCCCCCCCCCCCAGGTGTGACCTGGACCTTGGTTGGTTGTTGTTGGGCTTGAATGTGTGGTCTTTCGGCAGTAGAACTTTGGAAGAAGCGTTTCCTTGAATACAAACCGTTTTCTTGCACGGAACGATTTTTGAAAGTGGTTCAATTTCGGACAGTCCAATTCTGTGGGAGCGTCTAGAACAGCTCACTTTGCTCACTCACTCTTACTCACCAACACCAGCCTGCCCGAGCAAACAAGTGAATGAGTGAAAGTGAGTGAGCAAAGTGAGCTGTTCTAAACGCCCCCTGTGGCATGCAATAACATTTTTATCGATATTTGTGTGAAAGGACTTGTGGTTTCACCACGATGGTGGCGCAAAATGGTACTCGTGACTATAATCTTTTCTACGCGGGATGATCGGTCGACTTTTCAGAGGGGCTGGGGACGGGGACAACAGTTGTGAAAGTTGCGTACCTATTATAGTTCACTGTCTTATACGTAAAATATGGTAAATAGAATTGGCAGTATTCATATGATCTAGCCTATTGCTCGTGCCACTACTAATTTGAAATTAGATGAGTTTAATTTGAGACCGCGAGTTAAGCGAGCAATACGCCATGGACAAAGTTTTGTTTTCGACAGCTTAGGTTCAATTTTAGATGGATTTTTAACGTTAAATATGGTGATTTATAAATTAAAATTTTTGCAAACGTTGCCCCCCTTATCCCTGCCCCTTGGTGGCAGGTGCTTGTTCATCCGCACACCACGCCGCGGCACGCCACACCGAGGGGTCCCCCATACTCATCACTGCACATGCAGGAGTGAGATGTCTCATCAAAAAGGAGCGAGATTTTTTCTCTTGCCCCATTTAAGTGATAGTTTAGGAACCTCGCTCTTATTGAGAAAGAATTTACAACATCACTCAAATTAAGTGAGATAAAGGAAAATAGTCCTCACTCAAAAAGAGCGAGGTTTCCCAATACTCGCTCAGACAGGGTGAGATTTTTGAGACTATTGCTCTAGTTGAGCGAGAAAACCAAACCTCACTCTCACAGAGTGAGAGAAAATTTACTGTCAGAAAAAAGCACGTTAAGGTACGATAATTTACTGGTCAAGTCCTTGTCTGCTCTGGTTGTACTTGGCGAGCACGGTCTGTAGAGGTACGAAGTACAGTAATCATAAGATAAATCTGGTATACTTCGTACCTCAAAAGACCGTACTAGCCAAGTACACTCAGAGCAGGCAAGGACTTGACCAGTAAATTATCGTACCTTTGGTGTACTTTGGTACGATTTTTCTGACAGTGATTTCTCGCTGTCCTCACTGTTAAAAATAGTTGTCAGTTGACGACACTGCCCGTGACGACTGTGTTGTTGGTTTACAACAGCATTTGTTGCATTGGTGTCACTGAGCAAAGATGCTCTAACTTTTCCTATTTCAATCGTAATGGCCCATTACGGGACAAGTACCTACCAACTTGTTGTAACGCTACAACAGATTCTTAGTTAAGTTTGTTAGCAACATATGTCGTTTCAATACAACCACATTGTTGGTTTGTTTGTGAACACAGACTTTTTCCAAGTGCAAAATATGTTTCATGAAATTTTATGAACATTGTTAAATTACAACATGTTCGTAATATTACGACATATGTCGCTAACAAACTTAACTACGAATATGTCGTAAATTTACGACATATTTTTTAACAGTGCTGAGGGCGAGAATCCTCGCTCTGGTATTTACAGTGATGTTGTACACAAAAAAATTACTCGCGAGTTTCTCGCGAACACTTACTCGCCAATATTCTCGAGTTACTCGCAAATAATGGCCAATACTCGCTAATACTCGCGAAACTCTACGTCCATCCTCTTGGAGAGTGGGGGACCCCTCGCGCCACGCCACGCAGTCCATTCAAGAGCCAGAAATTGATCGCGTGGCCTGGCCTGTTGTGGCGCGGCACCGAGCAGAGCGGCCTGCCCAGCAAGGGGCAAGCGACTGATTCATCATCAAACACTCACTCGCCGGTGTGGCTTTCCGTTTCATTGATAAAACTCCCGGCCAAGAAGAATGCAGTTTTTCTCCCCCCCCCCCCCTCTCACACCCTCTGTTACTCGCTCTCTCACTTTATCTTTCCCTCGATGTGATTCTCTCTCCTCGCACTCCCATTTCTACAAGTTTATTTACTTATTTTTGTATGCTTTATTATTTCTTTAGTTTTTTTTTTCTGGTTGGCGTTTTGTCCCATCCGCTCCAGTCGGCTCCGCTCCGTTCTGTTTCGGTTGGGTTGTTTATACGTCCGCTGGTCGCCGTCACGTGACCCGTGCTCCCGTGATACTGGAGGCTGCTAGAGCTGGACCGTATCGCCTCCAGTCCGCCGCACCAAACGAAACCGAGCTCAAGAACTTTAGGATACACGCAGGAAACCAAAAGCTTGCGCCCTTCTAAAATTTTGATGAAAATTTTTCTAAAAAGCCGCGACGCTGACCTCTTTTCGGAGACACACATCAGGGGCGCAGTGGCGGCGGCACGGCACGCGATGGCAAAGGCGATCCCCTGCTGCCTCGAAATGATGACGTTCGAACTCGGTGCCGTAGGGTCGAACGGAAGGATATATGAATCGGTCAATTAGAGGGAAACACGGAAACATTTTTGTAATGACTTTTATTAATACGACCGCTGCTTTACGACGAGGAAACAATGATATACCTTCGGCGCCCAGCGGTGCCACCCCGCTGTTCTGGACCCGGCGCCCCGCCGCACGGGCCGGCGCCGAGGCTACTCTACTTCTAAACACTCACCCCTGCATTTCTCTAAGACTTATTCAATAATTAGAAAAATTCCATTTTAAGCCTGGCCTCACTGTTATTCAATTACTGTGACGTCACATTCTTTTTTATGTGAAAACTGTCACATTCCTTTTGATAGTAATGTCACATTCTTTTGAAAGTCACAACAAAATTTAGCCCGCATATTCTGGCCGATTCACATTGAAAAGAATGTGACATTACATTTTAAACAATGTGACACTTTTCACATGAAAATACACGTGACGTCACAGTAATTGAATAACAGTGCTGGTAACAGAACGTGGCAAAATGACAATAACGTTCTACTATTCACTGGCACCTGGTAAAACGTCATCGTTCAAGAAAAATATTCACAAAATAAAAATCTGGAGGAAATAAGCTGAATAAGAAGAAAGGGAGAAAAAAAATATTTTAGGAAATCCTGGTTAAGAATGTTTCGGTTTATTCATAAAATACTTCGGTGAATAGCGTATGTAGAAGTTGAGCCAATAATTTCCATCCTTTTGAGTGGAGTTATCGATTTTTTTTTCTCAGTCTTTGATCAGCGTCATTAGTAAAGCAAGTCAAGTGCCAAATTTGAGCTTCGTAACTCAAACAATTTTGAAGTAAGTTTCTCAGTAAAAAAATGTCCGATCAACTTTATTTTGAAGTTGATGGCTCGTTGTGCAATGATAATAGGGTATTTCGGGTAAACGAAGCAGCGGAAACGGATTGGCCGAGTGGCTGCTGGATTCATCTCTGCCTGCAAACTGCGCATGCGCAGTAGACTCTGCGTCGCCCCGCCGCCTTCCCCTCCCCCCCCGCGCATCAGCGGTAGAGATGCAACCAGCGGTGGACTGGACACTTCCGTTTCCGCCGCTCCGCTTACCCGAAATACCCTATTCGAACTCTGTATTGACATTTTTATTCGTACTCGCTTTTCAAAATTTTATTTTTTGAACTACTCTGCATGTCTTGAATCAACATGTCCCCAACCACGTTCCTCCTCCCGAGCACATGCCACAATACCGATTGGGCTCGGCTCCCCCTTTTCCGAGTCGAGTATTACCATAAAAACAGAGATTCTAGATCGAAATTACTCAACATTGGCTGCTAACTTCTTAATAGCATATCAGAAGTGAACTTAGCAGATTTAGCTCTACCCCTCTCCCGACTTTGATGCAAAATCGTACAGAGGATTTCGGTTTTGCATAATAAGGGGCCGTGTTGATAAAATAAACATCGGATTCGGCGACGAAACTTTACGGCAACTTTTTTGCCTGAAAAGAGCACAGAAATTGCACAAAACTGGAGCAGAATATAGAAGAGCGGCATAGCAGAATGACAAGCATGTCGGGTGGGGCACTCCATGAATAACGCGGCCGGATTCATAGGAGTGAGACAAATTAATTTCGGAACACCACGGCTGGTCAGGTGGGGTCAGGCCGGAGCCGTCCAGGAATGCGTGGAGGTTCGGTTCCTGCCCCCCGCGGGCCCGGCCCGGGCAGCACTGTAAATCTGAGAGTCATGTTTCTGACTGAAATTGAGCGAGGCATATAACGTTGCCCTAAAGGAGTGAGGAAATTCTATATCGCTCATTTGGAGTGATAAGCCTCACTCAAATCGAGCGAGATCACTAGATATCGCTCGTTTTGAGTCATAGAAGCGACTCAAAAGGAGTGATATTTAATAATATGACTCCCCAGGAGTGACAAAATTTGGGTCACCAATCTCGCTCCCCTGAGAGCGAGATTTCTGACTCCTCGATTTACAGTGAGGACACGACTTATCCGGCCTGATCAAACCTTATTGATTAAATGAAAAAGATCTCGTCCACCACAAGTAGGGAAGAATTTATTCGTGTACTCGGGCAGACGCGCGTGAAGACTATGGGGTCCAGATGCAAAACTACTCAGGGGGTGGGAAGCGCGAGGAGACAGTGTGAGATAGGGGGGAGGGGGCGGAAAGAGAGAGAGAGAGAGAGAGAGAGAGAGAGAGAGAGAGAGAGAGAGAGAGAGAGAGAGAGAGAGAGAGAGAGAGAGAGAGAGAGAGAGAGATGCAGCTGGGCGTGCGCGGCGAGAAGCGAGTCGCAGCACAGCGGGCGCAGGGGCGCAGCCAGCGCAGAATGCCGCTCGCGCCGACAAAGAGCGATCAGGTCCAGGTGTTGGTGCTGAGCGGAACGGTAGTCGGCAATAAATTACAGCTTCTGTTATTTGTTTATGCAGCGATATGGCTGCCAGTTGGGCCTGATTATTTTGTACGATCGCCGAGCGCCTGGGCGTGGCGTAGCGTAGCGTGGCGTGGCGGGGCGTCGCGGGGCGTCGCGGGGCGTCGTCGTGGAGTTCGATCGGAAAAACGCAATCACGGCAGCAGGAGTGGTGGCGGTGGCGCCGCGTGGCGCGCCCGGCGACCTCTGCTCTTTGGGGATTTCAATTTCAATTCGTTTCCTTCCGAGCTGAATCGCTCGGCTCTGCCGCTCCCCCGTTCCCCTCCCCGCCAGGCCCTTGCTGAGGTGGGGGGGGGGGGGGCTGCTCGCCACGACTCAGAGGATGAAACACCGGATAAGATTTCCCGGGTAGATTACTAACTCTTGCGCCATTCAGGAACTGGGCTGCGCTAAGCGATTGCTTTCGCGTTCTCGCGTCGCGCGGCCGTTCGGTTCGGGTCGGGTCGGTTCGGTCGTCCCTTCTTGCAAATGTGATTCGAGGCGGCAGCCAGCCGGGTACTGCAGGCTCTGGTTCGTTCGGGACACCTTGGCACGTCGTGGCTATCGGCGCCTCTCCCCACAAATATCGGACTGGACCTCCGCCGAGCCGCCGCCGCCGCCGCCTTGCCGAGTGGCGCTCTGACAAACAACGCAGTTTATGATTGGGGCGTGGGTCAGGTTTGCATATAACCGAGCCGCAGTCCAGCCGCGCCTGGCCGCCCTGCCCCGTCCGGCCCGGGAGGACGGCACTGATGATGACTTGTGGAGGCTCGATGCCAGCGCGATGCCAGGCCGGCGGGTCCCTTGTCTAATCGGGGCTTAAAAGCCCGGGTCGGCCGGGCGGCGCGGTGAAGTCCCGCCGGGGCCCCCCCAGATTAACGCGCCATTCTTGTAAAATAGAGTATTTCGTATTTATTGTGACAGCAAATTATGTGCGGAGACGGTGAATGGGGCGTAACTCCGGCTGTCGCGCGCCGCGGGTCCGGCCGATTAGTGCGCCGGGCACGCAACCCCTCCTTACTCCTCCCGCTGCATTGTCGGCGCGGACGGCAAATATGACTTGTGTCCTTGTCTATTTCAAAACTATGTATATACGTGAGGTTTAACGTATGTTCTCGGTCTGCTCGCTTATTTTAATCTGACCGCGGGGAAGCAGCTTTGAGTCTGTCTCCACGGTCCGTAGCCGAGCTCTATTGTTGTCGATACTCCTCGTCTCAGAGGACCGCGTGAGGAGTAAGCTTCAATTGTTAATACGACCGAGTGGTTTATCGTAGGCGACTTCTCAGCATAGGGGTACCTCCTCGGGTACCTCCGGTACCTCTGTGCTTCTCACTCATCCCCACCGGCGCGATGACACTTTTCTCTAGCCACCGCGCCGGAGAGAGAGAGAGAGAGAGAGAGAGAGAGAGAGAGAGAGAGAGAGAGAGAGAGAGAAAGAGAGAGAGAGAGATTTAGAGCTGTAAATTCGAACCACAGGGGCCATTCTCACGTTATGAATTGATTTCAAGCCAAAGCCGTCCGTCGCATCCCACACGACCCCCACACACCGCCCTCCTCGTAGCTCCGAGCTAAGGTCCATATCCTTCTTAAATAACCCCGCGTGAATGGTGCGTGGGTACTCGCTCATTGTGCCCTCCCCTCGCCGAGGTCCGCGTCATCATCATGGACCACTCGTCCCTTTCCCCTTTCCGTTCGACGGCCGTATTCCTGTCGCTCTACTCCGATTCAGAATGGAAAGTATTTTTAATGAACCGATGATTCGTACGGGTTGTTTGTAGTCTTGGGCGATAGCGACCGCCGCGCCGCCGCGTGTCGTAAATCGGCACGCGGCGGCTTGTATGTACCGACCGTACCGGCCCACTCCGCCTCTCCCCCTCTCCCCGCCCCGAGGAGAGTAAAACTAAAATACAAGAGCGGTGCCTGCTTGGAACTCACGGGTGCTCTCCTGCCGCCGCTCCCCTCCCCACCTCGCCCGTGCTCACCATCACCATGCAGCGCAACTGCACTGTGAAAAATTCAGTCTTAAATTAACAGCAAATCTGCTGTTAAGTTTTTCAGTGACGCATGGTGTTCCGGGACAACAGCGTTGAGTGAGTACAAACACAACGGCACCTGTAAAATAACAACAACTGTCGTTCAATTACAGACTTGAAGTTTTTAAATAACAACAAAAGTTGTCAATTAACAAAAAAAAAAAAAAAAAAAAAAAAAAAAAGCTTGTTAAATTACAAATAACAAGAAGCAAAGATGTCAGTTAAAAGTAGAATATGTAAACTTTCAAGAGAAATTGTGTTCAGAAAGAAATATATGGAAACCAATGTGATAATTAGAAAGGCCATGATGAATCTAGGAGAAATAATTTGCTTTAGGATCAGAATTTTGAAAACCTAAAACTTTAGGTTGAAGGCAGCGGCTCAACATACCTTTCTTTGCTTAAAATGCCTAGAGAAAAAAACCACATGATACCCGAACACCCTCAAAGCAATTTAACACTCACGCATTCATCAACAAATTCAACACAAAACTTCATCAAGGTAAGAAAAGAAATATTAAGAAAATCCAGTTTCAAGTGAAACAGTTACGGGTGGCTGTTGTCATAGTAACCCAAACATGTTCATTTAAAAATTTGATTTTCACTAAATTTTCTTTATAAAATGAACTTTGTTGTTTTAGAATGTTGTTTATATTAGAGTGAATAATTAGTATCTGAATGCACGCTGAAAAACATTTTGTTTTTAGTACATCTCTTCTAACCTATAACCTCCAAATTAAAATTATAATTTTCTCAGAATTTTTAACATAAAGTTAAAAAAAATCTCATAGTGTTTCTACAAGGCGTATTGCGGCCTTTCTAAATATCACATTGATTTTGGTGTACATGCTGCACATTCTGAGATCAACCCTATCACGCCGTTACAGTCGTGAGCACAATACTCGTTCTGAACACTGTAGCTTTTAAAAGTTAGTGTGTAAAGAACGAGTAAAAAATTGTTAAATAACGACAAAATGTTGTTCAATTGCGAACTATTTGTTGTAAAACAGGAAAAGTTGTAAAGTAACAACAAATGTAATGTTTTGACTTGATACCGATAAACGCTGTATCCAAACAGCCGCTTTGTTTGAGTGCAGAAATTGTTGCATGTTAACAAAGTTGTCGTTTGAGAAATGTTTGTTTTTCTACAACTGTTTTTTACAGTGTGGTTGGGTGAGCTGCTCGCCGTGCGCGCCCCGGTGCCGGAGCCTCAGCCCGGAGCTCTGCCGCTCTGCCCTACGGAACACTATGACGGTATAATTGAAAATAACGACAGAGCTGAGCGGAGTGTGCGCGCTGCTGGCGGCCGGAGGCCAGAGGACCCAGGATCACGCTGCACGCTGCGGAAAGAACATACAGGTGTAACAGCGCGTTAAGGTCCCCGCAGCGAATAAGCCGAAACTAATAAGCCGAAAATTAACAATCTTAAACTCCACTTTTCGTCAATTTTGTGCTGTTTTGGGTTTTCCCTCGTGGAAATTTGAAAAAAATTGACCTAAATGTCAACGTTTCTTTAAAAATTTTACCGATATATGTAAGTTATCACTGGTAATCGGTAATCATGTGTACGCTCCTCAACCGAGTGATGGACCCCTCGCTTTTTTCCCTCGGTTTCTTCGAGTGGGCAAAAAATTCTGTATAGTTTCAACAAATTATTTATTTAAAAAAGAAGAGGGCAGAGGAGTGGGGGGAATTTTTCCTGCTGCTACAGACAGTCAGGAACTGCTAAACACTCTGAAAAATAGCCTCGTATATTGACTATTTATTTTGTAAATTACGACTTACGAAATATGTCGTATAAATTTACGACAGTCCATTCTTGCTCGTGAATGAATTTCAAGTCGATAGGGAGTGCTTGTAATTTTTCTATATGTGAATGTGAGTTTACCGAGGGGTAAACGACTCGAGTAATCCGGCTGACATCGGAGTAGCAATCCTTAACCCGGATTACCAAAAAAATTGTAATAATCCTGAGGTCGTCCGGGGTAACTCAGGTTGATCCAAGGCCTTTATTCGAATGTAATCCGTAGTTTATCCACGGATAATGTGGGGTAATCCGGGGTAATCCGTGATCCGGCCGACACAAAATTATCCAGTCGTTTCCCACTTTGATTTTACAAAATATGGACTTTGTGGAAAATTTTCCCGTAAACCTACGACTATTTTTCAAAGTGAAGTGGCGATGCGGGTGTGCTGGTGACCAATAAGCAGTATGCGCCCTCCTGGTGCTCCCGATGACAGAGGTCAGATCAGACCCGGGGGGCCCTGGCTAAGGCGGTGGGGGGAGGGGGGGGGGAGGGGGGGGGATCACCGCAGGGCACGGCCAAGGTTTCTGAATGGAGCGTCCGCGGGGGTCCCTCGGACCGAAAGCAGACCCCCGCAGGGGCCTCGCCCGCCCGCCCGCCCGCCCCGCGCCTGCGTGCCTTATTGCGTGCGGCTCGGGCCGGGGCGCGGCGGGGCGAGCCGTGAGCCGGGCAAATATTAGCTCTTCGTAATGTGGGACTCGCACGTCCCAAGTCACTGCGCGTGTCCGTCTTCCCGACCGTCCGTCCGTCGGGTGTCCGAGACGTGTTCGGCCGGGCGCGCCACACCACGGCTGCCCCCTTTTCTTCATTTGTCGATAAATTAGACCCCCACGCTGGCGAGGCGACTACCGCCTTTAGGCCAACTTCACTCGCTGCGGCTGCTGCTCGGCTCGCCTCGACTCGGCTGGCCTGGCCTGGCTTCATGTTCGCCGCCCAGCAATTAAAAAGGAATTAATAAATTACGCCTCTTCCACTTGTAAATATTCCAGCGGGCTTTGACGGCTCAATTTTCTGGGGGCCGTCCCGTGCGCCTCGCTGCGCTGTTCCACGGCTGCTGGCGCGATAAGAAATGTGCCCCTCTTTAGTTTCCCAGAGGCGCGAGGCTTTGACTTATGGCTCCACCCGGGCCGGCGGCTCGGCCTGTCCCAGCCCACCGTGTCCGAAGTAGAGCATTCTGCAGCGGGGAGGGCCCGCGCCAGCGTATTGAAGCGTGATAGCGATCAAAGTTATGGTCACTACTTTATTTGCTTTGCAAGCAAAACCGCGAGGAAGTAAGTCGGGTATGCGTGCCGTTATTGCTGCATAGCATAACCTCGTGCGAGTATAAAATGACAGATCATCCCAGAAACTTTATTCTTGCTTTCTCTTATATAGCTCTTTTAGGTCTCGACGTCAACCCTGCTGCTAGGACGTAGCACATGAGTGAGCGATCCAGCCCCGCCCCCGCCCCGCCGCCGCCCCGCCCCCACCCCACCTCGCCCGGCGCTCTAATCTCCCCATCTAATTCTGTTTCATACAGCGCTCGCTTTTGTCCCCCCGCTCATTTTTACATTGTCTCCGGTCGAAAACGGGCTAGAGAATTAATGCTAATGTAGTCATCCAAATCCACATTCTTACCTCCAAATTAGAGCCCTTGCTGGGCCCGGCTGGGCCCGGCGCGCGCACCAGGGGCATCGGGGGCTGGCACGGGACAGGGGCCACGGGCGGGGCTCCTCAGGTGTGCTGCCTCTGATTAACTGCCTGGTATGAGCGTGTTAGTTGCTGCTTCCGTCGGTGGTGCATCCACTGCTGCATGCCACCCTATCTTCACATTCCAGCACCGTGAAAAAAGAAAGAGCAAAAATACAAGTTTTTGATTATAAACATTCGTGACAGAGCTTTTTCGCAAGAAGTTATTGCAACATATTCATTCACAGGAGTATTTCAGGGCTGTATTTGAAAGGTAACTTGGGTTTGCCAAACTCCACAGCTGAGTTCGCAGTCCAGCAACAGCTGCTGCTTTTCGTTGACACTAGTTTATTTTTTTAAGGGGGGGGGGGCGAGGAGGAGGGGACACACGTGAGCAGTGTATACTCGACTTTACAAGGAGCTGAGAAATATTCAAATAACAACTCTGCCACTCTGCCAACCCAAAAGTATTACGTACAGTATATACTGCTTTAAAAAGTGCAAGACCAATGATTCTATAATAAAAAAGTGCACAGCAGAAACGAGTACTGGGATTCCCAGGAGGGTTGAAATTCCAATGAATGTCCTGGAAAAATGTTTTTCCAAGGAATTTTTCCTGGAAAAGCCAGGACATCCCCTGGGAAATATGATACCTCCTGGGAATGTGCAAATTCCCCTGGGAAACCCAGGACTCGTTTTTGCCGTGTGAGACCGGGTTTGTCCCTTGTGGTGTCCTACTCATACAATCGAAGGACACGCTTTTTACCGAGGGTGCCACCACTTCGATTCGGATGTACAATAGGGTTATGTGATTTTACATGAATTCTGTGGGATTACACATGAAATTCTCTAAAACCATTAAACAAGAACAATTAGGTGGAGTTTGTGATAATTCTTCAAAGTTAGGGTAACTATTACACGGATTACACAAGGATTACACTTCCAACAACTGTTCACACACAGGATTACGGGAGGGGTACGGTCCCTGCTTCGCTTTTTACTATAGGACCATTGGCCTTTGCTCTTTGTAGTGCAGTGCTGTACGACGACACTTGAGTTAGCAGAGTAGTAAACACGGCGCGGTGCTACTACACGCGGCTCGCGCGCACCACATCACGTGGCCGTGCTGCGCTGTGTGCCTGAAGAAGCCATCGCCTGTTTGCGTTTTCAATGAGATCTGGAAGTGCGCAGCCCGCCCGCCCCTAATGGGCTACCCGTCTTACACGCTGCGCCTGTCGCCAGCCATAAGTCGTCGTGTGCAGAGGGCCGGTCCGCCGCGCCCGGCCGCGCCCCTCTGCGGTGAGCACATCGTTACTACGTACACACGAGTGGCCGTCCGTATTCGGCAGCCATAAGGGGCTATGCATCGCTATGCTCACCACCCGCTTCATTACCTTTGCATTCTGGGGCACGACTGATTTGGGAGTTGGGGTTGGAGCGCGCGCGCGCGCGGTGGGAGTAACCAGCGAGCCACAGCCAGCCAACCAGCCACCCGCCGCGGGTAGGAGGCGGAGACGGATGCCTCGGGAGGTAAGTGACACAAACGCCTCGGCAGTAGCACCACGCAGACCCGCGCGCGGTCGATACCCCGCGCCAGTGACGTGCATAATGTTGGCCAACCCAACATTTGTTGGCCAACCCAACATTTGTTGGCCAATCCAACAAATGTTTAAACAGCAAACTGGACCCATCTCCAAAACGATAAAAGTTAAAATTGATGGCGCGATACTAGGGCGTGTATTAGAAGGCCTCTTCCAAAAATCACAGAAGAGGCGAATTTTAACCGGCATAAATTCCGTTAAAGATGGGGAAAAAAGGAGAAATACCTACGATTATAACGAAGAATTGGGATCGACTCCCAAACGATACCAGTAAATATTGACCGCGGGGTACTGGAGGGTGTGTTGAAAGGGCTCTTACCAAAATATCAGCCTTAACTAATTTTAACCAGCTAAACTTTCGTGTTAGATAGGAAAGAGAAAGAAGGAACTGGGACTTTAACAAAAAATTAGTCCAAACTCCTGAAAAGTGCCAGTTCAAATTAGTTGCAGGGTACCGAAAGGTTTCTTAGAAGGGCTGTCACTTAAATCTCAGCCACAAAGACTTTAAACCGGCATAACTTTCATGTGAGACGGATGAAATAAAGAAAAACCTGTGATTTCAAAGGAAAAAAAAATACGATTTCAGGAAATCCTGGTAGGCACGAAGTTAATTAATGTTTTTGTTTCACTAAATTCTTCGGTAGAAGATGGTTTATATAGAAATTTACTTTAAAAATTCTAGCCTTACGGTCATGTTCATGAATTTCTTTTATCTTAAGGTCACTAGCTCAGCGGGTCACATGCCAAATTTTAGCTTTCTAGCTGAAACGATTTAGAAGTTAGTCTCTCAGTAAAAATCGTCCGATCAGTTTGATTTTTGAACTGTAGGCTCGTTGTGCAATGGGCATTCGAACACTGCTTTTACAATTTTATTCTAACATGTCGTTCGAAATTTTATTTTTTGAACTACTGTGCATGAGTAGAATCAACAAGTCCCCGGCCCCGCCGGTCCTCCTCCCCTGCGCGCCGCGCCGAGGGGTCGAGCAGCCGCGACAATGGCGACTCGGCTCGGCTCCCCTTTCCACGCTGTTTTCCCGAGACAAGTCGAGTATTACCATAGAAACAGAGATTTTAGATCGAAATTTCTCAAAATTGGCCACCAACTTTGGTCTGTCATTTCAGCAGTGAACTAAGGAGATCGAGTTCTACTTCTCTGCCAAATCTTATCAAAATCCTATAGAAAAATCAGGATTTAGGTAAGGGGCCGTGCTAATAAAAAAAATCGGATCCTGAGACAAAACCATAAGGCTACTTCGTGCCTAAAAAGGCCCAACTGCTAAGCTATGCCGGTTAAAATTGGTTGTAGGCTACTGCAAGGTGTCTTTGAAGGGCTCTTACCCGAATCTGAGACACAACTAATTTTACCCGGCATAACTTTTACAGTACACGTGAAAAATGAAGAAAAACCTGTGCTTTAAACGAAAAACAAGGCCTAACTGTTAAACGATGCCGGGTAAAATTGGTTGCGAGGTGCTGCAAGGTGTCTTTGAAGGGCTCTTACCCGAATCTCAGCCACAACTAATTTTAACCGGCATAACTTTCATGTTAGACAGGAAAAGTGATGAAAAACCTGTGCTTTAAACGAAAAACAAGGCCCAACTGCTAAGCTATGCCAGTTAAAATTGGTTGCAGGCTACTGCAAGGTGTCTTTGAAGGGCTCTTACCCGAATCTGAGACACAACTAATTTTAACTGGCATAACTTTTACGGTACACGTGAAAAATGAAGAAAAACCTGTGCTTTTAACGAAAAACAAGGCCCAACTGCTAAGCGATGCCGGTTAAAATTGGTTGCAGGGTACTGCAGGGTGTCTTTGAAGGGCTCTTACCCGAATCTCAGCCACAACTAATTTTAACCGGCATAACTTTCATGTTAGACAGGAAAAGTGAAGAAAAACCTGTGCTTTAAACGAAAAACAAGGCCCAACTGCTAAGCTATGCCGGTTAAAATTGGTTGCAGGCTACTGCAAGGTGTCTTTGAAGGGCTCTTACCCGAATCTGAGACACAACTAATTTTAACTGGCATAACTTTTACGGTACACGTGAAAAATGAGGAAAAACCTGTCCTTTTAACGAAAAACAAGGCCCAACTGCTAAGCGATGCCGGTTAAAATTGGTTGCAGGGTACTGCAGGGTGTCTTTGAAGGGCTCTTACCCGAATCTCAGCCACAACTAATTTTAACCGGCATAACTTTCATGTTAGACAGGAAATGTGATGAAAAACCTGTGCTTTAAACGAAAAACAAGGCCCAACTGCTAAGCTATGCCGGTTAAAATTGGTTGTAGGCTACTGCAAGGTGTCTTTGAAGGGCTCTTACCCGAATCTAAGACACAACTAATTTTACTCGGCATAACTTTTACAGTACACGTGAAAAATGAAGAAAAACCTGTGCTTTAAACGAAAAACAAGGCCCAACTGCTAAGCGATGCCGGTTAAAATTGGTTGCAGAGTACTGCAGGGTGTCTTTGAAGGGCTCTTACCCGAATCTCAGCCACAACTAATTTTAACCGGCAAAACTTTTCATGTTAGACAGGAAAAGTGAAGAAAAGCTGTGATTTCAACAAAAAACAAGGCCCAAACTGTTAAACGGTGCCGGTTAAAATTGGTATCGCGGTACTGCAAGGTGTCTTTGAAGGGCTCTTACCCAAACGTCAGCCACAACTAATTTTAACCGGCATAACTTTCATGTTAGACAGGAAAAGTGATGAAAAACCTGTGCTTTAAACGAAAAACAAGGCCCAACTGCTAAGCTATGCCGGTTAAAATTGGTATCAAAGTACTGCATGGTGTCTTTGAAGGGCTGTCACTTAAATCTCAGCCAAAACGAATTTTAACCGGCATATTTTTCATGTTAGGCGGGCGAAATGAAGAAAAACCTGTGATTTCAACGAAAAACATGGCCTAACTGTTAAACGATGCCGGTTAAAATTGGATGCGAGGTACTGCAAGGTGTCTTTGAAGGGCTCTTACCCAAACGTCAGACACAACTAATTTTAACCGGCATAACTTTTACGGTACACGTGAAAAATGAAGAAAAACCTGTACTTTAAACGAAAAACAATGCCCAACTGTTAAGCTATGCCGGTTAAAATTTGTATCGAGGTACTGCAAGCAGTCTTTGAAGGGCTCTTACCCGAATCTCAGACACAACTAATTTTAACCGGCATAACTTTTACGGTAGGCGTGAAAAATAAAGAAAAACCTGTGCTTTAAACGAAATAACAAGGCCCAACTGCTAAGCGATGCCGGTTAAAATTGGTTGCAGGGTACTGCAGGGTGTCTTTGAAGGGCTCTTACCCGAATCTCAGCCACAACTAATTTTAACCGGCATAACTTTCATGTTAGACAGGAAAAGTGAAGAAAACCTGTGATTTCAACAAAAAACAAGGCCAAACTGTTAAACGATGCCGGTTAAAATTGGTATCGAGGTACTGCAAGGTGTCTTTGAAGGGCTGTCACTTAAATCTCAGCCAAAACGAATTTTAACCGGCATATTTTTCATGTTGGGCGGGCGAAATGAAGAAAAACCCGTGATTTCAACGAAAAACATGGCCTAACTGTTAAACGATGCCGGTTAAAATTGGTTGCGAGGTACTGCAAGGTGTCTTTGAAGGGCTCTTACCCAAACGTCAGACACAACTAATTTTAAACCGGCATAACTTTTAAATTAGACAGGAAAAGTGAAGAAAAACCTGTGATTTCAACGAAAAACGAGGCCCAACTGCTAAGCGATGCCGGTTAAAATTGGTTGCAGGCTACTGCAAGGTTTCTTTGAAGGGCTCTTACCCGGATCTCAGACACAACTAATTTTAACCGGCATAACTTTTACGGTAGACGTGAAAAATGAAGAAAAACCTGTGCTTTAAACGAAAAACAAGGCCCAACTGCTAAGCGATGCCGGTTAAAATTGGTTGCAGGGTACTGCAGGGTGTCTTTGAAGGGCTCTTACCCGAATCTCAGCCACAACTAATTTTAACCGGCATAACTTTCATGTTAGACAGGAAAAGTGTAGAAAACCTGCGATTTCAACGAAAAACAAGGCCAAACTGTTAAACGATGCCGGTTAAAATTGGTATCGAAGTACTGCAAGGTGTCTTTGAAGGGCTGTCACTTAAATCTCAGCCACAACGAATTTTAACCGGCATAACTTTCATGTTAGGCAGGCGAAATGAAGAAAAACCTGTGATTTCAACGAAAAACAAGGCCAAACTGTTAAACGATGCCGGTTAAAATTGGTATCGAGGTACTGCAAGGTGTCTTTGAAGGGCTGTCACTTAAATCTCAGCCAAAACGAATTTTAACCGGCATAACTTTCATGTAAGGCGGGCGAAATGAAGAAAAACCTGTGATTTCAACGAAAAACATGGCCTAACTGTTAAACGATGCCGGTTAAAATTGGTTGCGAGGTACTGCAAAGTGTTTTTGAAGGGCTTTTACCCGAATCTCAGACACAACTAATTTTAACCGGCATAACTTTTACGGTAGACGTGAAAAATGAAGAAAAACCTGTGCTTTAAACGAAAAACAAGGCCCAACTGCTAAGCGATGCCGGTTAAAATTGGTTGCTGGGTACAGCAGGGTGTCATTGAAGGGCTCTTTTTCGAATCTCAGCCACAACGAATTTTAACCGGCATAACTTTCATGTAAGGCGGGCGAAATGAAGAAAATCCTGTGATTTCAACGAAAAACATGGCCTAACTGTTAAACGATGCCGGTTAAAAGTGGTTGCAGGCTACTGCAAGGTGTCTTTGAAGGGCTCTTACCCGAATCTCAGCCACAACTAATTTTAACCGGCATAACTTTCATGTTAAACAGGAAAAATAAAGAAAATTCTGTGATTTAAACGAAAAACAAGGCCCAGCTGCTAAGCGATGCCGGATAGAATTGTTGGCGGGGTAGTACAAGTTTTCATTAGAGGGCTCTTACATAAATCTCTGCTACAACGAATTTTAACCGGCATAACTTTTACGTTAGACGGAAAAAGTGAAGAAAAACCTGTGATTTAAACGAAAAACAAGGCCTAACCGCTAAACGATGCCGGTTAAAATTGGTTTCGGCGTACTGAAATGTGTCTTAGAAGGGCTTTTACCTAAATCTCAGCCAGAACGAATTTTAACCGGCATAATTTTGGTGTTGGATGGGACACATAAACAAAAACCTGTGATTTTAAGGAAAATAACAGCCCAACTGTTCAACGATGCCGGTTAAAATTGTTTGCAAGGTACTGCAAGGTGTCTAAGCAGAGCTCTCACTTACATCTCAGGCACAACGAATTTAAACCGGCATAACTTTCATGATAGACGGGGAAAATTAAGAAAAACCTGTGATTTCAACGAATAATAAGGCCCAACAGTTTAACGATGCCGGTTAAAATTGGTTGCGGGGTAGTGCAAGGTGTCATGAGAGGGCTCTCACTTAAATCTTTGCCACAACAAATTTTAACCGGCATAACTTTCATGTTAGGCGGGCGAAATGAAGAAAAACCTGTGATCTAAACGAAGAACAAGGCCCAACCGCTAAGCGATGCCAGTTAAAATTGGTTGCAGGCTACTGCCAGGTGTCTTTGACGGGCTCTTACCCGAATCTCAGCCACAACTCATTTTAACCGGCATAACTTTCATGTTAAACAGGAAAAATAAAGGAAAATTCTGTGATTTAAACGAAAAACAAGGCCCAACTGCTAAGCGATGCCGGTTAAAATTGGTTGCGGGGTAGTGCAAGGTGTCATGAGAGGGCTCTCACTTAAATCTCTGCCACACCGAATTTTAACCGGCATAACTTTTACGTTAGACGGGAAAAGTGAAGAAAAACCTGTGATTTAAACGAAAAACAAGGCCCAACCGCTAAACGATGCCGGTTAAAATTGGTTGCGGGGTACTGAAAGGTGTCTTTGAAGGGCTCACACATAGATCTCAGCCACAAGGAATTATAACCGTCATAACTTTCGTGTAAGACGGGAAAAACGAAGAAAAACCTTTGATTTAAACGAAAGACAAGGCCCAACTTAATACGATGCCGGTTAAATCCAGTTGCGGGGTACCGAAACGTGTCTTAGAAGGGCTTTAACTTTTGTAATCTTTCGTAATCCCTGGTAATCTTTTATCTTTGGTAATCTGGTGTTCATAATTTTATCGAGTTGGGCCCCTCTCTGAATAGACGACCCTGCGTGGCGCGGTGACAGCACTCGCGGGCTCTCAGCGCGCCAGTGCCGTGCGGAACAGGGTTGGGTACGTTACTTTAACGAGTAACGGCGTTACGGCGTTTTTGTTAACGTTAATTAACGTTAACGGGTAACGCATTGAAATTTGGGAAGTCAGTAACGTTAACGATAACGATTACTTTTTCTGCGTTACGACGTAACGGCGTTATCGTTACTTTTGCTACTCCAAGGGGCCCAATGGAAAGCGCGATTTCCCTAACTTGCTGAACTGTTTCTAAAGTATAATACTTCCTTGCCGTCAAGTGCGAGTGTCGAAAGGTTTTCCTCATCCAATGGACTCAGCTTCTCCAAACTTCGCACTCGCCTGAATGACAGCACTCTAGAAAGAGAGGTATTACTTAAGGTTAACAAGAAATTTTGGAAATGCTGATCTTACTTTGATAATATGTGACGGTTAAAAATTACTTTATTTTTCAAGAACTGAACTCTATTTATTATTCAGTGTACACTATTTTCCCTTTTTGCGGACTTTTATGACATCGGGGGTCGCTTAAAGTCGATGTAACGTTAACGCCGTTACAGCGTTACGAGTAACGTTAACGCGTTACGCTTCGGACACCCAGTAACGATAACTTAAACGATTACTTTTTGACGAAATTAACGGTAACGTTAATCGTTACATTTTAAAAGTAACGTGCCCAACCCTGGTGTGGAACTATCAAACCAAGCGGATGACAGGAAGCGGCGTGACGGCTCGGCGGGAAGACGGTGGCTTGGAGCCGAAGTGTTGCTGGGGCCGCCAGTTGCGCTGTTTCGTGCGTCGTGCGAGGAGCTGCTTGACCACAGCAAGAGCCGTATAAAAGTATGCGTGTCGGATGTTATTGCAGTGCTACCAATAGTTTTAATCACAGTTTCAGTGCAGTGAACGAAGATTGACCTGCCGATGAGTAAAGGTAAGTGATGGCCTGCAAGTTCCGTTTCTGCCCGATTTTAACTGGAATAGGCTATTTCAGAGCCGGACGGGAAGAAGTAAACTGGAAGAACAAAAGCGCTCTGCGCATGCCCGGGCGGCGTGGTGGGGGGCGCCCGAGGTCCCCACTCCGGCCCCGCGCGCCCCCCACCACGCCACCCGGGCATGCGCAGAGCGCTTTTTGTTCTTCCAGTTTATTTCTTCCCGTCCGGCTCTGAAATAGCCTATACCCTTGTCTGCCTTCAGTGTTGTTTAAAGAAGCGTAACGTTAGATTTACCGGAATGTGACTCGTTTCGCAGTAGCGCCCAAGGAAATAGACCCTTTCAGCATTAGAGAAGTGAAGAACAAGGCGAAGAACAACAGACCGGAAACAGTTGCTTTTCATAACTCAAACGTTCATGAAAACTTAAATAAAATGTAAACAATATCAAAACGATTCGACTTACATTTTATTTATGTGTTTTTTTGGCACATTTCGGTGATAAAATGCAACTGTTTCCGGTCTGTTGTTCTTCACCTTGTTTTTCACTTCGCCAATTCTGAAAGAGTACATTAAATCAAAGGCCGTCCGTATTTGTCATGCCTGTATTTCATGTTGTTATTTCACTTTTATTTTTGTCTTCTTTTGTCTCCTCCACACTGTAAAAAATTACATTTTGACGGGATGGCATGGCCCGGTAATTCGTCAGCCAATCTGAACCGTTTTTAAAATTTACGGGACGAGTGTACCGGGAAAATATGGTCATTCCCGTACATTCAAATTACGGACCGTCTCGTCCGCCTAAATCCCGTATTTGGCGTTTCATGACTCCTACAGCACATTTGATGAAAACTGGTAATTGGACCCTGTGCATCTAAGTAGATTACGGAAACGCCCGTAATTTTCTACCACGGGATTCTCCCGTAATTCAAAGGTCCGGACGGCTCCGTATTACCAAAATTCGGTGCGTTCCGTAGTACTTCCGTAAAATCCTACGGGATTTTTACCAGTGCGCTTCGTATAACGGCTGTGCAGGGCAACAACCCCTCCCAACCTCCCAACACAATGCACGCACTGTACTATGCACCCCGCCCGCACCGCTCCATCCGGGACTGCATACCTCGATCGGTAGAAGACAAACTACCACCACGACCCGGAGGGCTAGTCGCACACAGTCTGCCAAGACATTGGTGGCAGTTGAGTTTGTAAGCAAAATATGTTTTTGATTTTCATGATTCTAGTTTAATGTTGTAGAAAATTCTGACTCCTTTTAAAAAGAGACAACATAGCGCAATGTGTATCTGTATACAGGTAGGACTGCGTGCTTTCAAGCACTGATTTCTCAGCAGGGTTTCGACACATCTGTCCTGCTCATGACGCAGTCTCCACGCAGTCTAGTTCTACAACGCTCAGAGTGGACTGAGTCGAGAGGAGTGCGGGTCAGCATTGGATGGGGTTCCGGCCGCACTATTGTCGAGCATTCACCCTGGCCACTTGGATACCGTCCCGACCTGGCGACTGCTCGGTCACTGGTTCGAGCCTGCCTGCCGGCGGCCGACCGTTTTGCCTCTTCCTCTTTCTGCTGCTACCAGAATGCGACCGAAAAACGACGAGAATAAGGCGGCAACTGCGCTGAGTGGGTAGCCGTTTTTTCGTCGCCCTCTCGTCGTGACTTTTACCCGCGGGGGGGGGAACTCTTATGGAGCGGAGTGGGACGCTGTGCGAGTGAGAGGTCTATCCCAGGTCGGCCCGTAGTGCCAACCTCTGCCAACTAAAACGCGCTCACCCCTCTCAGCAGCCACAAGAGCGAGCCGGTCCGGCGCCTCCTCTCAACACGGCAGTAGCTCAGTGGGCTAGTGAGCGGAGCCGCAGTCGGGTGCCGCAGGTTCAACTCCGCCCGGAGTATTTTGGATATTCCAGTTACGCGAATGCAGAGGTTGGCAAACAGGATAGTGTGGGATCTATCTGTCTCTCTCGCCTAAGTGTCCCTCTTCTACAGCACTGAGTTCCCCACCGCGCTTTTACCAGAAAAACGACCCCGGTACGACCGCGGTTCTACGTCAAACGAACGGAATACGACAAAGAAACTGGGTATTTCGTTGTATTTTCGTACTATGCTAGTCGTTTGCTGACTCCAAGACAACGACGAGTGTGCGAGCAAAACAAGCTGAAGTATTTTACGCGGGAAGCAAGATGGCCGCCGGGGTGGAGTGGTGTTTACAATGGTTTACACCCCCCACTCCACCCCGGCGGCCATCTTGCTTGTAACAACTTCTTCCTTTCTTCTTCTTGACCAGCCGTAGCTCAACTTCTCTATTGCGCGTACTACGTGTGCATTGCGCGTATTACGTAAGTGTTACGCGTATTACATGTGATTTACGTTTGTAATACACATGTTTTACGCGCACGTCGTTCAGTGCCGATAGTAGGTAGGCAATACAGGTTACCACTGCAAGCGCCTGCTACGTAGAAAACTAACACCCGCCATCAATCTACACCCTGGTTCAGCTGGCTTCGAACCCTGTAGCTTGAGCTTGCAGGTAGGCCTTGCCGTTCACCTCAACCTCCGGGCACATGACCTGCTACTCTGCACCGCGCTGGAACGGCCCAGCGCGGTGCAAGTGCAGCGCGCGGATGAGGCGTGCGCCATTCGCGCTTCTCTCTCCCTGTACGACTCTAACCTAACGCAGGCGTCGAATCTGGACGAGTCTCGCCCGTGACACCGAGCCGAGAGCCGATCACTCAGGCCGCGGTGGGGAACTCAGTGCTGTAGAAGAGGGACACTTAGGCGAGAGAGACAGATAGATCCCACACTATCCTGTTTGCCAACCTCTGCATTCGCGTAACTGGAATATCCAAAATACTCCGGGCGGAGTTGAACCTGCGGCACCCGACTGCGGCTCCGCTCACTAGCCCACTTAGCTACTGCCGTGTTGAGAGGAGGCGCCGGACCGGCTCGCTCTAGTGGCTGCTGAGAGGGGTGAGCGCGTTTTAGTTGGCAGAGGTTGGCACTACGGGCCGACCTGGGATAGACCTCTCACTCGCACAGCGTCCCACTCCGCTCCATAAGAGTTCCCCCCCGCGACTCAGGCACTGACGCGCTGAGTGTGCTGGTGTGCGAGAGAGAGAGAGAGAGAGAGAGAACTAGGTGCAGCAGATACGATTGTTGACAGATGTACCGCGGCGTGGGATAGCGTGGCGCTGCCGCTCGCCGCGCCCGCTAGTGCGAGAGAGGCAGATAGTCACTGTGCGAGAGAGAGCTCCGAGTCGCGTCGGCTCGCGCGGCTGGCGCGGCGAAGCTGCTCCTGCTCGTGGCTCGGATCTTTCTCTCGCACAGTGACTATCTGCCTCTCTCGCACTTGCGCATGGGGCGGGCGGCCGCGCCACGCCACGCCAACAATCGGCGCGTTGAGCCAGCGGCGTGGAGGGGGAACCTTGAGGCGAGGCGGCGCGGCAGCGGCAGCGGCTCGGCGCTCGCCCACTTGTTGCTGGGACGTGGGACCAGTTGCGCTGTGTTGTGCGTCGTGCGAGCATCTATACGACTTCACCGCAGCGAGAGTCGCATCGGCAATAGTTTGTGTTCGGGAGTGGAGCCGCTAGGACGGATATTTGGATATTGCAGTGATGGACCTGACGGGTAAAGGTAAGAGATAAAGGCATGCACCTTTGTTAACAGCGCGTATTTTTTCGTCTGCTGGCAATGCTGTTGAAACAAGCGTTACGCAACACTCATTCAAATGTGACTCGTTTCGCTGTCGAATTCCTTCTCACGTGAATTGTGTATTGCACTTGAATGGAGTGAGAACGTAAAGAAGAGCGCGCCGTTGTCTGTGTTTTATTCAGAACTCGAAATCGTCAACGCCGATGTCACTTTCGTCGTTAGCGAACAAGCGCACAGAACGAAGTTTAGGTGGCTGACGCGATTTTTTGCCTCAGGTGTGATTTTAGATTAGCGGAACTGGATGATATGCCACCCATTTTTGCATGTTTTTCTTTTCCTTCTTTAATGCTGTCGTTTCCTTTAGTTTCCTTCACCCCTCCGTGACCGCAATGCAGTCCAACATCCCCCCTCCCCCCACTAGCAGCCGGTAGAAACTCCCGGTGGCAGGCTGATACCATGATCGACACGAATGAACGGAAAGGTTTTGCGTACTCAAACAATGTCTAACGTTTTCGTATTTTGTGTCCTCGTGGCTTAGGAGGGTTATCGCAGCTTTTTTACTTTCACAAACACGTACAAATAAAATAAAACTAAAACTCGATTGTATGAGAAATTCAGTGACCGATCGGCTGTGCTACTCTTATTTATTAAAATCTCAATGTTTTCGAACGGAGAAGCGCATCGACAACCCTCCTAAGCCACAACCACATAAATAACAAAGACCAGACAATAGGTTTGAGTGCTAAAGACCCATCTGTTCGTCCGTTTGAACGTTTTCAAACACCCGAACGATCATGGTATCAGCCTGTAGGCAGGAGTTTCCACCGGCAGCCACTAGGCTGTACCCCCCCAAAAATGATTTTTCGACGGGTTTTTGGTAGATGACATTCGTTCTCCGACAACACGAACCCGGTACGCACAGGGCTTTTCTGAGCGGGCCCAGCTACGGCCCGGGCGAAGCGCGCGGCGGGACTCGCATCTTCCGAGCCGCGCAACTCGCCACTGGTGCAACCCAGAGTTCAAGGCTGGATCTTTAACTGACTACTAGGGAGTGCACTTTACGTCTCTCGTGGCACCCCGATCCCCCTCGCCCCCGTCGTAAAGAAAGTTATGCGCGAAAAGTGAAAACATTATTACTCCGGTCCAAGTGCACCTATCCAAGTTTCGTTTGCGCCTGCTTAGACCTTACGCATAGGGCTAACCAAGGCCACGAGGGCTTCAACCGACGCCGCCTTCATCACTCAGAAAACCAAAGGGGTATAACTCAGATAGGCGCGCGTGGACCGTCGCCCGAGCGCACCGACAGCAGTGGTGCCAACATGACATCCGAAAATGTGCGACTGACCGCTGGTGCGGCTTGAGTGGCTGCGCTGAGCTGCGTCTGATACGTCCGAGCAGTAGCGCAGTGGATAGCGTCGCCGCTTTCCATCGGCAGGTGCGTGGGTTCGAGTCAGGTCGAAGGCCGACACATTTTACGAACGTTTCGGCTCTCTAGGTTGGCAATTCTGATTGCGGTGCGCGTAGATAGGCAACCCGTCACACTTACTCGGTCGCATTTCGTAGCCCACAGTTAGCCCCCTTTGCAGAAAACTTCGATAATCTTTCTCCTGTCCGCTTCGGCCGTGTTGGCGCCCGTTTGAAACGGGCGGGAGCATCCTGGTGCGGCTAGCCACGGTGGACCTTGCGCGTAGCTGTGGCAGTGCAGGCAGCTTAGAGCGGCCGAGCCGAGGAGAGCCGCACCCGTCTGCGCATGCGCTGCGCCGGCTGCCGCCACCCGTTTCAAACGAGCCCCTTCGGCACTCCACCTTTTCTGCTTAAATTTGTCATGTCCTGGTCTTCCGCGTTGCTTGACTGCTCCGTTCCATTGCCGTGCGCAGCGCAGCCCGAATAGGCGACGTGCGACGTCGGCTGCCCATTCCAGCGTCTTGCATCCACCGCTGTTCCCGAGAGGTCCCCCACTCCCAAAATATGTGAACAACGAGTTTGCGAGCTAAACGCAGTTTTCCGCGAGTTAAACGCAATTTTTTCGCGAGTTGAACGCGAGTTGAACGCGAGTTGAACGCGAGTTGAAGCGAGTTTTCGCGAGTTGGGCTAGTGCAAGTGTACAAAGAGTTGGTGAGTGAGGGACCATGGCCGTCGGAAGTGGGGTGCAGGGGGGGCGCGGCGCAGAATAATCGCGAAGGCCCCCCCCCCTCTAGAATTTCAGACAGGGAACGCAACGCGGCGTCGGGGGCAGGCCTCAGCCTCAGGCCTAAGGCGCGTGTGAGAGATCATTTAGTGTGTTGAGCCGCATCAAAACGTGGTTGCGGTCAGCCATGTCACAGAAACGTCGTACACACTTTATGCTCCTTCATGTACACAAAAAACGTGCTCTGAAACTGTCAAGAAAGTCTGTTTTGAAAGAATTTGTTTCTAAAGCAAGCGAACGACGAAGGGTTTTTGGATGTGTTAACTAGTTAACTGATACACTTTTGTGGGAACTAAATAATAAAAGTATAAAAGTATCTCTAAATTATGTAATTTGATATCTGTGCCAAAGAGTGCCAAAGAAATTTTTTTTTCTTTTACAAATAAAAAAATTAAATGTTTGAACATCGAGAACTCCAAGCCTGAGTTTCGCCCCAGCGAAAACCACTTCCGACGGCCCTGTGAGGGACGAGGGACCCCTGGTCTGTTCGATCCCCTTTCCTTCTCTCTGCACTACCACATGCTACCACTGCTTCGCCACTGAGACTCGCCTGCCTGCCTGCCTGCCTGCCTATCAGTCTACCAAACAATAAACTATTTCTGCATTTCACACTCATGACGTGTATTTTCAGTTCTCAACAGGGATCTCTCGCAAGTGAATGTGTATCAGTGGAATATTCAGTGATGGTGTGCGATATCAGAGTGACTCAGTGTGATCAGACTCGACCGGCGCGTTGCTCTCAGACGTTTTACCCGAGTTGGACCACATTCCCAGTGGCATCCCCTACACTGCACTCAAGGGGGGGCGTTCACTCTCAAAATATGCGACCCAACTACTACGCATACACTGTTAAAAATACCGTGAAGGGTTACGGTATGCGTACGGTCCGCACCGTAATTTTCATGTACGGTCAGACCGTAACGTACACTTACGGTACGGACCGTACTTTATGACGGATGAAGTGTGCTCCACTCGGCTCCACTGAACTTCCCTGACAAATTTGCAGGCTACGGTGTGTACCGTAAGATTCAGACCGTAGTCAAAAATTACGGTCCGGGACCAGGCAACAAATTTACAGCGTGTACCGTAGGCATTTACCGTAGTATTTTCCAACAGTGTATTATGCTGTATCACGCTCCAAAAATTTACAGATTTGGCCCAAATCAGGCAAAAACTGGCAAAACAGTCTAAAACGACCCAAAAAATGAGTGAAATATGGATAATTTTGGCCATTACGATTCTATTACGCACACCATTACGCCTTTACTACGGATAGAGTGACCCGACTCTTACGCGAGTGCATGCCTCCTCGACTGTACTATCACCCGAAACATCGTGTTGCATTGTGCGAAATACTTCCCCTCCCACGTCGGCTAGAGAGCAGCACTTTGTAGAAGTGCGTGCTCATCGCACCACGGACCGGCGTCACTACCAACGACACCTTCGTGCCGCGCCTCTAGGCGTTGCGTGGATCGCCTACCTTAGGGCGTCGATCCGACTAGATCTCAGAAGATCTTACGCGACCAAAGTAATTGCTACACCCCCAATGCCAGCAAAGGTAACAAGTTCGACACTTACGATAGTAGTAGGAAAGAATGTGAAACAGTGCGTGTCGCCCCTTGGGATTGGGCAACTCACCAGGCACCAGAGTCCCCGCTCCCCACTCCTGCAGGACTCTTTCCTTTGCTAAAAGAAGAATTCTGGCTAGAAAGTTTTCTTTGCAAACTTTTTCCCGGTCGTACAACGCGATCAAAGGTTTCGGTTTGTTTAAGTGGGCCCCAGGTGCGACGTGGTATCGGCCGCACTGCGGCACTGGTTCGGCCGATTATCACGAAATTCTGTAAACTTACTGTAAAGGGTGTGAACTATCAGGCAAAGCGCTGACAGCGACTCCCCACCCCCACGAGCGTAAGGGCGTAAGTGCTTTCACTTTATAGGCACCCGCTCTAGCACGATTACCGTTCGCGCTATCGGTATGCCGATAGCGCGCGAAGGTGGAGGGTACCAAAGGCTAGCAAAGCCCCTTAGGCTCTTTTTCAGTTTCAAGTTTGAAATTGTTATGGAAAAGTGCTAAGGGTCTTAGCACTTTTTCATAACACTTTCAAACCCTAAACTAGAAGAGGAAACAGAAAAAGTACGATTTCATGAAATCCTGGTAGGCACGAAGTTCGTTCATGTTTGTGTTTCACTAAATACTTCAGTGGATGATGGTTTATGAAGAAATTTAATTTAAAATTTCTAGCCTTATGAGTCATGTTATTGAACTTGCCTTATCTCAGAGTCACTAGTAGAGCGGGTCACATGCCAAATTTCAGATTTCTAGCTCAAACGATTTAGAAGTTCGACTCTCAGTATAAATTGTCCTATCAGCTTGATTTTTGAACTGTAGGCTCGTTGTGCAATGGGCATTCGAACACTGCTTTTACATTTTCAGTCTAACGCGTCGTTTGAAATTTTATTTTTTGAACCACTGTGCATGAGTTGAATCAACAAGTCCCCGGCCACGGTCCTCCTCTCCTGCGCGCCGCGCCGAGGGGTCGAGCACCCGCAACAATGTCGACTCGGCTCCCCTTTCCACGCTGTTTTCCCGTAACAAGTGGAGTATAACCATAGAAACAGAGATTTTAGATCGAAATTT
The DNA here is from genome assembly GCA_029379305.1 of Frankliniella fusca. NCBI lineage: Eukaryota > Metazoa > Arthropoda > Insecta > Thysanoptera > Thripidae > Frankliniella > Frankliniella fusca. The sequence continues at coordinate 27,194 of JAHWGI010000311.1, read as the reverse complement.
CTCAAAATTGGCCACTTCCTTTGGGCTGGCATTTCAGCAGTGAACTCAGGAGATTGAGTTCTACCTCTCTGCCAAGTCTTATGAAAATCGTATAGAAAAATCAGGATTTAGGTAAGGGGCCACACTGATTAAAAAAACAAAAAAAAATCGGATCCGCCGACAAAACCATAAGGCTACTCTGGAAACTCAGGTGTGAGACAGTCTCACACCAAATGGTGTGAGACAAAATACCTCACACCAAACGGTGTGAGGCAAACATCCTCACACCAAATGGTGTGAGACTCCTTGTGCCTCACACCAAATGGTGTGAGACCCTCTGTGCCTCACACCATTTGGTATAGGGAAGTATCACTCCATTTGGTGTGAGGCACAACGAGTCTCACACCATTTGGTGTGAGACTGTCTCACACCTGAGTTTCCAGAGTACTTCGTGCCTAAAAATTTGCAAAGTTTCACGTAGGTTCAATACGTAGGAACAGAAGTGATTTACGAAAAAGACACACGTAAATGTACACCATTGCAAGAATTCTGCTCACCAGATTTCGGTCAAACTAACCTAAACGTTTTCTGCAGGTATAAAAGTACTATTAATGCATTCAATTCGCCTTGTGAACGTTTTGATAACTTTACACAATGATTTAAAGTCGCGAGGTAGGCACCTCAGTCATCGGCCGTGGTGACCATGGTTGTGGGAAGGCCGGCGAAACGACGGCTAAAGCGTTCACCTCAAACCAACCTAGAATGTATTTGGCAAGTGTTAAATTTAGTTCTATGACGTAAAGAGTTAAGTTGCAGGCCTTTACCAAACAATTATGGAAGACTCTGCGCATTGACAGGGAATAAGAGGCAGACTAATTTTTATCTATGACTGAACACATGAACTGAGGACTGACTCTGGGTCTGGGGTTGGCGGTCTGTTTATTTTTCTTTTCTTTTTTATTTTTCTCTCTCGGTAAAAATGAAGTAGGTTCCGACGGGGCGGTACGGTGGTCACGTGCAAATTTCAGTGGTGTCATCTCTTTCTGGCGGAGTTAACTGAGGCAGAGCTTTGTTTCAACGCAGACTTTTGAGGTTTCTCTTTCGCTCCGCTGACGAGTCGAGCATTACCGTAAAAACCAGAACTTCAAATCAAATTTCCAAAATTTCTGTAAGAGCAATTTTGATAAAACTTCGAAATTGCATTTAGAATATACAATTCTATAACTGCTGTAAATTTTATCAAAATCCCTTGGGCCTTGAATGTGAAAATATCAGTTATAGGCCTGCGGAGATCGTTTTTGCAAAGTTTCACGAGGGAACGGCGAGGGGAAACAAATGTGGTTCGTAAAATGGTTTACGTAACGATACACGTAAATGCACACCATTTTAGGAATCACTTTTGATCCTTCTCTCCGGATTGGAGTCAAACTTTGCAAAACGATTTCCGCAAGAAGAAAATGATATAAACCAGGGGCGTAAGAACGAATTTCAGTTAGTGGGGTAACCTCACTAGACTTTCGCCCTTCCTCTTCTTAAATTGTTCTACACTGTAATTTTAAAGGAAACACATGTTGCCTTAAATCGGCGACACATAAATGTGTTTCCTTTTTTCGGAAACACATAAATGTGTGACCTTTTTCGGCGACAATTTTGTTTCCAAAACCTCCGTGTGTTACCGAAACGAACACGCATGTGACCTTTTTCGGTAACACACGGAGGTTTTGGAAACAAAATTGTCACCGAAAAAGGTCACACATCTATGTGTCGCCGAAAAAAGGGTCACAAAAAGGGGATGTTTCCTTTTTTGATGTGTCGCCACAAAAGGTCACAAATTTGTCACCTTTTGAGTTACAGTGTAATGGTAATAATTTAAGGAAACTGGATAGGATTAAACAAACCCAAGCGCAAAAAGATGGCCTTGTAGCAAGTTTTGCATCAGTATGTGTCGAAAAGCATTGCGAGCGAAGCGAGCAAAGAAAATTTTTGGGTCTGTGGGGCGAAAAAATACCTGTTAGGACGCCAAAACGTGCCTCCAATTACGCGCGGTCAGGGCGCACTTTACGGCCTCATTTGGACAGTTTTCAGCGCTATTTCGGGGCGAATCGGGCCTGTGCTCGCGTACAAGCCTCCTGCCGCGCGCCGTCCTATGGACGCATACTACGGCGCCGGGGCGCCCTGCCCGTTGTCCGTGGCATGGCCCCGTATGGCTGGGTATAGCTTTATTTTGTCTTTACCTTGTCTTTCCAACCATGACAAATTAAAGATAACGTAAATTCAAAATAAAAACAAAGTAAAGACAAAATATAAGACAACGGAATCACAAGCGAAAGACAAACTCGTCTGTAATTATTTTGTCTTTATTTTTTCATTAGTTTGTCTTGGAAAATGTCGATTTTAAAGACAAGAAAATATCAAAATAAAGACAAAATAATTACAGATGAGTTTGTCTTTCGCTTGTGAGTGAGAGTGAGGCGCGGCACTGGAGTCGAACCAGGATTCATCCAGTTCGGAATCTAGCGCTCGTACCCGCTTGGCCAGAGCGTTAACGATACCGGAGACGTGCGGGCGTTCCGTGCAGTGCTGCAGTAGACATAGACTTAGGGATCGCGCGACTTGTAGCGTCAAGAGGCGTCCCCTCTTTCCATAAGAGCCCATGTAAAAAAATTGACATTTTTACTCCAACGTGTTCTTCCAATTTTTAGTTTTTGAACCACTGCTCATTAGTTGAATCAACAGCCCCCCCCCCCCCTTCCTCCCCCCTCACCACGGTAGTCCTCCTTTCCTGCGCGCCGCGCAGAGGGGAAGAGGGGCCGAGCGAGCACCTGCAACAAAGCGGACTCGGCTTGACACGCCTTCGCCCCGCATGGAAAAAAGTACCATGGAAATGACACTTCGAAAGTCAAAGTAAATGACAGTTTAAAGTGACTTTTGAGCAGAAAATGTGTACTTGAAAGTGTCCTGTTGAGTATACATTATGTATATCTAAAGTAATTAGGTATACATAAAGTATACTTAAAGTATACTCTAACTCTAGCAGATTGGGAATGATATACTTTTGGAATACTTTGGCCGTCGAAATGTGAGTTCGAAAGTGTAACTAAAGTATTGGCAAAAGTGTCATTAAGGTGTTGAAAAAGTGTACCCAACACTGTGTTTGCAAAAGTTATTTTCAGCCCCACCCTCTTAAAATTTTTCCTCTTTTTTTTTTACCTACGACCTAAGTTTCTTCGCCAGTACCGAAACTGAACATCGAAGGACCTGGGAATTAAGTTGCGACCACTGGGGGTTGAACCTCGGACCTGCGATCCGTAAACACACACGTTAGACCACGCGGCCAATCTGCCGTTATGATCCTGCCGCGTTGGCTCGCAGTCACATGGTAGATGCTCTGAGCTCCATGCACTGTTGCGATAGTGTCGCTAAAGTATACTTAAAGAATACTTTAAGTATACTTAAGTATACTTGGGAGTAAACGTCCACTGTATAAGCACTGTTCCCATCTATGTTTTAGGAACTTTTATTATTCAGAGCCATTATCGTGCACAGCCGATGAGTTAAATTAAAAACAAAGTGAAGAAAATGTAAACACGAATGTATTTTATCCCTGTATCTGTGGGTGCACGTCGTATTTCAAGGCGTGGAAAGAGTTTACTGAACAAGCGGAACTCCCAATCAGAGCAAATATTTGCTTTGAAATACATATTTTTTTTTAATCCCACTTCTAGTAGCTTCCCCTGCCTACCTATGCATGTGTGCTAGGTTGCATACTTCGACAGCGACTGTGCAGCGTTTCACATGCGCATTTACAACACAAAGACAATATTTGGTGTTTTTTATCTTCTCATTGACTCACACTTCTTGAAATATAAAGTAGTGTCTTGGAATATTCACTCAGCATGACAAAACTACGCCACTATTAAAAGTGTTCCTCGGGGCGTCTTGAGTTGTATTTCGCAATATGCACATTTTTGAGACTTACTGACACAAATTATTTGTGTCTAGTAATGTGCACATTAGATGACGAGAAAATAACAGAATATTTACACATCCGAAGTGCTCTCCCGAAGTGTCATTGAAAGCACACGTTAAAAGTATACTTAAAGTATACTTTCAAAGTGTACTTTTCGTGGAAGTATACTTTTAAGTGTCTTTAAGGTGTACTTTTTTCCATGCGGGGCAGCTTCAGAGTGCGCAGTCCTCCCTTCTGTGGTTCTATAGGCTGGGACCTCCCCTCAACAAAAGAAGGCTGGGGAGGCGCGCGCCGCCGCCTTATAGACAGAACGGAGCCCGTTTGAGGCAGGAGTGCGCAGTCCTCCCTTCTATGGTTCTAGGCTGGGCCCTCCCCTCAACAAAAGAAGGCCGGTGGATCGGCGGCTCACGCGTTTACCTCGCGACTTAACTCGCGTCCACTACCGAGAGATGGCGCCACTAGCACTCCTAGCGACTTTTATAACTATTTATTTTGGCTGAACGAAATGTTACACTGCCGAATTGAATGAGAAAATAGCCGTTTCAGACCCGCGGATATCGTTTCGCAAAGTTTCACGGCGGTTCAATACGTAGGAACAAAAGTGATTTACGAAAAAGAAACACGTAAATGTACACCAGTTCAAGAATAATTCTGCTTACCAGATTAAATCCAACCTTACCAAATCGTTTTCTGTAGGTGCGAAACTACTAAAAACGCAGTCAGTTCGCCGTGTAAACGTTTCGATAACTTTAAAGAAATGATTCTAAGTCGCGAGGTGGGCACATCAGCCACCGGCCATGGCGGACAAGCTTGGCCTGCTTTCGCGTTGTTGACACAACATGCCAACCAAAAAACTGAAAAAAATCACTGCTCTCATAACGTTACGATTTGAACTCATTCTTTGAGGCACACATTTAGTTGGCAGAACCGGTGCAAGTTTCAGTAAAACTGAAGTAGGTTTAAAGAAGGCAGTGGGGTGGTCACGTGCGAATTTCAGTGGTGTTACTCATTCTTGCGCTCGAAACTAATGGCTGGCTTTGTTTGAACGAAGACTTCAGAGGTTTCTCTTTCGCTCCGTGTTGGCTCGTCTCGGCCTACCCCCTCCACGAAAAAATATGCCCTTCCCCTGTTCATTTTGCCTGACGAGTCGAGCATTACCATAGAAACTCGAATTTCAATTCAAATTTACAAAATTTCTGCAATACAGATTTTAACTTGACTTCAGAAATTAGGACATCTGGCGGTATTTCTATTACATGAGGATATGACGCGACTTCTGGCCACCGACCATTGTCTGTGATTGTGGCTGGGGCTCTGATTCGACTCGCCTTGGCTGGTGGCTAACGCGCCCACCTTGCGACTTAAAATCATTTATAAGGTTATCGGGAAGTTGACAAGGCGAACTGAATGCGTTTAGGTTAGTTTTATACAGGTGCGGATTTGATTACTTGTACGCACTTAGTTTTTCAGAGCCTACATCAGTTCCCGAATTCTAGCGGTATTTCACCTTTCCTTTTTTTCCCAGCATGCAAAGGAAGATGTGTATTAAATCAAGCTCTTTTGCGTGGTGCTAGTCTATTTTAATGAATTTTCTTTGTACGATATTTCTGCCCCTTCTGGTATTCTACAAAATTACTTGCTCAATTAAGTTTTGCTCTTTTTAATAGACCTCATCAAACTTATTTTTCAGACATATCAATGGAATGTTCAACAGCTAGTAGCAGGGGTCGTCGAAAGGCTACAGATATTCCCTGGCTGTCAGAATTTGCTGCCATGCGTTATGTCGGGAGACATTATGGCTCGGTCCCGCGAGCACTGCAGTTGGAGGGAGGTTTACGGCCAGGTACTATTTCATTTACCTATTTGTTTCGGCTGTGCTCTACTCTAAACCCTAGTGAATTTTGTTGTGCACAAGCAGAGAATTTTAAACATAACCATAGGCAAGAAAAACAACAAGCCAATTTTTTATGCAGATTTATGAGCGAAGTGCACATGCTGTGCACAAATTGTACATATTTACGCGTGAAATTGTGCATACTCTTCTGGTTGTTTAAAATCGTGCATGTGCATGTTTATGCACAACAAAATGCGTAAGGGTTCAGTGTGTGATATAAAACAGACGCAATATTACTTATCATCGATACATGCTGTGTTTTAGCAATAAGTTAATCTTTCTAACCTTATTATTTACTGCACTGTTACAGCTGCGCGCGCAATCCTGGATGGTATGTTTGCTGAACATACAAGGCAGTTGATTGCGCCTTCAAAGCCTGTGTTGCAAAACTCTGAAACCCTGATGCAGCGAGTGCGGAATTGGCTTATTATTCCGAGCTCAAACTCCAGCATAGATGGTTGCAATTTGAAGGGTGGGCTTGTAAATGAGGGAAATACTTGCTACCTCAACGCTGCAATTCAGATGTTACGTTCAATTCCAGAAGTGGGAATTGTGATGAGAACTTGGCGAGCACCTGCCGACCCTAAAGATAATGTCCAGGCTCTTGTTAAGGCGTTGCAACGGGTTTTTCTTCAAGCTGAGGTATGATAAATTTGACGTCTAAGTAGTAAATGTATTAAATGATAACACAACTATTTCTCTTCTGGTATGATTCTGAGCGTCACAAATTGCTAGAACATCTCCGATTCTCTTTATCACAAAAATTCCTCTCTCGATAAGACAGTCAAATGACTTCTTAGTTCGTAACAGCATGATGCAATTCAACGAAAAATGATCGATTCGCGTACGCAATTTAACATGTATAACGGTTAATAGTCTTCTGGGGTACATGCTTTCACTTTATTGATGTGTATGTCTTTAAATACGTTTTGCATGTGCTCATGCTAGTGCAGCGTGAGGTGGCACGAAGCTGGCCTTTCGTATCTGAGTACGTTACGCGGGTATTTAAAAACTTACAGCTGTAAGCTGATGAACATGGAAATGTTTAATTGTTTTGTAAGTTTTTAAGTTTTCCAAAATCAGGAGTATGTAATTAACTAAGTATCACACCTGAAGCGGGCCACCATGTCTACACAGCTTTTAAAGTCATTTCAATTAATTCACAAACAAAGAGATTGCCGAAGTAAATATCAATCAGTATCTAATCTCAATACTCACTTAAATTTGTAATTATACCACTACAATCACCCTTAATCGATTCTTAAATGGCAAAATGCATCAACTGTCACTAACAACTCTTTTTCATGCTTTGGTTCTCCAAGAGGAAATTGTAGTTGTGGAACACATTATTCTCTTCACACAAATAATGAAATTTACTTAGCTCAGGCCTATAATTTTTCCTTAATTCCTGAACTCGTAAAGTTACAGACAACATTGCAAAACTTCACAGCAGACTGTCGGAGCGACCTGATGAAGCGGCTGAAGACTCGACCTGTACCAGGCGTTTGGGAGGAAACGTAACATTGTTGCGCCTCTGCCCTCCCCAGGGACCACAGTGCCTTTGCAACTGGAGCGTACTTGTATCAGCCAAGCCAGGCAGTCTCATCCGTGGCTACTTGACGCGTGTTCTAGCGGCCTAATCAACATAGGTACGACATTATCATTGCCACCGAAGAGCTCAGCCCGGAAAACCCAGGTCAGGGTGCCCTCACTGCCGGAGTAGTGCCGGGCTTGCCTTCACATACAGACTGATTGCTCTGCCATTTTCTCTCAATATCATGGAGTATGAAACAATCTCCATCAATCTGCAAGCAGTTTACTAAAATCTCAAGCACAGACCAGCAATTATTTCAACAACAATAAATAATTTACCACAGTAATGATTTTTTCGCCAATGTTTAACATGTATTGTTAAACAATTTTCGCGTATATCACAGATAACATTTCTTTAGAGTTACATACCAATCCTTTTAACAGCTCTGTCTACCCACGAGGGTAAATGCTCTTAGCTTTGTGGTTCCGAAATCACTGGGCAATATTTCTTGAATCCCTAAAAGTCATGTTCAACACTACAAGGTATTGCAGAGGAGTTTGTGTTTTAGGGGTAGTCTCTGACGAGTGGCAATGTGAAACTACACTCATGGAATTCAATTATCCATTTAATGTGAATAATGGGTGGACTGGTAGCGAAATCCCGTTCTTTGCACTTTCTTTCGAGCTAATTTTCTCCCGAATAAAATGCATACACTTACAAAAATATTTTGATGCAGCAGTTGAAAATGTGGTTGCGGTAACTGTGTCTACTTAAATATGGACGGATCAAACTTATACTTTGGGGGTCAAAAGTGATTCGATCACCGTGGTTCATAGTCAGAAAAAAATAGCATTGCATCAAAAGTAAGATCACCTTCACTACGGGACAATGTCGCGGTGTAATCAGTCACATCGAACTCCTTTCCACTCCAGAGCTAAATTCATGTACTTGAGAGAAGTAAAGTGGTTTGCTGTTGTGGTGATGTAAAAATGCCGTGGGGCTCCTCCCTTTTCCTTTACCGATATTGGTGTAAAAAAACATTAGTTAATCCACCGGCAACAATCAAAAAACGCCATGTGAAAAGAACCAGCCTCGAAATGCCGGGAGAAACTGGTTACGCTCCGGCTGGGATTCGAACCCGAGGGGGAAATAACCTCGGACTTTAGTGTACACCACTAATTCAACAAATTCAGTCCAATTCAAACAAATTCAAACCAATTCAACCTAATGCAAATCTAATTTCAATTCAATTCAAGCCAATTCAAGCCAATCCAAGCCAATCCAAACCCAATTCAAGTCAATTCAAACCCAATTCAAGCCAATTCACACCCTAATTTAATCCAATTCATAGGCAATTCAAGCCAATTCACAGCCAATTCAAGGCAATTCACATCCAATTCACAAAATTTGTTCAGGTAATTCAGCGGTTATTTCCCCCCTCGTTCGAACCCCAGCCAGACACGACTTACTAGGCAATAAGTCAGCCAAAAAAAGTGGAGTACAGCGGGCTTCATCTGCGCCGGCCTCCTACGCAACATTAACGCACCTGCACAGTGAAACCGGATACTAGGTTTTCAAGAACAATTTTTGCGTTTTCAAGAAGCAATTGAACGAATCAAGTACCAGTCCTTGGAAAAGGGGTGAAAAAAGGTGTTTTCAAATACCGTGCTTGGAAACAAGATCGAGGCGATGCGGTGGAGGGAGGGGGGCCTCAGCGCAACCATTTAGCTCGAGAACCAGCTCATTCAGGACGTCAACGTCACAGAGGGTCTGGAACCAGGAGGTTCCAACAGAACCAGGAGGTTCCAACAGAACCAGGAGGTTTCAACAGAACGAAGAGGTTCCAACAGAACCAGGAGGTTCCAACAGAACCAGGAGGTTCCAACAGAACCAGGAGGTTCCAACAGAACCAGGAGGTTACTAAGAAACCGGGGGGTTCCTAAGGAACCGGGGGTTCCAACGGAACCAGGAGGTACCATGGGACGAGGAGGTTCCCAAGGAACCGGGAGGTTCCCAAGGAACCGGGAGGTTCCCAAGGAACCGGGAGGTTCCCAAGGAACCGGGAGGTTCCCAAGGAACCGGGAGGTTCCCAAGGAACCGGGAGGTTCCCAAGGAACCGGGAGGTTCCCAAGGAACCGGGAGGTTCCCAAGGAACCGGGAGGTTCCCAAGGAACCGGGAGGTTCCCAAGGAACCGGGAGGTTCCCAAGGAACCGGGAGGTTCCCAAGGGACCGGGATGTTCCAACGGAACCGGGCGGTTCCAACGAAACCAGGAGGTTCCAACGGAACCGGGCGGTTCCAACGGAACCAGGAGGTTCCAACGGAACCGGGCGGTTCCAACGGAACCAGGAGGTTCCAACGGAACCGGGCGGTTCCAACGGAACCAGGAGGTTCCTATGAAAACCAGGAGGTTCCCCGCTGTCTGAGGAACGTTCGGGGTGGTGTCCCCGACTTAGCAGAGGGCCGTCATCCTCCTGGTTCCTTCAGAACCTACTGGTTTCTTCAGAACCTACTGGTTCCTTAGGAACCACCTGGTTCCTTAGGGACCTCCTGGTTCCTTAGGAACCTTCAGGTTCCTTAGGAACCTCGTGGTTCCAGACCCTCTGTGACGTCGACGTCCTGAATGTGCTGGTCCTCGAGCTAAACAGTTGCTGAGCCCCCTCGTCCCTCCTCCGCATCGCCTCGATCTCGTTTTCAAGCACGGCACTTGAAAACACCTCTCTTCACCCCTTTTCTAAGGACAGGTACTTGATTCGTTCAGTTGCTTCTTGAAAACGCAAAAATGGTTCTTGAAAAACTAGGACTTGGTTTCACCATGTGTGTGGGAGCGTGTTGCCTAGTAGGCAGGCGCGGATGCAGCCCACTTTACTCCACTGTGTTCGGGCCTCTTTTTGCCCACTTTCCTGGCAACATTGAAGCCATCATGGCGTTCGATTGTGGAAGCTGTGCAACACGACTTGGTTGCGTGACGCAAAGGACTGAGTCGATCTTCACTTCAGCTTTCACTCTTAGTTCTTATCGTCATGAATCGTTTTTACATCCGCGCTCAAAAATTGGTGGAATTCCCCAAACAAGCCCCACTCTATTGCTCCGTCCGATCTAAATTCAGTAGCCCTGACGGAAATTTTTGGATCGACCACTGAAACGAGTTACGTGTAGGAATGAAACGGTTTAGTCGCTGAAATGATGCTGTATCTTAAATCGAACTTTTTCTATAATGACAATGACTTAGAAGGACCAAATTTAAATTAGTGCCTGCAACGGTATATCATCCTTAGTGTAAACTATCAGGAATTTTGCCTTTGGGTAGCAATGCAAGAAATAGTAATTTATGGTGGTGCTAATCTCACCAGTAAATTTCTGACCATTGATCCCCTTTCTACTTACTAGATTGTGCATAACTCCGAAGTTTATCGCTGTGGTATGTCGCTATGTCGCAAAGTCCGTACTTAAATACAATCACTGTGAAAAACATCCTCGTAAATTTACGACATTTTTTGTAATTTTGATTTACAAAATATGTCGTTAATTTACGACTGCCCACTTTTGCTCGTCGGTGAATTCCAAGTCGATAGAAGGTGCTTGTGAATTTACAATTTCAAATTATAATTTTACGACTTTTATCATGGAAAATTTTCCCGTAACCCTTACGAGTATTTTTCACAGTGAATTAAAGAAAACGCACCATTATCACTCGGTCCTTTGCCTTCCCAATTCCTTTTAACGTCTTTGCGTTAATTAGGCACTTTTCAGTGCCATTTTGTTCTTGCCGCACGTCCTTGTAACTAGCCCACTAGAACATTACTTTTTGAAATATTCTAACAGTTTTCCTTCCCGGTTTCCTTCAGGAAAACAGCACTACTTCAGCAGGACCCATGCTTCCTTTGCTTGGACTAATGAAAGGTGTTGACGTGCACGCCCAGCAAGATGCGTCCGAATTTTTTATGACCCTCCTAGAAAACATGGAAACTGCGTTGGCTGGATCTGGTGTGGTGCTTCCAAATGTGTTGTACGGCACCGTAGTCGTTTCGTATAAGTGTTGTAAGTGTAACACTATCAGAGATAAGATGGAGACACTTGGAGGGTTATATGTGCATATTTCTGATGGATGCTCTTCTCTGGTTTGTAAAATTTCCGAATAAAGCTGACGTTTCCCAAGAAATTCAGTTTCTTAATCGCCTATAATGGATTGCCTTTGCTCTTTGCTGCGTGTAGGATCTTGCATTGGCGAACTTCTTCAAACCAGAAGTCCTCCAAAATGATGAGGCAACGTATTGCGATAAGTGCAATTGCAAAGGGAAGACTGTAAAGACCCAGAGGCTGACAAACCCGCCAAAATACCTTTGTTTGGGCCTGAAAAGGTTTCAATTTGAATCAACAACAAAGTCTTTCAAGAAGCTAGTGCACGGGTAAGTTTCATACTACTACAAATTTTGCGAAACATCTTCCAAAGACTTTTTTTGTGACATGAAATGTTTCGAAGCTTCTAATTTCAATAATATTGGATTTTGTAGGGTCCACTGTCCACAGGACTTCGATTTGGGAACATATGTTGAGAGCGGCACAAAACCAGCGGTAAAACCACATACAGTTAAAATTACTGCCCTTGAGTGTTTCATCTCAATCTAATTGTTTTAATTTAACTTTCCAGCTGTACACGATGCAGTGCGCTGTCATCCACAAGGGCTCGTACACTTCAGGGCACTACTATGTTTACGCAATGAGTGGAACAGATTGGACATTGTATGATGACGCAACTGTGAGGAAGGTACTACAGTAGTAGGGTAAAAGTTATCTGTCACAATTGTCTGAACTGCCTTTCTAAACTCTTCACACATTTGTTCCAGGTATCCTTCAAGGAAATCTGTTCCGATATCGAAAATTCTTACCTTTTGCTTTACAAAAGGAGGGAAGGAAGTGGTAAGTATATACATATTTCTCACACTAATGTTACGTTCACAAAAACGTCAAGGCATATTTCTTATCCCTTGCAAATAAGATTGCTGAGGGGACCACAACCTCAAAAGAGCATGTGCACAATACTTGGGGACTGCAATAGAATTTTTTGATTCATCTTCATTTGACTTTTCATGAGACTGCATGGCATAACATTAAATTCATAGGATTTCAAGATATTCCGTAAGCTTTATCAGGGACCATATGAGATCTAAAGATGCGCAGGATTTCAAACGGGTTTCTAAATAATGGCAATCCAGCTTGTTTTAGCAAATAATAATAATAATAGTAATAATAATAATAATAATAATAATAATAATAATAATAATAATAATAATAATAATAATAATAATAATGTCAGATAGCTTTAACTCTCAATAATTAGAGACAGAGCTCAAGGTTTAGGGGGGGGAAATCATGAGTCCTCTGGGAAACCGGCAAGTTCTAAAAATGTAAAAATCAGGGCTCACAAAGAATAAGGAAAAGTACGACACGATACTAGTGAGAACTTGTATCATCTGCTTTCAATATTCTGAATTCATTTTTTTTAAATGTTGTATTTTTTTCCATTTTTATGAATTAGATAAAGTCAACATTACACATAAGTTAGCGCCTGCGAGACTCCGGATAGGCCGTACCGCAGCACACACACGTACAACATGCATGATGTTGCCTACCTCGCTGGCGCTCTGAGATCTTACACAGGCTGCACCTGGCAATTTCTAAACAGTGAACGCTGACCTATTTGTTTTTATTTCGGTGATCGTGGGATCTTTTATAAACTGTGGCACTTTCGTGTATCGCAAGTGTAAGGGGAGAAAAGGAAACTGTAGAAGTAAACTTTGTTGAAGTGCTCTTCCATGTTAAAATCCTTTTGTGCTCTTGGGTTGCCGTTACAAAACAGATCGATGAACCATGCATTAAGTCCCAAACATTCTTTCATTCACAGACCTTTACTTGGTTTCTGCCCCTCTCGAAAATGGATAATAGCTGAATTAAAAACACAGGGAGCAGGACCAATCGTCCCGACCAACTGATCGCCAATCATGTTGGCTAGAAACCTACTTCGCCCCTGGGTATTTTTCTTTGAGCTAAGAGGGACTGGTGCGTGCGTGCGTCCGTGCGTGCGTACATGCGTGCGGACGGGCGGTTTGGGTGTTTTGGTGGCCTTTCGCCGCTTTAAACGCCTCTGAAGTCCATCGACACATAGCTTTTTTGGAAAGAAAACCGCACAAGAAATATTATTGTGTCATAATACTGGTAGTTGTCTCATGTTCGATAGCTTGTATGTATGTTAGCGCCTTCAGGACGCTAGGCCATCCCGCCGTACACACGTGCACAGCATGCATGATGTTGCCTACCTCACAGGCGCCCTGAGATCCTGCTCATTTCTTTTTGTATTTTTTTTTTTTTTCAAATTTGGATGATTACTTTGCTGTTGTAAATAAAACATAAAATGGGAACGACTATAGCTGGGGACCAATTGTGTTGCGATGGGTTCACTCGGGACCTATGGGCCATGTAGGAGCCGGTCAATACGAGTTGTCTTAGACCTATATCACGATCCTTACATATGTTCTTTCTTTGCTTATTACAGTTGTGCTTCGATCGTCATCGCCTATAAGTGACTCAGGCAGTAAACGATTTGCACCATCTGTCTCAGCATTGCCTATGACTGATCCAGTTTCTAAGTGGTATGTCAACCGACACACATGCGTGGCGTACAGCTCAGACGGCGGCTGATGGAGATTTTTTTCAGCTTAAAGCACATTTTCTATAGTTCTGAAATACGCTTGCTACCTATTGTTCTTCAGCCACCTTGCTCACAGTCTCCATCGGCTGCTGTCTGATTCTTGATTATTTTACTGATTTGAACGACAAAAGTTGGCACTTATCAGATATTTTTTCTTACAGGTTAAATGACACAGAAAATCACCACTCGCAAGGCTCCATAGAATCCGCTAGCATTAAGATGGAGTTTGGATCAGATCTTGGGCTTGGCTCTGAGGACGAAAGCCCTCCTGTTGGAGAAAAAGTTATTTTGGCCAACAATGGCAGGCGTGCTCTTGAAGCCAACGGTTCAAACTCTGGTGTCTCTTTGAAACGTTGCCTAAGTAGATTTACCTCCAAAGCCGCTTCAGTTGAAGCAAATTCTTGTAATGACGGAGGAGGAAATTTTTCGGCAAGTGTCGGCGGAAGTCTTTCAGAGGCAGTCCAGCAGGGCCCAGATGACGGACGCCATCATCATACAAGTAATCACAGCTCTCGAAGCAACGATAACTTGAGCAAAAGCATTCAAAGACAGGAATGTGGAAGTGGCTCGAATGCCAGCAGACGACGTTCAACTCCTGGAAGTAGATCCAGGGACAGCAGTGTGGATTCAGGAACCGAAATGAATTCTGTAACATCTAACAACAAAAATAAGGAAGAACAATGCAGGAAACAGATACATGCTAGAACTTCATCCGATAAGAGCCTTACTGAATCGTCCTTGGAGAGTACTGACCATGCAAAATGCACGAAGCAGCTAAAGGTGAAAAGGTTAGCGCCAGCTATTCATAACTATTCAGATTTCATGTTCGAAATCAAAATCACCAAGGACGAATGGAAGAGATGTATGGATAGAAAAAAAAATATTGATAGTGATGAGTACAGATACATTTTAAGGAAACACTTTCATGCTGCGGACAAGGAAAGGCATTCGTTGAAGTTTAAAACCTTATATGTTAGACGATGTACTAAATCGAGGGGGCACACTATGGATGGATACGGATACTGTCGTCGTGGTGGCTGTAAACATTTTAGATTTCAAGTGACATTGCGTCAAGACTTACCTCCTGAGATTGTTGTGTTTTCTGCAGAGCGCACAAACCATCCAGCCAATGAGAGGTACACAGCACCTCTTAAAGGCAGGGAAAGAAATATAGCTCGTGAAGAACTGAAACAGAAGAAACCGTTAATTTACCAAATGGAACAGATTGAAAAACTTTCTGACGGTGACATTGACGAAGGTAACCTTAGGACCGTTAAAACTGACGCCGTTATACACAATGTTTGCTCTGAAGGCAAGGCTGAAAATGACTTAGATCCAGATGACATTCTAGACGTCATTAAACAGATGAAACGGGAACGAGAGAATACCAAGGACAAGAAATACATTTTCTTAAGGTCCGTAGCAGATCCACTCTGTGTTATAATGTTTTCTGAAGAACAAGTCAAAATACTTCTCTCGCATTTTCGCAATTGGCGGTTGGTTGCAGTTTCCGTTGATGCATCTGGATCCCTTGTCCGTAAACCTCGTTCCCAAGAGAAACGCACATTGAATTATGTTGGCACAGTGAATTGCGACGGTACTATCATGCCTCTCTTTGAGATGATCAGTTGCTGTCATGATCAATTCGCCATATCGCGGGTACTTGCTGAGTTCCGAAAGGTTGTTACGAGAGACCTTAAGAAGAAGTGGCCCTGCGTTGGTAAAGTAACAACAGATTTAAGTATGGCCATCATAAATGCAATACTCACGGAGTGGAATGGAATTTCTTTGACAGATTACTTGCGGGTGTCCTTCAGACATGTCATGAATATGGGTACTGATCATGACATGGATACGCTTGTCTTCTTGTTTCTTTGCCGCAACCATATAATGGGTATGGCCTCAAGAAACTGCAAGGCTCACTCCATTGGCAAACCCACAAATTACGTTATCCTTGAAGGAATTGCGGCGATGATTGAAGCAGAGAACATGACTGACTTCGACATCAAATTTGAGGCATTCTGTATTCTTTTGCTTTCTCGGAAGAAGAGTAATTTGGTTATGAGCGCTGCTCGCCAGTTACGCCTTGGAAGTCGCTCAGAGGACATTCTTTTTCCCACCGTAACACAGTTGGACGAAGAATTCGACGAGCACAATTTCGAGAGTCACGAGAAACTTTCGGACACTCCTTTTGCTGCTCACTGTGTCAAGAAGCTAGAGAGGGTTAAAGAACAGCTTCTTTCTGAATTAGCTTGTTCACTGTCTGATGATAATCAAGCTTACTGTCCAAAGTTTTTAGAAATTTTCAATGAAAGGTATGCTCCTCTCATTCCTCTCTGGACTGGTATGATGTCGACAGAAAGGGGAGACCCAACCTCGTCTGTTAACACAAATGCTGACGTAGAAAGCCACTTCAAGGACAAGAAGCAAATAGTTCATACTGTTCATTATAACAAAGTTGGCAGGTACGTAACAATTGAACGCATACATGTAAAAAGACAATTGAGAAAAATTGAGAATAGGATTATAACCAATCCCAAAGCCTTCAAGTCAAAACAAAAAAAAGAAATTTTGTTAAAAGCTATGAAAGCTAAGCAAGGTTCTAAATCAGTTATGCATACGAACTCACTATGTATTCAAGCTGAGGGTAACTTGCTTCAAAATGTTTTCCCAAACTCTAGGCAGTCTGCTATCGCAGATTTACCACAGAAAAGGAAGATTTCAGTGTCATCAGATTCAGCGGATGTAGAAAAATGGGGAAATGCCAAAAAGAAGAGGTTTTCTTATTTTAGTCAAGAGAACACACTGCAACTCAGTCAAGGAAAAGATATACATGTAAAGAAGGTTAGTTCCAAAAAACCAGTGAAGGTTACTGAAAGGAAAGTTGACACCCCTAACCCAGAGATATGCGAGGAGAGATGGCACAGTCCTCCTAAATCTGACAAAGAAAAAGTAAAAAATGCATCCAGGAAGAAATCGCTTACCTTAGCCAAGTCACAGACAGAAAAGTGCTTGCAAATGGTTTCCATTTCTTGTCCTCCACCAGCTCAAGCCATACAGGATAGTCACTACAAGCGGTATATTAACAACTCAGACGAGTGTTACTCATTGCTTTATTTACTGAATTTCGAAGACCAGTGTCTTGTTGAGGAAATTGCAGAGGAAAACCCTGATCAAGTTCTACTTACCTACAAAGATGACAGTCCTCTTTACTTTAAATCTTTCACTAAAATCCTCCAAAATCTTGCTTTGTCCTCTGACGTTGTTGATGCCTGCTTATTCCTCCTTCAAGCAGAGTACGGGAATGAGACAACATACATCGGCTACCATACAAGTGGGAAGCAAGTTTTCTCGGAGAAACTCTGCGTAGACATGTCTGTAAATCGAGAAAACATACTTCAATATAAGCTTATTATTATTCCTGTGAATTCACTGGAACATTGGACCTTAGTGGTTATTAATCAAAGAGATGGTACTTTCTCCCACCTTGATTCAGCTGGTGGCTCCTCTGTTGAAGAGAAGAAAATGCTGTCTTCGTTTAAGAAGTACGTCAAGTTTTATAATGCATCATTCCAAGCTAAAATTAAGCTCAACCTTCGCGTGGTCCACATTGATTTGCCAACACAATCTAATTCTGTTGACTGTGGCGTATACATGATTAAATACGCCGAGTCTGTCCTTAGCGCCTGCCGTTGTGAAGAGTTTTCTCCATCGAAGTATCGTGCAGAGTTGGCACAAAGGCTTCTTGCTTTTCGTAAAGAAGGAGGAAATCAATCGCTGTCTGCAGCTCCATACCGTGAGATATTGCAGTGTTCTGCTCTCAGCAACGGGCTTATTGAAAAGTATGAGTATTACGCTCCTGAGATGCCTGACTCATTTGTTGTTTGCAAATATGGGAAAGATTTCACAAACATATACTCCGATTGTTTTGGTAACTTGGTAAATTGCAAGTACCTTTCAAATGCAGTCATCGATGTTGCTATCGATAATATTGTGAAAGATATGCCCCACGTTGTCAACGTGAAGTGCACGGACTGTACGGACCTTTTCGAAGGGCGAGTTGGAGAGAAACATTTACTTTCAGCCCTGCCATTGAAAGACAAACAGTTAATCATGCCCTTTAACATGAAAGGCAACCACTGGTGTCTTATCGTTGCAGATTTCAGAACAAAAATCTATCAATTCATCGATCCTCTTTCATTGCAGGGAGAATCAAAATTAATGAAATCGTTTCTCCATCAAATATCTAAGCTCATGCTTATCTCCGAAGAAAATCTTGATCTGCTGGAGTGGAAAGCAACACCGCTGCTTAATGTGCCCAAGCAAACGGATGACCAAATAAACTGTGGTGTTTATATCATATTGTACGCACAACTCCTTACCAACAAAGTATCCAGTCAAGACTTTAAAGACCCAAATGTGTACCGGCAAAAACTGGCTTATGAACTTCTTTACAACTGTCCAAATATGCGCCACTTATGTCTAAAATGCGGTCACGACGAATACCATTTACCAGCCAAAGAAAACATTGGTGTCATGGTGCAATGCTCCGCTTGTTTCCGGTGGATTCATGAACGGTGCGCAAAACTTTATTCCAGACTCTCGGAGGAGTACGTTTGTTTCCTTTGCAAATTCTACCTGTCAAACAGAAAACATCGGTTAAACTAAATTGAAACTTGCCCCTCAAAAAATTAGAAATTTCATGCGTTAAGTAAGCATTTCATATTGCAGAACGCATGATTGCACTTTATCTTCATTTTCTTCCTTACCTGTTGTGTGGAATTCCAATGCTTCAGTCATGGATCAAGGGACTCCTCAGGTGCGGGTTCCTTTAATTGTCTGGAAATGAGAAACTGGCGATATGAGTGCCAAAAATTATAATTAACAGTTAAGCGTACCTGTTATAAGAAAAAAAAACGTCAATTTAAGTGCCCGAGAATCAATGACTCGGCACTTTCAATGTGCACTCAATTCTCGCGGGTGACACAACGTCCTTTAGATAAAGAGCCAGAAATCAATAGAACAGCTTGGTGTATCGGTTGTTAAAGACGTCAACGCAAGTTTCAAAAAAAGCACACGAAACACCAGTGGAGGCGCATTCTGAGCTGTCACCTACACAAAAACCGAGACTTCCAAATTCATCAGTTGCTTCATCAATTTTAATTAAAAACTGACCAACCTGCTTCAAGTGAAACCATTTCCTTCAATGTGAAAAGGACTTTGAGTTATCAATGAATAACGCAACCTTTAGACATATAGTTTTGAAGACCCATCACATATACATCACACGTAAATTTTATCTTCAGAAGAAAGAAGATCTGCAATTAAAGATGTGAAATTGGAAGACTTCGTTTGCTATTTTCAAAAATAGACTGGGCACACGGTTTCATTTAATTTTTACGAGCGTTCCTCTGTATACACGTGCTTGATAGATGCCGAAGAATCTGACAAATGAAGATTAAAAATGAAAGCTCTTCAAGAACTTTGGAGTATTGACACAGAACAAGAAACTTGATAAAACAATTTCTTCTGATACCATTCAAAACCACGTGAATTTTTCATCTGCAGAAGAAAAAAAAACAGTGTTAAGGCTTTAAAGTGCAATTACCTGTGACATCACTTTCACCTTACAAACAAGCCTACCTGCGAAATAAAGGAGAGGAAATAGATAAGAAGAACAAATGCAAGGGGTTGTTTTGAAAAGAAGAACTGATGGTTTCGGATTCACTTATTGCAAAAGTACAAAAATATGAAACATAAACATCTCAGTACAGCATACTTAAGTTAAAAAAGGAAACATAATTATCATGATCTTGCAGTTCTACATACGGTTGCTAAAACTTTCCTAGCTTTTAGTCGCTAGTGGTATTACAAAAGTGCAATGGTGTCCTTAGCCTTTTATCGTATTTAGCCATTTTTCCCAAGAAATGTAAGGTACTTTCTCCAGTGGCATCGTTTTTACGGACTTGCAGCCACTCCTGTAATGAAATACTGGTTAAAACTACATTTATAACGGTACCATAAGCAAGACGGCAAGAGCATTCCGAAGATACCTATCTTTTTATATGCCGATTAAGTTTCAAGAGCTAGAAAGAACTTCTCCGGTGATTTCTGTGATTACACGTTATAGGCCCCTGTCTGACGTACGGCTTGGTAAGAAGAAGACATCATCAGGATGAATTTAACTACACATCCTTTTTCAACTACTCCATAAAGTTGTAGGAGTTCAATGATGATATTCAAGAAATACTGTACGCACGGGTTTTCTGTCTGTTTCCAAGTAAATTGGAGTTTAAATACCTTCTTTTCAGAAACGGTTTGAAGATAAAACCCTACAAGACTATCCCTTTCCTATTTTACGAGGAAGATTTGGAAAAAAAAACTGGCGACTTATTTGTGGCCCTTGTGGCCATGTGAGATTTTTTAGCTTTGAACCGGATACCCGACTAAACTCACCATTGGACGACATTTAAAAGAAGAAATGTGTTTCTCCTGACTGAGCTTAACCGAACGGTAAAAGTGCCTTTTATAGCAATTTTTTTTTCCACCGAAAATCACCATTTGACTGGACTAATTCGGGTTTTCGGTTGCAGTCTTCCAGAAACTCTGGTTGTAGCTCTTTTCTCTGGAAAGACATGAAGAGCATTCCAAAGAAACCTCCATGTAATTTTCCTCGTGTTTTCTTTTTCAAGATTTTTTCTGCCCCCCTTTTCTCCTTGTGCTGTTTTCTTTTTTCTTTTCATGAGTTGGTATACAAGAGCGAGAAGGCAAATGATTCAGATTATAGTTCTCACTTGTGCAAGTCCAGTATTTTAAGGTATTTTGGTTATAAATACTTTTACACCAAGACCGGATGCAAAATATCAAAAATTTTCCAGGGGTTCTTCTGTTTTCTAAATCGCGAAAGAGTTTGAAGATCGCAAGTGTAAATATCATGGGACCAGCCTTAACACAAAGTGTCATCCCCTGGTTCCAGCACTGCAATTGCGAAACAAAGATAAAGAAGAAATATTTTTTGGAAAAAATATACATGCTATTGCATTTATTATTGAATATTGAATATAATTGAATATTGAATCAAAATTCATTCACGTTTCCCCTATGGCAGCTAAGTTTTGGAAGATGAATCGTCCTTTTTCTCGGCCGTGCTTCCGAAATCTAAAGAAAGAAATCTACTTTTAAGCTAACTAGAGAAGGATAAAATCAAGAGAAATCTAACAGAACATGGCCTTTCAATATCTCTAACGACCTTGAAAAGCTGCAATCTCCATCTTTAAAAGAATTATTCGATAGGGTGTACGGCCAGAATTTCCAAACAATGCTGACTCAAACCGCATCCTTATAGAAAATCAAAAGAAGACAGGAAGAAAACTCAAGACGGCCACGACTCAACTGAAAAGACAACTGATAATGCATGATAATGATGAACTGCACAACGTAACACACACTGCCGTTCAAAAGAATCGGACTACAAATAATAAAAAAAAACTTCAAAAAACGTCAATTTAAAAAAAAAGGACGGAGGTTTTCCTTTTTGTTTCCCTTCTGACATAAAAGTTATGCCAGTGAAAACTCATTATGGCAGAGATTAAAGTAAGAGCCCTCTTATGGCACCTTGCACTACCCCGCCACCAATTTTAACCGGCAAGGTTTAAAAGTTGGGCCTTGTTTTCGTTTAAATTACAGGTTTTTCTTTATTTTTCCCGTCTATCATGAAAGTTATGCCGGTTAAAGTTCGTTGTTCCTGAGATGTAAGTAAAAGCACTGCTAAAACACCTTGCAGTACCTTGCAAACAATTTTAACCGGCATCGTGTAACAGTTGGGCCATTTTTTTCCTTAAAATAACAGCTTCTTATTTATTTGTCCCATCCAACACCAAAATTATGCCGGTTAAAAGTCGTTGTGGCTGCGATTTAGGTATAAGCCCTACTAAGACACATTTTAGTACGCCGAAACCAATTTTAACCGGCATCGTTTAACAGTTGGGCCTTGTTTTTCGCTTAAATCACAGGTTTTTCTTTATTTTTCCTTTTTAACATAGAAGTTATGCCAGTTAAAATTAGTTGTGGCCGAGATTCGGATAAGAGCCCTTCAAAGACACCTTGCGCTTCCCCGCAACTAATTTTAACCGGCACATTTTAACAGTTGGGCCTTGTTTTTCGTTTAAATCACTGGTTTTTCTTTCTTTTTTCCGCCTAACATAAAAGTTAGGCCGGTTAAAATTCGTTGTGGCCGAGATTCGGATAAGAGCCCTTCAAAGACATCTTGCAGTACCTCGCAACCAATTTTAACCGACATCGTCTCTCAGTTGGGCCTTGTTTTCGGTTGAAATCACAGGTTTTTTTTTTCATTTTGCACGCCTAACATGTAAGTTATGCCGGTTAAAATTCGTTGTGGCTGAGATTTACGTGAAGCCCTTTAAAGACACCTTGCCGGACCCTGCAACCAATTTTAACCGACATAGCTGAGCAGTTGGGCCTTGTTTTTCGTTTAAATCACAGGTTTTTCATCACTTTTCCTGTGTAACATGAAAGTTATGCCGGTTAAAATTAGTTGTGGCTGAGATTCGGGTAAGAGCCCTTCAAAGACACCCTGCAGTACCCTGCAACCAATTTTAACCGGCATCGCTTAGCAGTTGGGCCTTGTTTTTCGTTAAAAGCACAGGTTTTTCTTTATTTTTAACGTGTACCGTAAAAGTTATGCCGCGTAAAATTAGTTGTGTCTCAGATTCGGGTAAGAGCCCTTCAAAGACACCCTGCAGTACCCTGCAACCAATTTTAACCGGCATCGCTTAGCAGTTGGGCCTTGTTTTTCGTTTAAAGCACAGGTTTTTCTTTATTTTTCACGTCTACCGTAAAAGTTATGCCGGTTAAAATTAGTTGTGTCTGAGATCCGGGTAAGAGCCCTTCAAAGAAACCTTGCAATAGCCTGCAACCAATTTTATCCGGCATCGCTTAGCAGTTGGGCCTTGTTTTTCGTTGAAATCACAGGTTTTTCTTCACTTTTCCTGTCTAATTTAAAAGTTATTCCGGTTAAAATTAGTTGTGTCTGACGTTTGGGTAAGAGCCCTTCAAAGACACCTTGCAGTACCTCGCAACCAATTTTAACCGGCATCGTTTAACAGTAAGGCCATGTTTTTCGTTGAAATCACGGGTTTTTCTTCATTTCGCCCGCCCAACATGAAAAATATGCCGGTTAAAATTCGTTGTGGCTGAGATTCGGGTAAGAGCCCTACAAAGACACGCTGCAGTACCCTGCAACCAATTTTAACCGGCATCGCTTAGCAGTCGGGCCTTGTTTTTCGTTTAAAGCACAGGTTTTTCTTCATTTTTCACGTGTACCGTAAAAGTTATGCCGGTTAAAATTAGTTGTGTCTGAGATTCGGGTAAGAGCCCTACAAAGACACGCTGCGGTACCCTGCAACCAATTTTAACCGGCATCGCTTAGCAGTCGGGCCTTGTTTTTCGTTAAAAGCACAGGTTTTTCTTTATTTTTCACGTGTACCGTAAAAGTTATGCCGGTTAAAATTAGTTGTGTCTCAGATTTGGGTAAGAGCCCTTCAAAGACACCTTGCAGTAGCCTGCAACCAATTTTAACCGGCATAGCTGAGCAGTTGGGCCTTGTTTTTCGTTTAAATCACAGGTTTTTCATCACTTTTCCTGTGTAACATGAAAGTTATGCCGGTTAAAATTAGTTGTGGCAGAGATTCGGGTAAGAGCCCTTCAAAGACACCCTGCAGTACCCTGCAACCAATTTTAACCGGCATCGCTTAGCAGTTGGGCCTTGTTTTTCGATAAAAGCACAGGTTTTTCTTTCTTTTTCCCGTGTACCGTAAAAGTTATGCCGGTTAAAATTAGTTGTGTCTCAGATTCGGGTAAGAGCCCTTCAAAGACACCTTGCAGTAGCCTGCAACCAATTTTAACCGGCATACCTTAGCAGTTGGGCCTTGTTTTTCGTTTAAATCACAGGTTTTTCTTCATTTTGCACCCCTAACATGGAAGTTATGCCGGTTAAAATTAGTTGTGTCTGAGATTCGGGTATGAGCCCTACAAAGACACGCTGCGGTACCCTGCAACCAATTTTAACCGGCATCGCTTAGCAGTCGGGCCTTGTTTTTCGTTTAAAGCACAGGTTTTTCTTCATTTTTCACGTGTACCGTAAAAGTTATGCCGGTTAAAATTAGTTGTGTCTGAGATTCGGGTAAGAGCCCTTCAGAGACACCTTGCAGTACCCTGCAACCAATTTTAACCGGCATCGCTTAGCAGTCGGGCCTTGTTTTTCGTTAAAAGCACAGGTTTTTCTTTATTTTTCACGTGTACCGTAAAAGTTATGCCGGTTAAAATTAGTTGTGTCTCAGATTTGGGTAAGAGCCCTTCAAAGACACCTTGCAGTAGCCTGCAACCAATTTTAACCGGCATAGCTGAGCAGTTGGGCCTTGTTTTTCGTTTAAATCACAGGTTTTTCATCACTTTTCCTGTGTAACATGAAAGTTATGCCGGTTAAAATTAGTTGTGGCTGAGATTCGGGTAAGAGCCCTTCAAAGACACCCTGCAGTACCCTGCAACCAATTTTAACCGGCATCGCTTAGCAGTTGGGCCTTGTTTTTCGTTAAAAGCACAGGTTTTTCTTTATTTTTAACGTGTACCGTAAAAGTTATGCCGCGTAAAATTAGTTGTGTCTCAGATTCGGGTAAGAGCCCTTCAAAGACACCCTGCAGTACCCTGCAACCAATTTTAACCGGCATCGCTTAGCAGTTGGGCCTTGTTTTTCGTTTAAAGCACAGGTTTTTCTTCATTTTTCACGTCTACCGTAAAAGTTATGCCGGTTAAAATTAGTTGTGTCTGAGATCCGGGTAAGAGCCCTTCAAAGAAACCTTGCAATAGCCTGCAACCAATTTTATCCGGCATCGCTTAGCAGTTGGGCCTTGTTTTTCGTTGAAATCACAGGTTTTTCTTCACTTTTCCTGTCTAATTTAAAAGTTATTCCGGTTAAAATTAGTTGTGTCTGACGTTTGGGTAAGAGCCCTTCAAAGACACCTTGCAGTACCTCGCAACAAATTTTAACCGGCATCGTTTAACAGTAAGGCCATGTTTTTCGTTGAAATCACGGGTTTTTCTTCATTTCGCCCGCCCAACATGAAAAATATGCCGGTTAAAATTCGTTTTGGCTGAGATTTAAGTGACAGCCCTTCAAAGACACCTTGCAGTACCTCGATACCAATTTTAACCGGCATCGTTTAACAGTTTGGCCTTGTTTTTTGTTGAAATCACAGGTTTTCTTCACTTTTCCTGTCTAACATGAAAGTTATGCCGGTTAAAATTATTTGTGGCTGAGATTCGGGTAAGAGCCCTTCAAAGACACCCTGTAGTACCCTGCAACCAATTTTAACCGGCATAGCTTAGCAGTCGGGCCTTGTTTTTCGTTTAAAGCACAGGTTTTTCTTCATTTTTCACGTGTACCGTAAAAGTTATGCCGGTTAAAATTAGTTGTGTCTGAGATTCGGGTAAGAGCCCTTCAGAGACACCTTGCAGTAGCCTGCAACCAATTTTAACCGGCATACCTTAGCAGTTGGGCCTTGTTTTTCGTGTAAATCACAGGTTTTTCTTCATTTTTCACGTGTACCGTAAAAGTTATGCCGGTTAAAATTAGTTGTGTCTGAGATTCGGGTGAGAGCCCTTCAGAGACACCTTGCAGTAGCCTGCAACCAATTTTAACCGGCATAGCTTAGCAGTTTGGCCTTGTTTTTCGTTTAAAGCACAGGTTTTTCATCACTTTTCCTGTCTAACATGAAAGTTATGCCGGTTAAAATTAGTTGTGGCTGAGATTCGGGTAAGAGCCCTTCAAAGACACCTTGCAGAAGCCTGCAACCAATTTTAACCGGCATCGCTAAGCAGTTGGGCCTTGTTTTTCGTTTAAATCACAGGTTTTTCTTCACTTTTCCTGTCTAACATGAAAGTTATGCCGGTTAAAATTAGTTGTGGCAGAGATTCGGGTAAGAGCCCTTCAAAGACACCCTGCAGTACCCTGCAACCAATTTTAACCGGCATCGCTTAGCAGTTAGGCCTTGTTTTTCGATAAAAGCACAGGTTTTTCTTTCTTTTTCCCGTGTATCGTAAAAGTTATGCCGGTTAAAATTAGTTGTGTCTCAGATTCGGGTAAGAGCCCTTCAAAGACACGCTGCAGTACCCTGCAACCAATTTTAACCGGCATACCTTAGCAGTTGGGCCTTGTTTTTCGTTTAAATCACAGGTTTTTCTTCATTTTGCACCCCTAACATGGAAGTTATGCCGGTTAAAATTAGTTGTGTCTGAGATTCGGGTATGAGCCCTACAAAGACACGCTGCGGTACCCTGCAACCAATTTTAACCGGCATCGCTTAGCAGTCGGGCCTTGTTTTTCGTTTAAAGCACAGGTTTTTCTTCATTTTTCACGTGTACCGTAAAAGTTATGCCGGTTAAAATTAGTTGTGTCTCAGATTTGGGTAAGAGCCCTTCAAAGACACCTTGCAGTAGCCTGCAACCAATTTTAACCGGCATAGCTGAGCAGTTGGGCCTTGTTTTTCGTTTAAATCACAGGTTTTTCATCACTTTTCCTGTGTAACATGAAAGTTATGCCGGTTAAAATTAGTTGTGGCTGAGATTCGGGTAAGAGCCCTTCAAAGACACCCTGCAGTACCCTGCAACCAATTTTAACCGGCATCGCTTAGCAGTTGGGCCTTGTTTTTCGTTAAAAGCACAGGTTTTTCTTTATTTTTAACGTGTACCGTAAAAGTTATGCCGCGTAAAATTAGTTGTGTCTCAGATTCGGGTAAGAGCCCTTCAAAGACACCCTGCAGTACCCTGCAACCAATTTTAACCGGCATCGCTTAGCAGTTGGGCCTTGTTTTTCGTTTAAAGCACAGGTTTTTCTTCATTTTTCACGTCTACCGTAAAAGTTATGCCGGTTAAAATTAGTTGTGTCTGAGATCCGGGTAAGAGCCCTTCAAAGAAACCTTGCAATAGCCTGCAACCAATTTTATCCGGCATCGCTTAGCAGTTGGGCCTTGTTTTTCGTTGAAATCACAGGTTTTTCTTTATTTTATCCGTCTCACATGAAAGTTATGCCGGTT